>CM037152.1:28220204-28718992 GCA_020921065.1 Vaccinium darrowii
TTTTTAATATTACATTTGATAACCATACTGCTAATACTGCAGCTATTGATTTATTCCAACGAAATTTGTCTACTCCTCATGCTGGTACATTTTTTATATGCGATGTGTATGCGATATCATTAATTTAGTTGTGCAAGATGGTTTGAAACATATATGAGTACATATAGATAAAATTAGAGATGCAATTCTTTTTATATCTACTTCCCAAGCTAGGACCCAAGAATTTGAAGGGTTGTGTGCTAGTTTCAATGTGAAATCAAGAAAAATAAAAACTGATGTGAAAACTTGTTGGAATTCGACATATCTTATGTTAAAATCTTGTGTGAAACATGTTGATGTTATTACTTCTTATGTCAATGCCAAGTATGGTGATTGTTCTTTAACTCAAGCCTATTTGAACATTGCATTCGAGTATATGAAGTTTTTAAAGGTTTTTTTATGTTGCTACCCGTGCTTGTTCTAGTTCTTATTATCCTACTTCTTGTCTTGTGCTCAATAACTTGTATAATATCAGTCTCAATTTTTTTCAATATAGATATAGAGCAAATTTTGTAGATACAGTTTCAGATATGGAAACAAAATTCAAAAAATATTTTGAGGGCATGCCTAAAATATTTATTGTAGCTGCAGTAATGGACCCAAGGATTAAGATAGAAGGTGTTGTCTTGCTCTTAGATGGGATTGCTAGTAATTTAAATATTACATTACCTTCTACTTCTACTTCTGATGTGACATTACTTGTGAGATCTATATATGCTTCATATGAGTCTAAATTTGCAAGCCGTACTGTTAATGTTGCTCCTTCACCATCTTCTACAAGTAGCAATGACCCATCTTGGTCTTTGCTTTCAAGTAGAGGAAGAAGTGTAGTTTCACGCACCGAACTTTCTTTGTATTTAGATATGGATTGTCTTACAACTCTATACAACCCAGATAATTTGGATATTCTAGCTTGGTGGAAAAAAAATGAAAGGACATTTCCCATTCTTTCAATTATGGCACATGATGTACTAACACCTCTTGTCTCTTCAGTTGCTCCGAATCTGCTTTTAGTGCAGGTAATAAAGTGTTGGATGAGAGGAGAAGCCGATTGGGTGCTGACATTTTGGATTGTTTGATATGCTTGAAAGATTGGGAGGATGCACGTCTTGGAATTAAGAAATGCGAGGCTAGAGGTGAGTTCAGAGATTATTTTGAAAACTCTGATATAGATAGTTTTTAGGGACTGTTTATATCTGACTTCTCAAAAGATTTTAAGGAAGCTAATACTGCTGCAACTTTATGTTACATTCCAGGTGCTATCTTGCTCTTGCTATGTAACCAAATGCCCCGAAAACTGTAACTAAGTGGTGTGTGTAAAGTTGTTGGTGTGCAAGTATGCAACTTATGAAGGCCTTAATAGCAACATAAAGTTGCACTTGCATACTTGCATTGTGCTATGGGCTATGATGATAAAAACTTAAAACAAACTTAAGTGATTGTGTGGCAACTTATGAAGGTCTTAATGGCAACTTAATGTTGCATTCATGTGCATTTCTATATAGATCTGAGCCCAATTGTGTTGTGTATCATTGTGACATGTTCTATAGTTGTTGGTGTTCTGTCTATTGCAAGATATGGTTATAGTTTTCTAGGCATTTGGTTACTAGATTGTGGATGTGTGTGTGTGTGTGTGTGGCTGGTGAATAGTGATTTAGGGTTATCGATTTGGGTTGTGGTGACTGGTGGTGGTATGGTGTGACTGGTTTCTTAAGGGCAATGATTAATTGAGCCCATTACCCTGGTAGGGCAACTAAGTTGTAGCCAGTTAATTTGCTTATGTGACTTTGCAACTTAGAGGCAATGATAATTTGAGAGCCCATGACTTGTGATTATGTTTCTACGCTTGTTTGTTGGTTATCATGTTATGTTTCTGGGAAGTGATAACATTCTTGAGCCCTATGTTTGTCTTATTAATGTTGATTTTGGGCTTGTTTGTGGTTCTGGGCAGTTTGTGCAGTCTATATGCTATTGTGTTTGTGCAGTATGTGTTTAACTGCATTTCTGGGAAGTGATGACATTCTTGAGCCCTATGTTTGTGTTATTAATGTTGATTCTGGGCTTGTTCGTGGTTCTAGGCAATTTGTGCAGTCTATATGCTACTGTGTTTAGCTTAGGTACTGGGCTGTGAAGCCACTGGGCTGTGATGACACTCCTCAGCCCTATGTTTGTGTTATAAATGTTTGGGCAATGATGATTTGATGAGCCCTTTACTCCCAGGTTTATGTGACGCTTGAATGTCTAATTGACATTTCTATATGCCTATGATGATTCACTGGGGCTTTTATGTTGTATGGTAATTATTTGTGGGAATAATTAGAGGAAACTTTATGGTATATGCCTATATGGTACTCAACCAGTTTGATACTTGTTGATATGAAAGCATTACTATTAGCAAGACCTGTTTGGCTTGAAATCTGGGTCTGTTTGTGTTAAAATGGGGCTGCATTCCTGTGCTCCAATGTTGATGCATTTCCTTAGTGTTCATTGGGCAATGAAGAATGAAATGGGTCTGTTTGTGTTGAAATGGGGCTGCATTCTGAGTAGTTTGTGTATCTGGGCTATGTTATGTGCTGTTATGTGCCTTGTTTGAGAAATCAAACTTCACATTTTGTTGTGTGACGGGACGTGGTAGTTACGGGATGTGGTGGTTATGGGTTGTGGAATTGAACTTCACACTTGCTTGTGGCCGTTGCAAGTGTGCATCAGTGCAAGTGTGTTTCAATTTGTTACTGCTGTATTGTTACTCATTCCTGCACTTATTAGTGGGGGGTGTGTGTGCCTAAACCTGATTGTTTATGTACTTAATTTCTGGGCATGCAACTATTGCACCTGTTTTACACTATTGTACAAGTGTTTACTGGGCAGTGATGAGTGAAAACCTGAGTCCATTGATAACTTATTTGTTCCACGTCGTTTTTTACTGTATTGTAACTTGCACTTACTAAGCTTGTTCTTGCTTGTTTCCAGAGAATGTTCACCAATTCCTGTAAGCGGTTGAGGATCAATTCATTGGTTGTAGCTCCAAGGGTCATTAGTTGCAGCTCCAAGGGCCATGGAGAAGTGCAAGTTTTTGTAAAGTACTTTCACAACTTTTTGGTTTGGACATTTAGTTTGTATTAAATCTGTGAAAGACCCAATTATATGTAACTATGGATGTTTTATTTGGGAAGTAGAGCTTTGAGCCTTGAGCCAATACAATAGTATTCTCTTAGCTGTGGATGCTTTACTTGTCGGTTTGGACATTTGGTTTAGACATTTGTTTGACAATAGTATTCTCTAGTTCAATTAGTAATGTGATATACTTGTTAAATACTCTCTCTTGGAATGGTTTCTCTTAACCTTGCATTTCAGTTGCTCATTTGAATCCTTGGAAATCACTAATCAGTGACTTTTCTCGTACTTTTAATTCTAAACATACTAATTAAGTCTTCACAATCAAGTTAAAACTAAAAATTTAAAATTGGACTTACTTTTTTCATAATGGGCTAGAACTAAAAAATATTTAAGTCTAATATAGGAGTATATATAGGGTCTTTCATATTTGGAGCCCCTATTTTGACCATGTTTTGGGCCCCAAAACCTTGGCATCATTGGCTTATGTCACATAGACAAGTTAATAAGTTGTGAACTATCTCAGTACGTTAATAAATCAGCTAGTAATTGGTGGTCTAAATGATTGAAAAATGGCACAGCAAAACAAGCACGACACGAGTCAAACAATTATGCGGGTGGGCACGACACGACACGATTAAGTAAGCGCGTCAGCACGGGCACGACACGATTAAAAAACGGCACAACACGATCCGATTAAGTAAATGGGCACGACACGGCACGGCATGACACGATTAAGTAAGCGGGTCGGCACGGGCATGGGCACGGGCACGACACGATTAAAAAAAGGACACGGCACGACCCGATTAAGTAAATGGGCACGACACGGCATGGCATGATAAGATTAAGTAAGCGGGTTGGCATGGCACGGCACGATACGATTAAGTAAGTGGGCCGGCACGGCACGACACGATTAAGTAAATGAACTGGCATGACACGGCACGGTCACAAAACGGCACGGCACGGCACGGTTACAAAACGGCATAGCACGATTAAGCACGGCATGACATGACACGATTAAGTAAACAGGCACGGGCACGGCTGGCACGGAAGAAAAGCGGCACGGCACGGCACAGCGGGCACGTTTGACACCTCTAGTTGAAATTATGTTGATCATAAGGCATCTGATGATTTATGCTAGTAACTTAGTAAGATTGAGATGAGAGACATTTCGATTCAAAGATGGTGAAGAATAGCAAGTTTCCTTGGAAAGCTTCCGGCTTTTTCTTTCAAGTTTCAGCCAATATGTTGGGTTTTAGTCATCACAATTCTTACTTTTAGGAGATAGGAAGGATGTACACATGACACCATGTAATCAATTTGGAGGAAACTTTAATTTACACCGGGCGGTGTAAATTAAAGTTTTCTCATATATGAGGTGCCTTTAAATTTTTTTCCGTTGATTTGATTGTCTTCTTCCAGTCGCAAAATCCACAAAATCAAGACCGGAAAGGGCACTCATTAATCATAATTAAGCACACTAGTATTAATTTGCAGTCCAAGTTTCTTGGGTTTTAGAACGGATTTTCTAACAAAATTTTTTTTAAAAAAATGATTTCAAGGCCATAAGCAGATTTCAAGATCACTTACAGAGTTCCAGGTTACTTTTTTTTTTATTTTTTTCCCTGATCATGTGCTGAACTACTTTATCTATTCTTTGATCCAGTGCCCATGTGCGGAACTATGGTTAACAATTTCATGGCAAATTAGCAGTCCTTTCACAGTAAATTAAAACTTTTTCTATGTAAATTATATGTCATTTCATCGAACATTTGCCCAAACCGTGTTCCACCGTGTTCAAAAGATTACATTCACGACCTCTCAAACCGTACTCAACTTGTTTCAATGTAAATTAGAAGTTGTTTACAAGCCATTTCATCGAACATTTCCTGAAACCGTTCATTGGCTAATGTCACATAGAAGCTGTTTTGACCATGTTTTGGGCCCCAAAACCTTGGCTTCATTGGCTTATGTCACATAGACAAGTTAATAAGTTATGAACTATCTCAGTACGTTAATAAATCAGCTAGTAATTGGTGGTCTAAATAATTGAAAAACGGCACGGCAAAACAAGCACAACACGAGTCAAACAATTATGCGGGCGGGCACGACACGACACGATTTAGTAAGTGCGTCGGCACAGGCACGACACGATGACGGGATTAAAAAACAGCACGGCACGACCCGATTAAGTAAATGGGCACGGCACGGGCACGACACGATTAAAAAAAAGGGCACGTCACGACCTGATTAAGTAAATGGGCACGGCACGACCTGATTAAGTAAATGGGCACGGCAAGGTACGACAAGATTAAGTAAGCGGGTCAGCACGACACAGCACGATACGATTAAGTAAGTGGGCCGGCACGGCACAGCACGATTAAGTAAATGAACAGGCATGGCACGTCACTTTTACAAAACGACACGGCATGGCACGGCATGACTAAAAATGAGCACGGCAGAACATGCCACGATTAAGTAAATGGGCACGGCACGGTACGGGCACGTTTGGCACGGAAGAAAAGCGGCATGGCACGGCACGGCACGACGGGCACGTTTGACACCTCTAGTTGAAATTATGTTGATCATAAGCCATCTGATGATTTATGCTAGTAACTTAGTAAGTAAGATTGAGATGAGAGACGTTTGGATTCAAAGATGGTGAAGAATAGCAAGTTTCCTTGGAAAGCTTCCCGCTTTTTCTTTCAAGTTTCAGCCAATATGTTGGGTTTTAGTCATCACAATTCTTACTTTTTAGGACATAGGAAGGAAAATGTACACATGACGCCATGTAATCAATTTGGAGGAAACTTTAAATTACACCGAGCGGTGTAAATTAAAGTTTTCTCATATATGAGGTGCCTTTAATTTTTTTCCCGTTGATTTGATTGTCTTCTTGCAGTCGCAAAATCCACAAAATCAAGACCGGAGAGGGCACTCATTAATCATAATTAAGCACACTAGTATTATTTTGCAGTCCTAATTTCTTGGGTTTTAGAACGGATTTTCTAACAAAAATTTTTTAAAAAAATGAATCAGAAGTCCTAGATTTCAAGACCATAAGCAGATTCCAAGATCACTTACCGAGTTCCAGGTTACTTTTTTTTTTTATTTTTTTCCCTGATCATGTGCTGAACTACTTTATCTATTCTTTGATCTGGTGCCCATGTGCGGAACTATGGTTAACAATTTCATGGCAAATTAGCAGTCCTTTCACAGTAAATCAAAACTTTTTTTCTACGTAAATTGTAAGTCATTTCATCGAACATTTCCCGAAACCGTATGTGCTCCACCGTGTTCAAAAGATTACATTCACGACCTCTCAAAACCGTGCTCAACTTGTTTTAAAGCAAATTAGAAGTTGTTTCATAGTAGATTACAAGTCATTTCATCGAACATTTCCTGAAACCGTTCTCCACAGTGCTCCCTTTCTGCTATATATAGCATGGAAATGGAGTTGCAATGTCATAACAGAACAGAGCGTAGCACCAGCAAAAAGAGATGGCGGAGAGAGTGAATTACGGAGCCAATGGTACTGGAGGAGAAGGGGGCGGAGCGGCTGGAAACAACGGGTCTGTGCCCAGGGGCTTGGTTCCACCCAAGAAGAAGTCGGTGAAGAAGATGATGTTGGATGTCACAGTTCGCGCCGCTGGTTCTGTTGCTGCTGCTGCTTCCACTTCCATCCAAAAACAGAAGGACAAGAAGAAAACCTTTCCGGCCTAAACCTTCCTCGTGATTGTTTGTTTAGCTTATGTTTAGCATTTGTCAGAAGCATTTGTAAAAAATAAGAATATGATTTTGGTACTTCACTTTTTGATAACCGCTCTACTATATGTCTTTTAGTGTTCAAAATGTAACATGACCACTAAAATACAAATATTGGAGTGTGGCTATCAAAACGTGAAGTGTCAAAATCAAAAGAGAAATAATAGAGATTTGGTCGTGTCTGTATGTTTGGATGAGAAATAGTAAAGATTTGGTCGTGTCTGTATGATTGAAAGAGAAATAATAGATTTGGTCGTGTCTGTTTGTTTTTTTATCCCTTTTCCTTTCCGTATATATTTCGCGATCCAATTCTCGCATTTTGTTCCTACGTCAATTTGAGAATGGACAGTTGCGCATACCAATGTTAATCTAAAACCCATTCCCACGTCGAAAAATCATGCAACAAGTTATTGTCCTTGTTTTGTGGTCTTAACCATTAATGAATTACAATTCTCATTCATGTTCCACAAACTGACTTAAACGCAATCACTCAGTAAAATTGGTTTATTGAATAAAATTGGGTTAATGTATTGTGAGAGATTTTTCGGAAAGTGCAATAAGTTTCGTAAATTTGATCCTATTGAGTGTAGAGCCAGCTTGACTATCAATTTATCCACTTTCGGGGCGGTGACGGTGGATTCATTCATCTACTTTGTATGTGAGAAATCCAGCCGAGAACGATTGATAAGATAAGCCGCTATTTCTGCTACTATTGTTCCACTAACAAAAAACTGTTTTTTCCAAATACCGAGACAGGTCATTCTCTCACAACATATCATATAAAAAAACCGTGAAAACCAGTTTTTTCAAAAAACTAGGTTAATGGAACACCCCCTAATATTTTTTTGTTGATCTGTTTGTTTTTCTCAATCTTTTCCTTTTCTATTCTAAGAAAAGTTTTGTCCCGTTTTAAGTTCAAAAAAAGAGTTTTGCCCT
This sequence comes from Vaccinium darrowii, assembly GCA_020921065.1. NCBI lineage: Eukaryota > Viridiplantae > Streptophyta > Magnoliopsida > Ericales > Ericaceae > Vaccinium > Vaccinium darrowii. The sequence continues at coordinate 28,228,059 of CM037152.1, forward strand.
GTTTTGTTCCCTTCTTCTTCTTCTTTTTTTGGTTCTCTTTGCCACTGTACTGCGCTTACCAAATGGTAAAAAGAAGCAAAAAGATAGGAGAGTATGTAAAGCAAATGGAATTAAGTGATGCTGAATTTGTTTTGTATATTCGATATTTCGATTGGACCCGAAAGCTAGACAAGGAAAGTTTCCTTTTGGGGTGGTTTCTGACTTCCTTCCGAGTTCCACACTTCCGGATAGAAGTTTCTATATACTCTCTATGAGAGTTAGTTCTGTTGGTTGGTAGGTTTGCTTCCATAGTTGTGGTAACTCGTTGGATCAAGCTAATAAATAAGAGTAATTTCTTGTTAATCCCATAATCACGACATGGATAGCCTGTTTTTTATTGGACTAAAAAAAAGATTAGTCTCCTAACCGTTGAATGCCAAAAAAAACAAAACAGTTAAGATTTGGGACACAAAATTGAGCCATTCTGAATTGTTTTTAATTCAAAATTCCTTTTATTTGATTCACTCGAACTGCCCACGGTAGGAGGGAGACAGTGGCGTAGCCAGAAAATAATACGAGGGAGGGCACAATTAGACCATAAACGCCAGTACTTTGTAGTGTAAAAATGTGTCTCAGCCTATTTGGGTGTACCCTTTGAATTCCAAGGGGAGGTTTGTGGTTCGAGTTAGTTGAGAGATTTTCAACTCTCTTTAGTTGTTAACACACTAATTTTTTCACTAACCCTTGTTGATGTATATCGTAAGGAAAAAAAGACTTACATTTTATGGTAATATAGTGATTATAAATCCATAAAAACCTAATAGTTTCGAGGTAAAAATTCAGTGAATTGAAGTTTGTTTGTAGTAATTAGTTATTCGATGGTTCTGAGGTATCTTTGTGTGGTGCCCTAAAATCCTTCTCCATGATCTTTTTTTTTCCGGCTTTCATCATCTCATAGTTAGGTAAAATTCACATATTTACTCTCAACTCCCACATCAATATGCATAGGAGAATGATGTTATAACACCATATAGTGGTGCCCCAAGAGCAATAATTAATCTTTTGTAAAAATGATATGATGTACCGGTGAAATTTTTAATACATTTTTCTATAAGAATGCAAAAAAAAAAAAACTCCCCAAAATCCAGTGTGGGCACATAGTGGCTCCGCCACTGGAGGGAGAGATTATTTGTTTCTCCATGACCAATACAATACTCCTCAAAAACGTGTGTGGGGATCACGCACACCTGCAAGAGGGGCCGACAAACTTTTGTGAGAGGAGGAGCAAGCAAGCACAAAATGATTTTTCAGACTTCTTATTTTCTGTCATATTCTTTAGAAATTTCTTCTTCTTTTCCATGATCAGCTAAACTGTGGAGAAACAATTGAGAAATGCTTCGTTGGACTCGACAGAGGAAGCCAGAAGGACCCCAAACGAAAACTATATATATATAAGCCCGGCCCAAGAGGATTTGAGGCCCAATTCAGGATAGATCTTGACGTTTGGTTATGATTTTGAGAATCTTACATTAAAACTTGCTACAAAGTATTTTAGCCATATCTTCATATATGGATCCCGTTCTACTAAGAACTCCCTCAAACTCGTAATTTGCGGGCCTCATGAATCGGGGTAGAATCTCGACGATCCGAACCGCACAATGTGTTTAAAACGTGATTTTAAGGGTCACAGCGAGGATTCGTCCAAAAAAAATACTCGGAAGGTCTTCATTCGAGCATTTTTGGATAAATTATATATGTACGGTTATTATGAAAAACCGCTCGGATGAAGCCCTTTCGGGTATTTTTTTTTGTGATTCCTTGCGTTGGCCATGGAAAACATGTTTTAAACACATTGAGCAGTTCGGATCGTCGAAATTTGGTCCAAAAAATCAAAAAAGGGGTGGTCCTCACGGAGAAGATCTTTGAGGGAGTCTTCAATAGAATATCTTCACTCATTGATCCCGATCGAATTTTGATGATCCGAACCGTCCAATGTGTTTAAAAGGTGTTTTTTAGGGCCCCCGCGAGAAATCATCAAAAAAAAATACCGGGAAGGGCTTGATCCGAGCCGTTTTCACAAAACTGTACATATATAGTTTTTGTGAAAAACGGCTTGGATCAATCCCTTCCCAATTTTTTTTTTTTTTGATGATTTCTCGCAGGGACCCTAAAAAACACCTTTTAAACACATTGGACGGTTCGGATCATCGAAATTCGATCGGGATCAATGAGGTCCGTAACTTAAGAAGTTAAGGGAGTTTGGACCGGAAGCTCACTGTATATGTGTATATATATATATATATATATATGGTGGGCTTCTAGTCAGGGATTTCTAACTTAGCTTAAAGTCAGGACCTCACCTTTTCCGATTGAAGTTTGATGATCCGAATCGTCCAATGTGTTAAGAATGTGTTTTTAAGGGTCTTCGCGAGGAATCGTAAAAAACAATGACAGAAAGGGCTTCATCCGAGCAGTTTTTCATAAGGGCTCCCTTATATATATATATAGGACTCCCGAAATGGGAGATATCCGAACCTTTCAATTGCAGCCGTTGCATTTAATCCAACAGCCCAGGCGCAGTTATTCATTAAACTTGAACCCTTTCATTAAACTGGACCCTTTAAGGGTCAAGGGTCACAAACAAAACCCTTACTTTTTCTTCCCCCTCTCATTTTCACGCTACTTTTGGAGAGAAGAGAGAGCAAGCGACTCCTGAGAGACAAACGACGAGCTACACCACTCTTCTAGACTCCGATTGATGTTCACCAATCTCACTCGTTTTCCCCCACTTTTCCCACATAACGTGATTCAGAGAGAGAGAGAGAGAGAGAAGAGAAGAGAAGAGAAACTCGCAATCGAGGACGACGAGCTCCACGCAACTCCACCCTCTCTTTCCAGACTCCAATTGTAAAGGAACCCAGGACAAAAAGGTATCTCCTCTTCTCCTCCTCTTCTCTCACTCTCATTTGAAGTTAGGGTTTCAAATTTGTGAAGTTAGGGTTTCAAATTTGTGAAATTTGTGACGTTAGGGTTTTAAAGTTAGGGTTTCACACGAGCTGGAGTTGGAGTTGGAGTTGCACTCTAAACTATTTATTGAATCATGGCAAGAACAAAGACCCATCCCAATCCAAATCCTTTTTCAAAGTCATGTTTGGCAAAAAAAATTTAGAAGTTCTGGTACAAGTACACATCTCCTATTCTTGTTGAGCTTTCTTAATACATTGGTTGGCCAATATTGGTGCCACACAATCTAGTGTATTCAAATTCTATTTGCCTTGGTGAGAACATCCTTACCTACAAAACATCATTGATTAAAACAAGTCTCATGTATCCAGAAGAATGAATCATGAGTTACAATAATTTCATAGGATAAATGTGTTTGTCGTGCCGTGCCACTCAACTTCCGTGTCTACCGTGCTTCATGTCGTGCCGTGCCTGTTTACCTTATTGTGTTGCGCCGTGTCGTGCTTGTGCCGTGCCGTGTCGGGTCGTGTCGTTTTAAAGTTGTGACGTGCCGTTCTGTGCCCAATTTAATTACTCGTGTCGTGCCGTGCCGTTGACTAAATTGTGTTGTGCCGTGTCATGTCTTTTTCTTGTTGTGTCGTGTCATGTCGTGTCTTTTTAATCATGTCATGTTATTTTGAATCTTGTCGTGTCGTGCCGGCCCAAAAAAATTGGTGTCGTGCTTTTTTGAATCGTGTCTTGCCGTGCCAACCCGTTTACTTAATCGTGTGTCATGCCGACGTGCCTTACCTTATAAAATCGTGTCGTCGCGATCATGCCATTGTTTTTCAACTTACATAATGGAAAAAAATTACAAGTTACATTAATAAAAAAATTGAAAGCTATTAACCTACTACAACTTACATAATTGAAAAAATTACAACTTAAGTTACAGATTACAAAAGAAAAAAAGCTTGTACAAATTACATTTCTAAAATTACAAAAGTAAAAAATAGAAGAAAGGATGACCGTCCGATGCAGCGATGCCCGTCCGATGCCCTTGCTCTTGTACTGTTGTATATAGCCTTGTATGGGGTATAAACTTAATCGGGCTCAGTAAGCATCATTGCCCATATAATTGAAGTTCAAGTGCAACAACACATTACAGAAGTCACACCAAAATTCCAAACAAGTACTTGAATGAGTTGAATCGGGCTCAACAAGCATCATTGCCCATATAATTGAAATCCAAGTGCAACAACACAAGTCACACCAAAATTCCAAACAAGTGCAGCAAGTGCATCAACAGGCGCAGCAAACAAGTGGAGCAAACAACTCACAGGAACAGCAAACAAGTGCGGCAAACAAGTGGAGCAAATAACTAACAGGAACAGCAAACAAGTGCAACAAATAAGTGTTGCAACAGGTGCAGCAAACAAGTGCAACAACAAGTGCAGCGAACAAATGCAGGAAGTGCAGCAACAGGTGCAGCAAACAAGTGCAGCAATGGCAGTAACAAGTGTAATGGCAGCAACAGGTGCAGCAAACAAGTGCAGCAAGTGGTGCAACACACATGTAAAGCAAACAAGTGCAGGAAACAAGTGCAGCCAACAGGTGCAGCAACAAGTGAATCAATATCGATCCACCACCACAACACTACGTCCACCACCATCCACCACCACAACACCACCAACAACACAAGTCAATCCAATCCACAAACCCTAACAATGCTCAAGGAGCTCAACCAACACAACTACACATAAATGGCCTCATCATTGTCCTTTTTTTACTTTGAAATGGGCTCAACAATCATCATTGCCCCAAATCAGTAACTATAACACACAAATTTATGGCTCAACAATCATCATTGCCCAAATTCAGTCACTATAACACATAAATTCAGGGCTCAACAATCATCATTGCACAAATTCAATCACTATAGTCTATAACACATAAATTCAAGGCTCAACAATCATCATTGCCCAAATTCAATCACTATAACACATTAATTCAGTGCTCAACAATCATCATTTGCCAAATTGGGCTCAAAAATCATCATTGACCAAATTCAGAATTCACAAACTGAAAAGGATGCAACATTATGTTGCCATTTAAGACCATCATAAGTTACAAATCACAATTCATGTGTTATTTTAAGTTTGAACATGGAGATAAGGGGTTGTGTCTGTGGCTTAGTCATTTCAGATTAAAAGGAGACACAGACACATACACCACACTGCCACACACACACAACTGAAGTGAAGGCAACATCATGTTGCCATAAGTTGTCAAACCCATACACAGTCACACAACTGAAGTGGGGGCAACTTCATGTTGCCATAAGTTACCAAACCTACACACAGTCACACACTGAAGTGGGGGCAACATCATGTTGCCATAAGTTGTCAAACCTACACAGAGTCACATACTGTTTGTTGCACTTGTTGCTTCACACACACACACACACACACACGCACGCACGCACACAAAAGTCATAACTGAAGTGGGGGCAATATCATGTTGCCATAAGTTGCCAACCCACTTCAGTCCACTTACTGAAATGAATAAGCCACAAAAATAAGACCCACATAATTAATGAATATTAGGCTAATCACTATCTATATCAGAGTCTGCAAAATAACCTCTAAATTCTTCTTTACCTAACCTTTTTTCAATTCCAAGGCGTGCATCCTCCCAATTTTTCAAGCACATGAGACAATCCAAAATGTCTGAAGCTAGTCTGCTCCTCTTCTCATCCAACACTCTTTTACCTGCACTAAAAGCAAATTCGAAGGCCACTGAAGACACAGGAGCTGATAGTAGATCACGTGCCATGATTGAAAGAATGAGATAAGTCATTTCATGAGATTTCCACCATACTAAGGTATCAAAATTAATCATGTCATTCGCGCTAACAGATTCAAGGTCCAAATATTTAAGAAGCTCAGTGCGTGAATTTGAGAGCTACTTCCTAATCCTAAACTTGAATTGAGCAAAGACCAAGATGCATCATTACTTGTAGAACAAGTCAAAGAAGAAGCGGTACGTGTAGCAATTGCACCAAACTTAGCTTCATATCTAGCATACAATGCATTCAATAAATGAGTCACAACATCAGAAGAAGGTAAAGTATTAATCCCTAAACTGGTACCAATCTCTCTTAAGAGCACAGAAAAACCTGCTAACTTAATCCTAGGGTTCATTACTGCAGCTAACATAAATAATGGTGGCATGTCCTCATAATATTTTCTTAATTTTACTTCCATATTTATACAAGCATTTACAAAATTTGGTTGTGCCCTATGATTACGAAAATTTAGACTAATATTATAAAGATGATTAAGCACAATAGAAGAGATAGGATAATGAACATCCGAACAAGCTAAGGTAGCAACCTCAAACACTTTTAAAAATTTCATGAACTCGAAAGCAATATTCCAATCAGCTGGAGTTAAAGGAGCACCACGATACCTCTGGTTAACAAAAGCAAATATTGCATCACTATATTTCCTACAAGACTTTAACATAAGATAGGTCGAATTCCAACGAGTAGGAACGTCAGAATTCATAGATTTGGACTTCAAATTATAACATGTAGCACACAATTTATCAAATTCTTGTTGCCTAGATGAGGAAGTATCAATAAAAAGAACAGCAGCTCAAATTTTTGAAATATGTGATGCTATATGTTTCAAACCATCTTGCACAACTAAGTTAATGACATGGCACACACATCGAACATGCAAAAAGTCACCAAAATATGCAGGAGTCAAATTTCTTCTAAACAATGGCAATGCAGTAGTATTAGCAGAGGCATTGTCTAAAGCAAGGCTAAAAACTTTATCAATAACTTCATAATCCTTAAAAACAGTCATAACACTTTCAAGTATCTAATCAACATCATGAGGAAACTCCACTAAACGGAAAGCAATAATTTTTTTTTGCAAAGTCCAAATAGAGTCTATATAATGAGCAGTCACACCAATATAACCACGATTATTTATACCAGACCACATACCAGAAGTAAAAAAGATTGCACCAATTCCAGCAAGTTCAGAAATCAAATCTTTTCTAACTTTGCTATACGCTTTCTTCGTATCACTATGTGTTGTATTTCGAGAAACTTTAGAAAATGGAGGATAAAAGCAAGTTTTAATAAAATTTTCAAATCTAATATCATCACCAAGAGTAAATGGTTGTTCAGCTGATGCTACGTAACGGGCCAGTCCATCTCTCATTTTTTCTTTCCTTTAAACAAAATTAAGCATACTACTGTCAAAGTCACCGCTCACATGCACAACTTTATCTGGATGTTAGCGTTAATGTGCCTACAATGCTGCCCTACACCGTGTAAACTTGTGCAACTATATACTACGCCACAATAATTGCATATAGCCTTAAGCCCTATATCAATACCATTTTCATCTTTGTGGTTTTTATCTATAGAGAAATGTTGTCATACCCATGATGTGCGTTTCCTTTTTGAACCACTACGGGTTGAATTTGAAGGAGTCGAAGCTGCAGTCGGAGTAGAACCCGAAGGTCCTGTTCCAGTGGAGGCAGCTTCACCAACAGACTCCAAATCCTGTTTGCTTGACCGACCAGGTGACTAAAAATAAGACGCGTCCCAAGCGTAGGACTCTTGACCAGTGTAGCACAATAAATCCGGAAGTACCGGAGTTGAACCACAGAGACGACTTAAGTGTTTGACTCAAAAGTGTGAAAGTGCAGTTTTACCTGGCTCTTAGGTAGCCACCCCTTGATTTGATGAAATTTATTAACTAAATTACTAAGCTGATGTAACTGAATGCAAATTAAAATAAGAGAGCACAGCTGAGGGAACCCAGCGTCCGCGACTAGTCTAATCGATATTTACTCGGGCCACAATTACTCTTTTTACTGATTTTAGAATAAGAGAAAGGCTTCCTAACAAATGCGCACCACCTGTCACCAGATTTCGCGCGCATTTGAATTCTGGCGATGCCTAGGTTTTGTTTGTTAGAAAAGTTCTTGTTTCCCAAAATTGCCCAAAAATTAAGTGAATTCGGCCCCAAGGTGAAACATTGATTAGCCTAGCTACGACATGCCTTCGCCCCGCAGCCGCACTCACAACAACTACTCACTCATGCTTTCAGTAATTGCAACAATTAAATTGAACGTAGATCTAGACATGCTTTGCGAATTAAAATATAGGAATAGAAAACGATACCGATGATTGCAAGGAGAAATCAAACTCGAATACCAAAACGAAACATCAATCCAAAGCTGTAAATTCTGGAAATCCGGAACAAACTTGGAACGCAGAATGCTGTAGAAAAACTGTAGCCGAACTTTAAAAAGTAAAAACCTAAGAAAAATTCGTGGAACCCTAATCTAAATTTAACAAGAGTATTTATACTAAACTTAGTAATCCTAAGGAAATCCGAACGAAAATCCCCAAACCATTCCTCGCGAACCAAACGGTGACGTTCAGTGGCCTTGCTAAGCCACTCGGTAGCGCTACCAAGAAATGAGGGTAGCGCTACCGCTTCCTTAAGTTGTTGCATTGACCGGCCGCTCCCCCTGTTGACCGTTGACTCTTAACACGCCGGTAGCGCTACACCACTTTTGGCGTAGCACTCAAGAACCTTCTGTTCATTTTTTGAGCTCTTCGTGCCAAATTTGAGCGCTCCCAGGAATTAGTGTAGCGCTCCCGACGGGTTACTTCCATGCAAAATCCGCTCAATTCCCACTCTCGGTCTACGTGCATGTACTCCCAATGTCACGAAATTGCACCCACATCCCTAAATTACCTGCAAAATACGCTCAACACACCAAAAACACCACGTGCATATATCAACTGGGAAATAAAGCTCAAAACGCACGTCTAATATGCTAAACCACCCTACTTAGGCGCTCAAAAGTAAGCTTTCCACGCACCTATCACTGTCCCTGTGGTGCAACATGAACAGGGACAAGGTTTCCACCATGTTCATCATCAGAAGACTCAGAGTGGGGGTTAGGATCACCCACTCAAAAATCAAAATTACTCGCATCCATCTACTGATCTATGAAAATCCAAACACAGATCAAAACAAATCAGTGGTGGAAAAATAACAAACCCAAAACACACACACACACAAAGTCTTACCAGTTACCACAAACCCTAGCCGATGGTGAAATCCTAACCACAAATGTTTGCCACAAACCCTAGCCACAGATCGATGGTAGATAGTGGTGGACTGGTGGTGGAGATGGTGGTGTTGTGGTGGATGGTGGTGGATCGATGGTGGTGGAGTGGTGGTGAACTGGTGTTGTCGTGGTTGATGGTGGTGGACCGATTGTTGTGGTGGATGGTGGTGGACTAGTATTGGTCGATCGGTGGTGGAGTGGTGGTGGACTGGTGTTTTGGTGGTGGTGGACCGATTGTTGTGGTGGTTGTGGTGGTGGAAGTCATGGACTGGTGGTGGCCGATCGATGGTGGAGTGGTGGTGGACTGGTGTTGTGGTGGACTAGTGGTGGTCAATCGGTGGTGGAGTGGTGGTGGATCTGTGAGATGTGAGAGAGAGAGAGATGAGATTAGGGTTAAATGGGTGGCTGCCGTTATAATGGGGTATTTACACCCCCTAAAACCTTGGGCTACCGGCCACGGATTAGTGCACAGAAAATGGCATTTTTGGTCCCACTTTTTGATCCTGCATGAATGATCTGAACCGTTAAATAGTTTTAAAATAACGTTTTATACGACCATGCAAAAAATCAGAACAATTGGATATGTGTAACTAGTACATTCAAAACTACAAGTTTTGAAATCAATTGGATGTGCGTAGCTTGGATCGACGAGTTACGCATATCCAATCGACCTGATTTTCTGCAAAGCCATACAAAACATTATGTTGAAATTATTTAATGGTTCGGATTACTCACGCGGGACCAAAAAGTGGGACCCAAAAGCCATTTTTTGTAATGAACGGTGAAGATCGTCATAATTGTGTTTCGATGAAGGACCTTTCAAAATCCGATAGACGAAAAAATTGGCGAGTCATTAAAACATCAACACAAACAAAGTGAACGGTGTGGATCGTCATAGTTGTGTTGCGATTGTGTGGCTATCGTACATTATACTATAACATAGTAGCTTGGTTCATATAGAAGTAAGTTCGATGTATAGAATTGAAAAGTAGGTGCACACTCGTTTTTCCGAATGTTCGATCTAAATCATTACGATTTAATATCTTATCGATTCTATCATTCTCGCCCAAATCGATGATCATCCGATATCGGCAATCACATGATCAGAACACATTTATGGCATTTCGTGGAATTTCAGTACTATAATGCACCACTTCAATGCCACCTAATCAATTTTTCCAAAATCAGAACCGTTAGATGTGTTTAGAACGTGTTTTTAAGATCCTATGCAAGGATTTGGGGGGGGGGGGGGGGGAACTAGCCAAAAGGGCTTGATCGGACAAGGTTTTCGTAAAGTAGTTTTACGAAAACCTACTCCGATCAAGCCCTTCCGGGTACTATTTTTTGCCAATCCGTGCCGCCGTCGAACGTGTCGTGCTCGTGCTGTGTCCGTGCCGACCCGACCCGTTTGACACCCCTAGTTCTTTGCATCTACTCAGCGACAATGAGAACAGACTTCAAACATTGTGTGTAACATTGTGTCTAAACCTTGAATCCTTATTTCCAGACTTCAAACATTGTGTCTAAAGCATTGAATTTCACCGTACAATCTGCGGTACTTATTTAGCTAGTGTATAATGGGAGTCAGCTATATGATTACTAAAAATCTAGTGGAGAGATCTTTTGATGGAATACCGAAATTACCACCTTCAACCTGATGGGAAGAAGATTGGGGTCAGTCCAAGGTTAGCATCCAATTGAGCGTAATGACTACTAATGTGGTTATCAATGTTTTTGCTGAAAATGGGACACTAGGGTAGTAGCCCTGGATCCACAAAATGGTGTATAATTTGAAAGCTATTTCATTTCTGCTATGGAAAGCAATACTGTTGGTGTGACCTCATTTTCTTACCATATTGCTTTTTCATGTGAGTAATACAAGGCCAAGAAGCACAGACACGTCGCCTTCTTCACCATCATAATTTGGTTTGTAATTGTTGTCCATTTTACTCTCACAATATTATTTGCTTCGTATAGTGAGATCATTATCGCTTTTTGCCTTCAAATTGTGTTGTGAACTAATTAGATGAAGTTGCGTGTGTGGTTACTAGTTAGAAAATGACATGATGAAGTTGCATATGTAGTTAGAAACTGGTTGTAACTAGTAGATGAATCTTTACCATCTTCAATATATGTGTTAACGTGACACTCTATTATTATGTTTACTATTGCCAGACAATGATACAGATTCGTGTTTGAGGATGGGCAAACAATTCGTGAGAAGTTGGAGAAGGAGATGGAGAAATGCGGAGAGGGAGATGAAGAAAATGTCTGAATTTATTTTTTTTAGATACTTCTTTATTGTGCAGAAACTTATGAAGTTATTTAGGAAAACTTTGGATGTTTCAGTTTTTAGTTTGTGAACTAAATGAAGTACTTTTCTGATTGTATGTTTGAGTTATGACTAGATTATGACTTGCTGAGCTGCTTTCTTCACCTGTGAAATGAGAATGTTTGTTTGAATTTATATCACAAATGGAAATTCCTATTAGTTGGTATGACTTTATCGTATTCAGATATGAACTTTTTTTTTCTTCTCTGAAGATCAAGCATTTGGTCAAGCTATGTTGGCTTAAACCTTAATGAGATTCCTTTGTCATACACCAATTATTGTTGCAAGCTAGAAGTTATCTAGGGTCTTCTAACTACAAAATTGAATGTGGCATCCTTCCTTTCATTAAAGATTATAAACCTCATTCATGTGAATCTGCATCTCAGGTATTCATGTATACCCATGCAAAAGCAAGAAAACCCATACTTCGCACATTTGAGATTACAAAGGCAGTAATAACTAATGGGGAAATGTATCTCACTTGCATTACAAGCATCCAACAAATGGACATAATGAAAAGTTTTCTACACAGTCACTTTTTGGTACTTCGAAAAGTTATAATACTTGGCTGTTCTCATGTAAGAAATATTGAAACATGTTCAAAGAAAGTTTCATTTCTCCATAAATGATACATTTTTCATTAGAAATCCCAGCTGGTCACATTAAAGAGAATGTTCACATTATAAGATTGCTCAGCTGCTCACATTAATTCCAATAACAGAAAATGACTCAACAAAAAAAGGTTACAACTTAGGTTGATTTTTACATCCTTGTTAACCACAAAATTATGCATGTAACTTCCAACACTTCCATTTGTAGGAATCAACTTTAGCATCTGCTGCCATCAACTTCTTCTTCATCTTGTTCTTTTTGGCTAAATCTCGGTTGATTTTTCCTATGCCTTCAGATTTATATCAGAGTATTAGCTTACATTTTCAATCTGGAAACCAAGATACAAGAGGAAGATCCATGGAATTCAATCAAGCAAACAAAGTGCAATGATATAAACAAACTCCAATCTTCGCTTGTTTGTAGAACATCTGTCAAAAACAACCAACAGCAAGTACTTGTATTTAGGCACAGTTAACAAAATCACACAGAAAACTAAAAATATACATAGAAACATGAGTATATTCAGTTCAACCAAAATTGAGCAAAAACCATCCAAGTCGAGAAATCAATGGATTTGGAAATACTTCACAACAACAATAAAACACAACTAGTAAACACCTCCTGCAGAAAAAGCAGTTAACTACGCCATTCATAAGAGGAACAAAGCTAAGCAAATTTAATTACACCATTCATAAATCGTAAGAACTATTCTACTAAGCAAAGTTACCAATTCTAGATTAATCCCTACTAGCTTCATGGAGAAGTCTGCTACAACCTTTTTCTTTTTACCTTTGGTGTTAGTGTCAATGCAATGTTTCATAGCTTTAGGTGGTGGTGCTCAGATGAATCAACACTTTTGGCCTTCAAATCCCACATCACCTATGATTCAAATCACATACTGGTTACCAATTGGTCCACAAACACCTCATTCTGCCACTGGGTTGGCGTCTCTTGCCGACGTCGCGGCCAAAACAGAGTCACGTCCTTGGATCTCTCTAACATGGGTCTTAGGGGAACCCAAATCAAATCCCCAACCCTCGAACCCCGTTATTCAACTTGTAATCTATTTTCAAAACCCAAATCAATTTTAGAAACCAACATCAACTTGTAAGAACTATTCGAAACCCTAGTTTCACAATTTCAAATCCCCAACCCTCGAATAAATTGTAATTGAAACACAAGGAAGAGAGAGAGAGATACCTTGGTGGAGCTGATGCAGTGGCCGCCGACGATGGTGGTGGTTCGGTTTGAGGTGGATTTCACCTCGCAAGATCGTCTCTCTCTTCTCTCTTGTCTGTGAAGTGGAAGATAGTGCAGCGGTCGTGGGTCGCAGTGTGGTGGATCGATTTCTTCTTCTTCTTCTTCTTCTTCTTCTTCTTCTTCTTCTTCTTCTTCTTCTTCTTCGTCCGTCGTTCTTCTCTCAGGAATCGCTTTCTCTCTCTTCTCTCCAGAAGTAGCGTGAAAATGAGAGGGGGGAAAAAAGTAAGGGTTTTGTTTGTGACCCTTGACCCTTAAAGGGTCCAGTTTAATGAAAGAGTTCAAGTTTAATGAATGACTGCGCTTGGGCTGTTGGATTAAATCCAACAGCTGCAATTGAAGGGTCCGGATATCTCCCATTTCAGGGAGTCCGGATGTGAAGCGCCATGTATATATACAAATTTTCTAGTAAGGACCTCTCGTAAATAAGAAAAAATGTAATTTTTCATGTTAAAAATTGTTTTTGGAAAATCCGAACCGTCCAATGTGTTCAAAAGGGGTTTTCAAGGATCCACTCGAAAAATCTTCAAAAAAAAATACTGGGATGGGCTTGATCCAAGCAGTTTTTCTCAAAAATTATATATTTACAGTTTTGCGAAAAACTGCTTGGATCAAGCCCTTCCCGGTATTTTTTTTTTTTTTTGAAGATTTCCCGCGTGGACCCTTGAAAACACCTTCTAAACACATTGGACGGTTCGGATCGTCAAAAAAATGCTCGAATCATGGAGGTCCGGAGTCTGAATAGTCTTATTTGGAGATGCTAACTTTTTAAGCGAACATAATTATTACACCAAAAAGTACTAAACTTTTCAATTATATCTTCAACTTATCAAATTTGATTAATTTAGCTAATGGTACTCCACTTTAAACATATGGGTTAAAAAATGAATTTTTGCAAAGCTTCATTTTGGAAAGCGGGGATGTATTTTAGGACATCCCATAATAAAATATGGGACTACAAAAATGGGACAAAGGAGTACTAAATATGATGACACATCCTTTTCCTTGATAGTAGAGAAATGAGAAATGATTTTTGCACTTCCCTTTTTCTACCTTCAACTTATCAAATTTGATTAATGTAGCTAGTAAAGTACCCCACTTTAAACATAATAAGGGTAATAATGAATTTTTACAAAGCTTCTATGGTTCAGTTTGGAATGTGGATATGTATTTTAAGACATCTCATAATAATATGGAACTGCAAAATGGGACAACGGAATACCAAATATGACGACAAATCCTTTTCCCTTGATAGTAGAGAAATGAGAAATGATATTTGCACTTCCCCTTTTTTATTGCACTCTAAATTTTGTCCCCTAGTGTTTTTGTTTTGTGTATTTTCAAGTACTAAAAGACAAATTTCTGAGTGCATTTATAAAATTGTGCAGTGCAAAAATCATTTCCCTAGAGAAATCATTATAAAACTATGTCATAGATTACCTTAGCTAGGTCGATTTACAAATATTCGTTTTCATAGATGTCATTGTAACAACACTATTGGTTAAAACTATAATGTTACATATAAAAGTTTATTGGGGCAGGTAATAGCGGGATAACATCAACACGACTCCGACGGGTTTTTCAATTTTTAGCCGCATGCCCAAGTGCCCAAAATTTTGACAAAAACTTTCCCCAATCGAGGCATGGTCCGGGTTGGATCAATCAATTGTCGTTCCTATAATCCACATGCAGGATAATTAAATTGTCGTCCCTATAATTCACATGAAGTGAATGACACACTTAGTTCAAAATATAGTGATCAAATTCCACAAAGTTGGAGTAACATAATAATGAAAAGGAAGCACCCACCTCCACACTTTTTTGTCCATTCTAACCGTTATGCAACGGATTTCTACCCGGGCTACCAAATTCAAAAATCTGAAAAAAGACCCAACCCAAAAGTATAACCCACTACTACAACACCTTTCCCTTTTCCCCTTCCATTACATAAATACCACCACTTTCTAATGCCAACCCTGCGACAATCAGACAGTTAAATTTCTTTCCCATTCTCTCCCCAGCTCATTCAATGGGGTCTTGCATTAGCAAATGCAAGCGCAAGAGAAAGCACCAAGTAGAGCCTAGCCATGTACAGGACAAGATGGTAATTTCACAAGCTCCTCCTCCTCTTCCAACCCCTTCTTCTTTCTCTTCAACTAAACAGCCTCTCTCCCCTCGTACTCCCTCCTCTGCTTCCTCCTCTGTTTCCTCTGTTTCTTGCACCACTAGGAACACTAGCAACTTGAGTTCGTTAACGTCGTCATCATCGTCAATATCATCATCAATTGTAAGCTCGAAGGATAGATCGTTCTCGAACGAGTTCTTGTACTCTTGTGTTAAGGAAAACCCACAAATAATTCGGGTTGATCCGGTCAGAGGAGTTGTGAAAAAGTCGGTGCCGGTGAAAAATTCGCATGACTCAATCCAATCAAGGCAATTTAGCTCAATTCCACAAAAGAGAGCTCGAGCGAATTCACCTGTTCTTTCGCGACAAAAGAGCTTTAGGAGGGAAATTGAGATTCCCAATTACGCAAATTCTACTCCTGGTAGGAATCTGAGGTCTCCGTCTCCAAGCAGAAGATTCGGCGGGGATCATAACTACAGGGGTGATTTGAAAAACAGGCACAAGGAAGTTTGTTGCAAGAATTCGTTTGTGTCCAAGGAAAATGTGTTCAATTCTGGGATTTTATCGGCGAGACGAGAAAACATTAGGCCCCCTAGTCCAATCAATAATTTGGGTAGAAATCGCGGTTATTTGATGAATAGAGAGAATAGCATTTACGGGATTTGTTCCAAGATCGATGAAATTGCGGGTGGAGAAGAATTTTCATCGAAGCGAGATGTCGATGTTATCCCCATGGAGGATATTGATAATCCTCTCATTGCCTTAGATTGTTTCATTTTTCTGTGATTTTTGGTGTGCATAGATTGATATTTGCTATGTTCATAAGTTCAACAAATTTTTTTGGTGTGTGTTTTCTTGAGCAGGTTGAAAGTTTATCACCTAGGTCAAGTGCTTGGATTTTATGGTTGTTGAGGATCGTTTTTTTTCTTTTTTTCTTTTGTTTTTTGAGTATTTGAAGATCATTTACGTAACTTTACAGGTTATTGTAATTCTTTTTGGACTTTTATAGGCATGGCACATGTGGGTATACCTATCAAATGAAATCATTACACAATGAATTCAAAACCTATGGTTTAGGTCTCAAATGGTCTTTTTATTCCTTTTTTCTTATGAGACTGTAGGATGTTAGTAGTATGTCAGTGCCTGTCGAACCCTAGACCTCACGCTCTGGAGGAGCACTAATAACTATTGGGCCAAACCCCAAGATTTTTTAGTATGCTTGTTAAATAAGGTGGAGTTATGTTTTTGGTAAATGGGCCGGGTTTTACATATATATTCAATCCGGTGTCAAGGTCAGCGTACACGTAAAAGCAACAATCCGGTGGAAAGAGAACTAGAGAAGGGATCAGGACAAAATTTTACATGGTTTTTTTTTTTTTTTTTTTTTCTAACAATGAAATGATACGCGTACCGGCAACAATTCGATAGAGAGAGAAGAGATCAGGACAGTCCTTGGTTTGGTTGTACACGTTATGCCTTAACATTCTCCAATTATGAGTTCATTTTTTACACCACAAACTACTATTTTAACATCGTGTCTCAATTATTCTCTTATTACCCTATAATACAAAAAATGCTAATCACAATCCATTGGGAGGTGAATAATGAAGGAAAACGACAAAAAAAAAAAAAAAAAACACGGTTTTTAATGTGTTAAAGTGTCTTGAAAAGTGTTAAAGGTGCGTCAGAAACTGTGTTTTTTTGTCTTTTTCCTCTTTTATCCACCACCCAATGGGTATTTATTAGTTTTTTCCTTATGTAATTATCGATGTCCAATGAAATTTAAAAAAAAAAAAAATTTGTGCGTGTATAAGTCTCCTGGAGTACCTTACAAAAGGACTCAAAAGAATTTGGAATGGTTCAAATCTGCCCAAAAAAGATACCAACCGCAAAGAAGTGCAAAAAGCAGAATAAGTGTCCAAAAAACTACCAAATATGTTCAACAGTCTTCGGTGGCAACGAAGTTTCCTAGCTTCCTCCTTTTCTTATGTTTTATCCCCACCACATTTTCCAGTACATACCCCTATATATATGTGTGTATGTATTTCTTCCAACCCAAACCAATTTACTTCAAAATCTCTCTCTCTCTCTCTCTCTCTCTCTCTCTCTCTCTCTCTAAATGTCACTTGTGAATCATGTCGACGGGAGGGGTGTGGTGATGCTCCCTCCGGTAAGAGGAAGCATAAAGCACAAGATTTTCGCCATCATCTTTCTTAAGTTGAAGAAAGCAACCCAGAGCGTAATTCATCAGTGTATGATATGCAAGTGCTATCACAGATAAGCAATTCACAAAGTGATACTATTTTTTCTCGCCTCGATAGCACTCGTTATTTTTACCGACATTCCACCTATAGTTCCTCAACACTTTTTTGTAAAATCTTGTATCCGTCTGTACTTTCGATTGTGTACTTAGACAAATGTTTTGTGTGACAAAAAAGCCAACTTCAAATAAGCTTTCTCAGACGACGCATGTGATGTCGTAATTTAATTCAAAGTAAGTGCAAGAGATCGACTGCCATAATCGAAAGCAAAGGTCATGGTGAGATTTTGTTAAAATTTAGTATTTGTATATTTAGAGCATTTAATTATAAACAAAACATTTGATGGGTATGTTGTTGCAAGGATATCACCTTTCTTTTTGCCTTTTTGGGAAGATGTGTGTGTTTGTAGTTGTTGTATTTTGAAAAAAAAAAATGCAAAAATAATGGATCATTGTCACATTTTCCTTAGCTTATGCTACAAAGCACTTTTCAATACATTCTGGGAAGTAGATTCGCTTTACTTTTAGTTACAATATCAGCTACACCAGCAGCAAAGTGGGGGCAGGAAAAGCCCAAATTGAAAAGCCCAAATTCCTAAATCTTCTTTGGGAAGGTTTTGGTCTCTAGGTTCGACTCACTCGCACGCTATCAACTCTTGTTTCGGGCTAAAAAAGAAGGTCCCAAATTTTCAAATTCGACATGTTAAAGAGTCATAATAAGTTCCAACCCACGAGCATCCAAAGAGTTTTTTTATGGTATAAAACCCAGTAATCAAATGATAATACTGAAAATTTGTACAACAAACGATCCAGGCTTGAAAAATCCAACCCAAAATGGCCCATTGGGGTTCCCATGCAAAGAAAGACCGCTAGGAAAGTGCCTTGAATTCAGCAACTTCCTTATTCGACTATTCTTATGGTTTTTTTTTTATTTTTATAATAAATGGAGACTTTGTGGGTATTAGGGTTTATCCCTCTTGGGTTCCATTACAGTTAGAGTTATGCTCCTTTGGATACCATTAGGTCCATTAAGGTTAGGCTTCTTTAGATATCATTATGGACAGTTTTCCTGTTGGGTATTATTGTGGAGATTAGGGATTCTTTTGTGTTGGGGGCTTGATATTAGGTATTTGGTTATCTCTTTGGGTTTCATCTAGGATTTGTTTTCCTATCAGGTTCCGGTAGAGATTTGTCCCTAAATATCATTTGGGTATTTCATTGAGAGTTAGGGGTATAGCCAGCCGGCTCTTTGTATTCTCTCATCGTTCATAGTAAATCTCTCTTGCTCTTTGCCTGTGAAGCACGTTCTTACTATGATTGAGCAGAACTGCACAAATCTTTGTGTCATTAATTTATCGCTTGTTTATTTGTTTTTTCTCTTACTTCGTGACTGTCATAACAAAAACAACCTGGCTTTAGCAAAATCAACCAGATGTTGAGGCATGGCATCTTTCTACTTCTCTTGTTTGGTTTAGTCAACGGATTAAGAGAGATTCCCAATGAAAAATTACCAGTTACAGTGGTAGTTCTTAAAAAGTCAAAGGAGTTCTTAAAAAGTCAGTGCCAGTGAAATTGCATTTGGAGAAGAATTTTCTGCAAAGCAAGATGTCGATGTCATCCCCATGGAGGAAGATTGTTTCATCTTTCTGTGATTTTTGGTTTGCATAACTCGTTCACTCGATCAGGTGTTAACTAAGATTTTTTTTCCTACTTTTTGTGTTTTCTTGCGGAGGTTCAAAATCATCATCTATGTCGAGTTCTTGGCTTTAACGGTTGTTGAGGATTGATTTTGCGTAATTTTAAGTTCTTTGTGTTAGAATTTTCAAACAACCATTCATTAATCCCACAACGACCTTACATATCTTGGGAATAATGAATCATAGAACGAAACAAGCAAACAGTCATACATAATGAAAAACGGAAAGAAAAATACGAGACACAAGATATACGTGGAAAAGCTCAACGCGAGGAAAAACCATGGTAGCTACACCAGGCTACTATAAAATCGAATTAAGAGTATAAGTCTTCTCGCACTTGATAAGCCCTTGTACTATACATTTACAATCCCTCACTTGTAAATTGCCATCTTCTACAAACTTCTTCTCTGGGATTTATGTCTGGATTTGTAATCTTAAGAGTTACGACTGCAACGACCTTCGCATCCTTCCAAACTTAAATATGGAGTTACGATTGCAACCTTCGCATCCTTGCAAACTTAAATATGGAGGCCCTTAAAATTTATATATTTTTGGGGTTTAAATTGGCCGCTCACTTGGGGTCTAAAGCTCAGGGCCGGCTCTCTCTCTCTCTCTCTCTCTCTCTCTCACACACACACACACACAAAACCCCAGCCCTCCCCCACTTTTCTCTCTCATTTTTGTAAGCAAAATACATTCTATAGGGTATATATTAAACAAATTAAATTAATATTAATGAATAATAGTTAATTAACTAGGAATTTTGCTAAGTTTGCTTGGGATTTGTTTGCATGTTTTGTACTCTCTTATTTCCTCGTGCAGCCCCTCATTATCTGTGAAACCATTAAAAGTTCAAAGGCGAGGAGGAACGGTCCGAACGCGATCGCCGACGATCGATCGACTTCATTTTACGTCATTCTAAAATCGACTTGATTTTACGCCGTTACCGTACTGACAATTGAAGACCAAGGAAGCAGGATCAATGGACCAATGGCTTCCTCTTTATCTCTCTCTCTCTCTTGGATTGAGATTGTATTCTAATCCGCCCGGTGACCACCCGTTGCTGATGTCGAGCCCCTCCAAAATTTAAATCCTAACTCCGCCACTACATATAAAATTAGAAAACACTAAAATTGCATGTGCACCGGTGCCAAAAGGGAGTCAATACTATTTCAAGACGCGTAGTGGGTGAAGCAAAAGAGGGAGGAAGAAAGGGGAAGCAAAGAGAAAATAGAGGTGGGCCACATGTGTTTTTTTCAATATATTTTGGCAGCACCGATGTAAACTAGATACTAACAATTTACAAACTCTTGGAGTTGAGTTCATTATTTACACTTTTAATTCATTAAAACTTTAACAAACTTTTCTAGCATCACGTCTCAATTAGTAAAGTATCAATATATAATTCGAGTATGTAATTACCATCGTAAACTAAACTTTTTTGTGTGTATATTCTCCTTGTGTACCTTGGAAAATGAAAATGAAGTAGAATTTGGGATGAAAGAAGTGCAAGAAGCTTCCTAACTAACCCCAATGGGTTGGCTTAGTGGTCAAAATCAGGGACCACGGGCAGTGGCAACTCTAGGATTTCAGAAGTGTAGGGTTATTAGAAACATCAAATACCTTTACCAATCATAAATCAAAGAAAATATCACAATAATGACAACTAAAAATTTTGTTCCAACTAAAATTTTGTTCCAACAAAAATCACATTTAAAGTTCAGCCTAATGAACAAAAGATATCATCAATAGGCATAAAATAGTTTTCTCCGTTTTCAGTTTTCACCACATACAAAAAAAAAAATTACACAAGCTTCTACAATTGCAATCGACACGGTCTCGACATACTATCAAATAATCCCTCCATCCCAAATTGTTGATTCTGTTTCACTTTTTGAACCGTTCAAACAATTATCTATATTTTATAATCTAGAATTTTTTTATGATTTTTAAATATGTGTTTGATAAAATTAAGGAGATTCATTTTAGATATATAAATCATTAAAAATCTAACAATATGAACAATTTTTTTAGTAACTAGCAACAACAATTTGGGACAGTGAGAGTACTTCCTTAGCAACACAGATCAACCTTTTCATATCAAAAGAACAAAACGAGTAACTAGGATTGAAATAAGCCACAAAAAGGGGGGATGAAAGTTGAAGAATTATCCAGTGGTGTAAATCCTAAAATTATGGGGGTTCATTTATGAATATCCTAAAAAAAACAATAACATATAGTAGTAGTATTTTTTTTTTTCCGCCGTGGGGTCAGCTGACCCCCCTAATTACTATGTTGCGTCGCCCCTGACCACGGAATTTACTCGGTCTCAACTTCTTAGGTGCTATCAATTAATTTGGTGTAATTTCATTCGGAGCCTTGCTAAAATTTTATTTTGAACTCTCCAATAGTGCCCTAGTCCGGACACCTAAGCTATCTATCGATAAGAAGCTTCCTGGAATATGGAAGTTTCCTTCCTAACTCCTTCCTTTTGTAGTAGTAATATTTTATCACGACCCCATTTTCCACATCTATACTACAATTTATATATTGGTCCAGCTTCCAATCCAAAACATTCATTCACTTCAAAACTCTCTCTCTCTCTCTCTCTCTCTCTCTCTCTCTCTCTCTCTAAAAATGACACTGCAGAATTATGTCGACGGAAGGCGGCGCATAGTGATGCTCCCTCCGGTGAGAGGAAGCATAAAGCGCCAGATTTTCGGCCTCATCTTTCTTAAGCTAAAGCATGCGACCCGACGGATAATTCATCTAATTCATGAGTACATCATAAGCAAGTGCTATTAGTCTCGAAATGTTTGTCCGGTACTCAAAACGGGAACTTAAAAATAAAACATATTTTTTTAATACAATTTCAAAAAATTTGACCGAGTTACTGGATGTCAATGGATTCTTTTGGTTTATTATATGAGAATTTGAAATTTGTCTTTAAAAAACAATGCACAATTTTAAAAAATTTGACCAAAGTTGAATTTTAGCGCCTCACACCTGATATTTTTCTCGCCTCCATAGCACTCCTCGTTTCTACCGAAACTCCACCTTAATTTAGTTCTTCACGCCCTTTCTTTAAGCCAAAAAAAAAATCTTCCTTCAACCCAACAAATCATTGCCCTAATACAATCTACCAAAAAAACCGGAAAAAAACCAGCAAAAAAGCAAAGAAAAAAGAAAATACCGGAAATACAAAAATATAGAAGTCGCCGGAGCCTTCGCCGGAGTTGTCACGCCGCCACCGCCCCCGCCAATGATTGAATTCCGGATCTGGAATCCCCAGATCCGGCTTTCCCTTTGCCCAAAAATCAAGTTTCGGCCGCCCAATGGAAGAGGAGGGAAGATCTACCGCCACGGGGGTCGCCGGAAACCAAATGAGCTGCAATAGAGGAGGGGAGAGGAGAGGAGAGGAGGAGGAAGAAGAAGATGAAAGAGGGCAGTGGGGGAGGGGGAGTGGGCGGCCGCCAGTAGGAACCCAAGGGAGTGGCTTCTCCCAGACTTATCAGCCTCTCTCTCTCTCTCTCTCTCTCTAGAGCTTCACTCAGGCCAATTCAGTTTATTCTTTACGCCTTTGTTCGTTTACCGACATGCATAGCAGATGTGGTAATTTAATGTGTCCGTAATTAATTTTCAAGCTCCTCTTTTTACGGTTTGCTCTCCTATTTTTGTTCTCGTGAATAAGCAAGGCTTATTTATAATTACCCAAAAGAAACATGTCTTTTTTTTTTTTCTTTATTCAAATTCTTCTCGCATTTGTTAGTTTCACTTCAAAATTTTGTGGATTATTGATTTTTTTTCTTGATGAGAGAAATCGGAAAAGTAAAAAATTGTGATCTAAACTTAAATTTTTTTGAATACAAACAATAACCAAAAAGCCATATTTTTTGGCTTTATATTAAGGGAAAAAAAATCGAGTTTGGATCACAATTTTTTACTTTTTTGATTCATCATGTCGAAAAGAACCAATAATCAACAAAAGTTTGACTCGAAACTAACAAATGCGAAATTTTTTAGAATAAAGACAAAAAAAAAAAGCCAATTGGATTATTTAGCCAAAACAGCCCTTAATATCCTTTGGAAAAAAAAACAGGTAAAAGTAACTGTGTTGCAACGGGATCTTGTCCAGGGAAGCGACTGGTCGGCTAACTCGTCGAGACTCGGTGTGACTCGGACATCTCAGTGAGGCGACTCGTGGAGGCTCGGTTTGTACCAGTTTCTGGGTTATTCGATGCAGTTAGGTAGTTTTTTGTTTTGCTGCAGCAGTTTGTATGCACCAGTTTCTGTGTTTTTTTTATTACATTGGCATTGTATTGTTTTAAGGGTTTGATCCGGGTGCCTGATGGGTTCTCTACTGCTAATATTTTGATAAGATTCATCATTCCAACCTGTAGGTGTTGAGTTTGCTTCAGCAGGTGTGTTTAAGAGCTAGTGGCATTGTATGCCGAGCGAAGACCGTGCTCATATCAATTAATTGTTAGTGGTTTTAGTTTCACTCCTATCGTTGAGTGTAATCGTTACCGGATAGCATTTTAATGAAATTCTTGACTTCTTTCCAAAAAAAAAAGTGGACTTGTTGGAGGTCAATCTGAGTGGAATAGTGGGCCCACTGGAATATTGCTTTAGAAATCATGGGTTACAGACAATGACTCATAACAATCTATTTGTTCAATTGCCATTCCTGAGGGAATTTGAAGTTTCTTATTCTGTGTATGCTTCGATGTAAATTTTCTTGTGCATAGTATTTCTGTAAATCTTCATGATATTCATCAACATCTTTTAGTTCACAACCTCTCAGCTACACCACAGCAAAATGGGGAAACTACACCACAGCAAAATGGGGAAAAGACGAGCCCGAGGTACCAAATATTTTTCAAGAAATCTCTGGTCTCAAGTTCGACTCTCACCCCTGTCAATTCTTGTATTAAGTCAGAATAGAAGTAGAAGTGGGACTATGCGCGTTTTTTTTTTGTTTTTTTTTTTTTTTTGAACTACTAGTGGATGGCAAAATTGAGCTTCGAATAGTGAGTTTACTGAAAAAATTCCAGTTCTCAACCTGTCATAGTAAGTTCCAACCCACATGTATCCAAACAGTTTTATGATATGAAACCCAATAATCTTCCAACAATACTGAGAAAATGAAACACAACAAACAATCCATGCTTAAAACATCCAACTCAAAATTCTTTTTGTCTTCATTTCCCAAATCTTTATGTTCCTCTTCTACTAAGTCTTCAACTAAAGTTGAATTCTTGTTTTGTGATTTACTCAAAAACTAAACGAAAGAACCCACTTGAGATTAAATTAGGGCGTCTACTTTTTGCTTCTTTTTTTCTTTTCTCATGTCCTATCAAATTCTTTCTACTTATTGTGAATTTAAAATTGAGCCTCTTTTGAGTTTGAAATTGGGCCTTCTATACGATGTACATTTTTTTATTGGTATTACAAAAGATACCTACGTAGTACCTAGGGATAATAAAATATAGAGGTTCTTAAAATTTATATTTTTTTGAGCCTAAATCGGCCGCAACGTTTCCTTTAACTCAGGGCTCTCTCTCTCTCTCTCTCTCTCTCTCTCTCGCACACAATCCCAGCCCTCCCCCACATTTCTCTCTCATTTTTATAAATTCAACAATCTAGAAAAATATTTGGAGGTTTGGAGGGTTTTGTAAGCAAAATATATTCTATAGGGTATATATTAAATAATTTAAATTAATATTAATTAATACTCCCTCTGTCCCTAAATAAATATATGGACCGTAAACCTAGGCCTTTTTAAAAACATGCACTTTGTCCCTTACAAAAGTTATTTAAAAGATCACAAAAAATTGCATGATCGTCAAGCTATTTTTTGGTGATTTTTTTTATAAAAAATTTATGGCAAAAAGTGCATATTTCTAAAGGCCTAGGTTTGCGGCCTGAACATTTATTAGGGATGGAAGGAGTAATAATTAATTAACTAGGAATTTTGCTAAGTTTGCTTGGGATTTTTGTGTATGTTTTGTACTCCCTTATTTCCTCGTGCAGCCCCTCATTCACATCTATGAAACCATTAAAAGTTCAAAGGCGAGGAGGAATGGTCTGAATGGCGATCCCCGACGGTTGATCGACTTGATTTTGCGCCGTTCTGCAATCGACTTGATGTTGCGCTGTTACCGTCACTGACGATTGAAGAACAAGGAAGCAGAATCAATGGACCAATGGCTTCCTCTTTATCTTTCTCTCTCTTGGATTGAGATTGTATTCTAATCCAACCGGTGACCACCCGTTGTTGATGTCGAGCCCCTCTAGAATCTAAATCCTAACTCCGCCACTACATATAGAGTTAGAAAACACTAAAATAGCATGTGCACCGGTGCCAAAAGGGACTCAATACTATTTCAAGACACGTAGAGGGTGAGGCAAAAGAGGGAGGAAGAAAGGGGAAGCAAAGAGAAAATAGAGGTGGGCCACATATGTGTTTTTTTCAATATATTTTGGCAGCACAGATGTAAACTAGATAGTAACAATTTATAAACTCTTGGAGTTGAGTTCATTATTTACACTTTTAACTCATTACAAACGATTGGCCAAAAGGACAAGTTTGGGATATTAAAAGGTGTTAATTTAGTCCCGCTTAAATTATTTTAAGACCTCTAATACATTGATGTGAAATTTTTAAGGACTCAAAAACAATATAAGACAAAACTACCCTTAATGAGAACTATTTCCGCGTCTTCTTCATGCACTGCATTAAAAAAACAAAAAGCCCGACACTTTGACTAGTAGGTGCCAAGCCCCCAAGCCATCCCGTCACTTTCCCACTGCCATTCGATCAGTTTCAATTTCTCTCTCTCTCTCTCTCTCTCTCTCTCTCATATTAATTGATGACAAGTCACTTTCAATTTCCTCTCTCCTCTCTTTCCTCTTTCATTTTTTTTCCCTGAAAAAGAAAAAAGTTTTATTAATCATCTCGCAATGCAGGAGAGGATAGCCATTGCATGTAATAATTATTGGGTGGGCAAATTGATTTCTCTCTCTTCAATTTTAGAGGTAGATTCAATTTTGGGGGGTTTAGGTTCTTTGGGGTAGGGTATATTGGGTTTAGGCACTTAGGGTGCACTTTCCAATTATAGGGTTTTAGTGGTTTAGGCACTTTCATAGAGTATTCTAGAATGTTAGGCACTTTCATAGGGTACCCCTAGGGTTTAGGTTTAGGCACTTTCATTAGGTTTGGGAGTTTAGGCACTTTCATTAAGTTTGGGAGTTTAGGCACTTTCATGGGCTAGCGAGGGCATTCTTGAAATGTGTGGGCGATTTGTCCTCTTGGCATTAAGGAATTAGTTTGTGTCCTATTTCCATGATTGACTCGTGTACTATGTCCTTGTCGAAAAAAGACTCTAAACTTTAACAAACTTTTCTAGCACCACGTCTCAATTAGTAAAGTATGAAATTATAATTCGAGTATGTAACCATTGTAAACTGAACTTTTGTGTGTACGTATATTCTCCTTGTGTACCTTGGAAAATGAAAATAAAGTAGAATTTGGAATGAAACAACAAGCTTCCTAACTAACCCCAAAATGAGTTTGTTTGGTGGACAAAATCAAAAACTAAGGGATTTGCTCGGTCTCAACTTCTCAAGTGCTATCAATTAATTTGGTGTCATTTCACACGGAACCTTGCTAAAATTTTAATTTGAACTCTCTAATACTGATTGGTAGGATTAATCCCAAGTCCAGACACCTAAGTTATCTGTCGCTAAGAAGCTTCCTGGAATATGGAACTTTCCTTCCTAACTCCTTCCTTTTGTAGTAGTAATATTTTATCACGGCCACATTTTCCACATCTATATATACTACAATGTTTTATGTTCCCTTTATATATATATATATATATATATATATATATATATATATATATAGGAAATGGCTACAATACACATCCCTTATTTGGATGTATATCATACACACCCCTGTAAAAGTTACGATTTTTTTGGAAAAGTTACAAATTTTTTGGAAAAGTTACGAATTTTTTTGTAAAAGTTACGAATTTTTTTATAAAAGTTACGAGACACACTAAAATGTTACGAATCATAGAAAATGTTACGAATCATATTGCTGAAAAATTACGAAAAACTAAAAAATGTTACGAATCATATTGCTGAAAAATTACGAAAAACTAAAAAATGTTACGATTGTCGATAAGGTGGCACAATCTGGACCATACAATAGGTGCATATAGTACACCCAAATAAGGGGTGTGTATTGTAGCTTTTTCCATATATATATGTTCCAACTTCCAACCCAAAACATTAATTCACCTTCATAAATGAATCTCTCTCTCTCTCTCTCTCTCTCTAAAAATGACACTGCAGAATTATGTCGACGGGAGGCGAGGAAGCATAAAACGCCAGAATTTCGCCCTCGTCTTTCTTAAGCTGAAGCATGCGACACAACGGATAATTCGTCAAATTCATGAATACATCATAAGCTAGTGCTATTAGTCTCGGAATGTTTTTCCGGTAATGAAAACGGGAACTTAAAAATGATACATATTTTTTCAAAAAAAATTGACTTAGATGTCAATGGATTCTTTTGGTTTAATATATGAAAAGTTTAAATTTGTTTTTAAAAAATAATGTGTAATTTTAAAGTTCTCGTTTTACGGACCGGACAATATTTTTTGGGACTGGGGAATAAGTTATATCCGGCTAATAAATTTTAGTGGTTCACAACTAATATTTTTCTCCCGTCCATAGCACTCCACGTTTCTACCGAAATTCCACCTTAATTTAGTTCTTTACGCTTTTGTAACGCTACATCCACCGCAGATATTGTAATTTAATTCAAATACTGTAATGAGTTTGTGGTAATGTGTCCGTAATTAATTTTCAAGTTTCTCGTTTTACGATTTGTTCTCCTATTTTTGTTCTCATTCCTGTGAATAAGCAACATGGCTTATTTTTAATTACCCAAAAAAAAAACATGGCTTATTAGTGTGACTGCAAAGATGAGGAGGTGAAATCACTCTTTTCGTTGTCAATTTCGTTCTAGTACTTGAATTCCATAATCAAAACTTGTCGCTTAACATAAGTTCAAACTAAATTGAGCCGTAATCAAATGGGATCAATCGTAAGAATCATTCTTCTCCATATTGGATTCAGATCTCACGAGATCTTTTAGATACTTTTTGAAGCAGTGGATTCATTTTCGGTACAGTAAGATCATTTTGACTTTTAATTGAGAGGAAGGTTGTAAGAACCAATAATATCAAACTTCTGGAATGATAAATAAAAATACAAAGTAGTATAGTAAATCAAGTGGATTTGTCAGGAGGTCAATTTGATTTGAGAGGGATAGTGGGCCCAACTGGAATATTGCTTTTGAAATCAGGGGTTATACAGACAATGACTCATAACTATCTGATTGTGAATTGTCATTCCTAGCAAAGTAGTGGCTAGCTCATGCGATAGAGTTTTTGGATGCTTCACATTGCATTTCGAGATCAAGTCTTACTCCCCCCTCCCCATATAATTTATTAAGAATGATGAATGACAAAAAAAAATAAAAAATTGCCACTCCTGAGGGAATTTTAAGTTAATACCCAATTTAAATCTTTATGATATTCATCAGCATCTTTCTACTTTCTAGTTCACAACCTCTCAACAACTAAGGCCCAGTTCAAAAGATTTTAGTACCCAGGTGCTAAAATCATAATATTTCAAATAAAAAAAATGAAGTGGCGCCATGTATCGAGTACTTTAATTTGGTGCGAAAAAAATCGAAAAACAATACACGGAGCCACTTCATTTTTTTATTTGAAATATCATGATTTTAGCACCTGAATCCTAAAATCTTTTGGAAAATTAGACCTTATTACTATAGAAGTAGAAGTGGAACTTTGCAGTGTATTTTTTGGAACTACTAGTGGATGGCGAAATTGAGCATCGAATAGTGAGTTTATTATAAAAAAAAAACCCTTTTTTGGAACTACCAGTGGATGGCGAAATTTAGCATCGAATAGTGAGTTTATTAAAAAAATCCCTGTTCTTCATTTAACTCCTCGAATGGTCATAGCAAGTTCCAACCCACATATATCCAAACAGTTTTATGATAATAATCTACACAACCCTCATCATTTATAACTAGGGCTGTAAACAAGCCGAATCGAGCCGAGCTTTAGAATGTTCAAATTCATTCATTAAATTTTTAAACGAACTCGAGCCGAACTCAAACTCAATGAAAATTTGACGAGCCGAGCTCGAGCCGAACTTGCCTAGGTTCACGAGCCTTAACGAGAAAAAAATATTAGATATTTATGCTCTAATATAAGTCTAGAACTTCAAAAAAAATCTATTTTGTATATAAATAAGTTCATACATGTATAAAATTATATAAACATATTAGTAAAATTTCAGTTTATAATACGTTTTATTGGTTTATACAAGTATAAGTTATAAAATTTTCATTATGTATATGTAAAAGTTTATACATATCCAAGGTTATATAGGAAATTCTTATGAGATATACATATATTCCAAGTTTGCGAGCCTAATCGGGCCGAATATTGTCAAGTTCAGGTTCGGCTTGTTTATTAAACGAGCCTAAAATTGAGGTTCAGGTTCAGTTCATTTAGTATCCGAATTGAACTCGAACGAGCCTTTACCGAGTCGAGCCTCGAATAATTCACGAACGGCTCAGTTCATTTACAGCCCTATTTATAACTCAAGGGATTAGCAAAATGGTCTTGCCTTAGGTTTGTGATAGGCGCGCAATATTCCGTATATAAGCGCCTAAGTAGGGGGAGTTAGCGTGTTAGACGTGCGGTTTAATGATCATTTTTCGGTTTAATGCGTGCACGGTAGTGTGTTTGGTGTTTGCATGAATTTACCAGGTAAAAAGGGGATTTTGGCGCGCCTGTTGCATGGCTTGAAGTGGAGCTGGGCGTGGGAGTCGAGGTTCGAGGCTAGGATGCTGAAAGAGGAAGGCTTAAGGAGTCGGTATCGATACCCCCGTGAGCCGTATCGATACCAATTGGTTTCAAAGTGCACAAATCGTTCCAGAAGGTTTAGTATCGATACCCCTCAAGTAGGTATCGATACCTACGGCTTACGCGGAAGAAGGGAAGATAAGGGATAGGTATCGATACCCCTCTCAGAGGTATCGATACCGAGGGCTTACAGCGCGAAACATGAAACTACGTCGTTTTGTTGGTCGTAGAACGAATTCTTTAACGATTTTATTCGGTTTTCTTTAGGATTAGGGCTCTGATATAAATACCTAAGTTAAAACCCATTCTAGGGTTCCACGAATTTTACTTAGGTTTTTAGTTTTTCAAGTTTCGGCTACGGATCTAGAGTTTTACATTCAAGTTCTATTTCCAGAATTCCAGTGTTCAGTTTGTGTTGCGGATTGACATTCAAGTTCAAGTTTTTGTTCTCCTTTGGAATTACGGTATTGATTTTTATTGTTTTTATATTTTATTCATTAAAAGCATGCTTAGTTTTAGTTTCGATTCGTTTTCTGCAATCTTCACAAGCATGAGTGAGTAGTCGTTCTGAGTGCGGCCGCGGGACGAAGGTGTCCCGTGGCTAGGCTAATTTATTTTCCACCTTGGTGCCGAATCATTTTAATTAATGCGCAATTTTTGAATACGGATATTTTTCTAGCAAACAAACCCGGGCATTGCCAATTCCAAATGCGCGCAGAAATTGGTGACAAGTGGTGCGCATTTGTTGGAAACTATTTTTCATATTCTTTAATCTATTAATTGAATAATTGTGGCCCGAGTGAATGTGAATTGGACTAGCTACGGGCACCGTAGTGCCCACGGCTGTGCTCTCCTTTTTAAATTCAGAGTCAAGTAGTTAAATCAGTTTAGTCTAATTAGCTAATTAAACCATTTGAGCAAGGGGTGGCTACCTGAGAGCCAATTACAAACATAGAGCCGACACTGTTTGAGTTAAACACCGTAGACCGTCTCTGTGGTTCGACTCCGGTACTTCCGGATTTATTATGCTGCACCGGTCGATAGTCCTACGCTTGGGACGAAAATCTTAGTTAATTATTAATCACCCGAACGGTCAAGCAGTTTGTTCCGATCTAAGGTCTCAAGTTTGATTCTCCTTACCAGCAAACTCTTGGAGCCACTGAAGAACCTCCAGAGTTCTAGAATTAGTCTAGTTGTGCATAAGCTGGTTCGGACATTCGATTGTAAGAAGAAAAAAAACAAAAAACAAAAAAATCCTCATCATTTACTTTCCTTTTTATCCAAAGGCTTTAACTACAGCTACACAATCAATTAAAGTTTGTGACAAATTAATTATTACGATATGGGCTTCACGGAGCCGGGATGCACAATTATATAACTTTTCTTGAAGATTGTTTCAAACTATAATGTCTTGAATTCTAAATGAAAATCAAACGAAGTAGATCAATTACATAAAAAAATCCAATGGGCTTGATTTTTATCAAGACCACTTAAATAATTATTTTAAAATTATTTAACAGTTCGGATCGATTGTGTGGGTCCCACGAGATCGCATTTCGCAAACCCCATGGGTTACCCACAAAACGGCAACGTTCTGCCATGCACAACAGCTGCTGTCCCGAGCTTCGAGTTTCAGAGGGTAATATTGATAAAGAAGAAGAGCAACGGGAAGAGTAAAACGAAGAACTGCAACCAGCAATCTGACCAAAAAATGACTGAAATGTAAGACGTGGGATTACCTGATTGTGAAATCTGAAAGGGAAATGCTATAGACACTAACTAGTGTACCAACTATTACACTAACTGTCCATGTGGCACTCTTTTAGTAGATGAATCTATCCATGTATCAAATAGTGCATTGATATGGTAATGCCATGTGTGAAGTTAGTGTAATAGTTGGTACATTAGTTAGTGTCTGTAGCATTGATTAGGTTTCTTTTTTTCGTTAGAGCAATTACGACTTATCATTTCCAAACAGGTTTATCATGTTCACTTTCTCTCACCAGCCATCACAACGAACCCCCACCTGATCTTTTTTTTCTTTTATTTATACGAGGGTACCCTATGAAAGTGCCTAAACCACTAAAACCCTATAATTGGAAGGTGTACCTAAGTGCCTAAACCTAAAATGGCTAAACTCACTATACCCTACCCCAAAGAGCCTAAACCCCCTAAAATTGAACCCTAAAATTGAATCCAATCCCAAAATTAAAGAGGCAATTAATTTTGGCCCACTCACATGAGAGAGAGAGAGAGAGACGGGCATGAAAGGCCACGTCGCTTTCAAGGGTTTGTCCCACTCACATGTCGCTTTCAGGGGAGCCTTAAACCTGTCGGACACATTGACCATTGGTTGGTTAGCAACAGTAAATGGAAATGGTGCAGTTTTCCCTTTCACGTTAATTACCTTTTACTTTTAGGCGTCAACCGTACAAAAGCAAAAAGGGTGACACGCGTGGAAATGATTCATTAAGGGTATTTTTGTCTAATGTTGTCCTTGAGCCCTCAGATATTTCCTATCAATGTATTGGAAGCATTAAAATAAGTTAAGCTGGACTAAACACCATTTAAAGCCGCAAACTTGGCCTTTAGACCAATTTTCTGAACTAATAAATGACAATAAAAGTTAAATAAATGACTGAAAGAATCGGCCATGGCTGGCATGGTAAACAAGTTTTTACGAGAATTCCAAAAATCATGTTTCTACTTTGACAAGGGAAATATTGCAAATGAGAAGACAATTTCGAGTAGACTTCAGAAGAATATCCAAAGCAAGGACTACAAGAGAAACCGGATAAGGTGCTTACCCATTTAGAAGAATGATAAGAAGCCTTTAGAATGTTACTCAATTTATCTTGTTGAACTCTATCCATGGCAGAATCTGTCAACATGGATAAATAAAACCAGTTTCAGTTCCAAAATTATTTAACCAAACCAAAAAAAAGTTAGCAGTAAACACAATGGAAGTTGTAACTTTGTTTACTTGGTTAACTATGCTTACTTCCAGTCAAATATTGTCACCCCAAACTGTGGCCTTTCTTAATTCAACAAGGCTTACACTCAAGCTAAATTCAATTTTATTCACAAACTTTATCAATCATGAATTTCAATTTTGTTGATGGATCCAAACATAACTTCACTACAAGCTAGAACAGGAAAATGTACAAGGTAAAATAGGTTTTCAGTCCCTACAATTGAAGACAAGCAGAACTTCATTTTGCTACAAAGTGCACAATTGCTCAATCAAAATAGCTAGCTGCTGCCAGGATTTCCGCCGATGGAAATACAAAATCTGGTCATGTAAAAGGAAGGAAAAAGAGGGTTAGGGTTAGGAATTAAAAATAGAGGAAGGAGAGGAGGTTACAATTACAATTAAAACCTCACAAATTGGGTCAACAGAAGGTTCAATCGTCCTGATGAAAAGGGAAATCTGGATCCGTCGCCGAGGAATTAATACTCCGGTACTAGGGTCGGCGTCCATTTCGCCGGCGATGAGGCAGAGTTCGTCGATTTGGCTTTGGCCGCTCGACTCGATCGGATTTGACGAGGCAAAGCCTTTCTCCATCTTAAAGCTTTTCCTCATCTATAATAAAGGCATCGTGATTAAACTGAGCGGCGAAAATTGGTGAATGCGAGAAAGCTTTTATCCGTAGCCCCTTGAACAGTTCTTCGCCGCTAGAACAGTGAAGCATCAAATCAAAGTACAAGCAGTGAGTTCTTCTGATCGTTCGAGAAGCAAATTGGAGAAGATTGATGTTCGGCACGTGACGATCTCCCGGATTTGGGGGATTTGTACATACATTCATTGCATGTGGATAGTAATTGAAGGGCGTACACAATCCTGGGTCCTTCTCGCCAAAGCAAAATCCCTTCAAAGTACGCGATAGAATTTTAAGCGGAATATTAAATACCCAAAATACCTCAACCATTTAAACCTTGTCATGCCAAAAAAAAAGGAAGGGTATTTTCGTCCAAAATGGGTCAAAAATGGCATGCCAACTTCTATTCTTATATAAGAAGGTTTAGATATTCAGTTATCCACAGTTAAATCACTCAACACAACTTTCAAGATGTAGGGGGGAAATTTCAAAATGAACCATAAAATTCATGAAAATAATGGTGGAATTCTAGCTCGGTTGGAAGTGTACCCGTTTATGTTTCTGGGATTCTATTTTAAAATTGTATTATTAACAAAATTACATTTTCCCTTAGAGAAACTGGCATTGGGTCCATTTGATGAACGAGACCCAAAAAAAAAAACAAATTAGTGTTTTCTCGGCTCCATGTATCCCCGTGTATCAAACGGGCAAAGTGAAAACCAAAAAAAGGCCTTTTTCAAAATCTTAATGAGCAAAATGTAAATAGGTAAATTACACTCTCAAAAACAAATACTAGTATTGATCAATGAGAAAGAGACATAGAGAAAGCATTTTTCACAAGTGAACTTGAGAGTACAAAACTTTCAAGGTGGTATGGCAAATGAGGCTCTCACCCATTTATACACACCAAGAGAGAAGTCTACAACATTCTGTAGAACTTCCCAACTAATCTTCTCTAGAATTCTCTACTATCATCTGCACAATTCTAGAATTATGTACAATATTCTAGATAATTATACACAAGTCTTCGTACTTCCGTATGATTCTAGGGAACTTAAACCCTAAAACAAGGACCAAACATTCCAAGATTTCAAACTCAACACTTAAATATGCTTCATGTTCGTCTTGGCCACTCTCTTGTTCTTCATTATCCAAGTATGTTTCTCTTTCTCTTGTTCTTCATTTCCCGAATCTTTATGTTACTCTTCCA
Source organism: Vaccinium darrowii (assembly GCA_020921065.1). Lineage (NCBI taxonomy): Eukaryota > Viridiplantae > Streptophyta > Magnoliopsida > Ericales > Ericaceae > Vaccinium > Vaccinium darrowii. Next base: position 28,263,220 of record CM037152.1, read on the forward strand.
CTAACTCTTCAACCAAACTTGAATTCTCCTTTTGTGATTTACTCAAAAACTTATCTAGAGCACCCGCTTGAGATTGAATTAGGGCGTCTACTTTTTTCTTTTTTTTCTTTTTTCATGTTCTGACAAATTCTTTCTAATTATTGTGAATTTAAAATTGGGCCTCTTTTGAGTTTAAAATTAAGCCTTATATACGATGTACATTTTTTTGTTAGTATGACAAAAGATACCTAGGAGGTACCTAGGGATACTAAAGTATGGAGGCCCTTAAAATTTTTATCTTTTTCTGACCAAAGTCGGCCGCACACTTGTTTTAGCTCAAGACCGGCTCTGCTTTCTCTCTCTCTCGCTCTCTCTTTCTCTCACACACACACACACACAACCCCTACCCTCTCCGTCATTTCTCTCTCATTTTTATAAATTAAAAAAATCAAAAATCTAGAAAAATAAAATTGGAGGTTTGGAGGGTTATGTAAGCAAAATACATTCTATAGGGTATATATTAAATAAATTAATATTAATATTAATTAATAATAACAATAAATTAACTAGGAATTTTGTTAAGTTTGCCTGGGATTTGTTTGAGAGTATGTTTTGTACGTACTCTCTTATTTCCTCGTGCAGCCGCTCTTTCACATTTGTGAAACTATTAAAAGTTCAAAGGCGAGGAGGAACGGTCCGACTGGCGATCACCAATGAATCGACGATCGATTGACTTGATTTTGCATCATTTTGCAATCAACTTGATTTTGCACCGTTACTGTCATTGACGATTGAAGAACAAAGAAGCAGGATTAATGGACCAATGGCTTCCTCTTTATCTTTCTCCCTCTTGGATTGAGATTGTATTCTAATCCGACTGGTGACCACCAGTTACTGATGTCGAGCCCTTCCGGAATTTAAATCTTAACTCCGTCACTTTATGTAGTGTTAGAAAACACTAAAATATCATGTGCGGTGCCAAAAGGAGTCAATACTATTTCAAGACACGTAGAGGGTGAGGTAAAAGAGGGAGAAAGAAAGGGGAAGCAAAGAGAACTTAGGTAGGCCACATATGTGGTTTTCTTTCATATATTTTTGGCACCACCGCTATACACTACATACTACTAATAATTTATAAACTCTTGGAGTTGAGTCAGTCGAAATCCAACCATTGCGCTCCGTTTTTCATTGGGAGACTCGAAAGCAGGTGTTATTGCTGAATTAAGCCGGATTTGAGTGTTTAGAGGCGTTTTGGGTTGTGAGGAGGCTTGTTCCTAGCTAGTTGGATGGTTTCGAATTCATTGGTGGGCTTGGATTTGGGTGATTTAAGTTAGATTTTGCAGTCCTAGACACACGGAGAGATTGAGGAGGATCTGACGCGATCAGGTCAATCGGATGGGTTGTTGTTAAGTCGGAGGCAAACCATGGGAGATCTGATGGGAGGCAAACCATCAGAGTTGGTAAGTGGTGATCGGAGTCAGTCTGGTTCAATCGGATTTAAAGACCTATCATCGGGATTTGCAGTTGTGATTCGAGCTTCATTGGATTGGATGATGGGCCACTATACAGGCTTGTAAGAGTGCAGTGGTAGATGGAGCTGATGTCAGGCAGTATGGGTGTTTGGTGACATGTGCAGGAGTGGCGATAGTTGCGGATGCACACAGGATAGGCACAGGATTGTATTGAGGAGTCATGACCAGATGGTACTGGATGCGCTAGGAGTCGAATCAGAAGTGTGCGGGATGCTAGCTAGCAAGGATAAGGTGACTAGTTGCTGTGGATTATTCACGGGAGCTCCAGACAGAGGGATTGAGATGGAGATTAGATGATGCATCAGAATATTCTCTTTCTTCTGTGTGTTTTTGTGACTGGATCCTCTCCGGGATATGTGGCCACATGGAGGAGAGATGGAGTCACGGATTATGTCCTGTGATTGGGCATGAGCATCCGGGTTTGGATGCGGGCACTCCGGTTTGGGGGGTGCAGAATTGTGATCAACCGCGGAAGATCTGGCTTGCAAGGATACATTCATTTGAGTCGTGTACCCGGTTAGGGTGCGGAGATGTTTGTTTGGGAATGACACAGGCACCTGTCAAAGCGGTAGATCGGTTTGAGCCGCAGAGATCTAGCAGGATTTGTTCACATCCCGGATTCACGAGAAGTGTATCCCGGTTTGGAGATACGGAGGTGCTCGGTGGGGGATGCGGTGTCAGAGAAGGAGTCAGCCTCATTGAAGATGGTGTGTGAGATCATTTGGAGAAGTGAGCCTCTGGTGTGGACAGAGGGTAGCTGCATTCTCTTGATAGGACAGGAGGCCAGAGTGGCGGAGCGCGGCGATGAAGCTAAAGGCGCTCTATGAGGGGGTGCGATCGCTCTGTTATGGAGCGCATACACATTGGCAAGAAGTGCACGAGTGGAGGCATTCCAATTGAGGGGGTTCTGTACTCGAATTTTCTGATTGGCTGCGGATTCTGGTTTTGCAAGGATACACTCTTTTGTTTTGTGTACTTAGTTTGGTGGTGCATGGATACTCGACTGGTTAGTAACACAAGCGCTTGCTGGAGGCAACTGACAACATGGGGGTGCTGCTGGGACAACATTTACCCACTTGGGTTGAAGGGGGTGATTGTTGGGATCCACCCCGTGTGGGCCGGATGGGCTTAAGCCTGAGGTGTGGTAGGGTTTCCTTAGAAATTACCCTAGGATTATAAATACTCCCTCCGTTCCAAAATAATGGTCACTTTTGGGTAGTTGTGCCCCACTCAAACAATTATTTCTATTTCAGAATTTGTAACATATTTTATAATTTCAAAATTTTTGTTTAACAAAACAAATTGAGATCTATCAAACAAGATCTATATTGGATATAAAAAGTATTATAAATTAGAAAATATAGACAATTTTTGAGAGATTCTAAATAAGGAAAGGTGACCAGCAATTAGGAACGGAGGGAGTAGCTCTTGTTGTCTCTTTTTTAGAGGGTGGTAGCACAATGTGAGCGGGACAGGCTGAAAGTGTGAGGGGGGGAGCCGGTTGTGGCCTCCCCCGCTGGAGTGGGAGCCGGTTATTGCTTCCCGGAGAGGTTTTTCATGTGTGTGTATGTATTTGTAAATATATACGACGGAGTTTTCCTCAGATTTCTTGTGTGCGTTTAAGTGCGTGCATAACCCGGAATGCATAACAAGTGGTATCAGAGCCGATGGTTGACGATCTATGGGCGGACTCTCCTGGAAGCATCGATGGTTGTGGGCTTGCACGGAGGTGATCGGAAGAGCAGGAAAATCCATTGCAACTCCAGATGGAGCAAGAAAATTCCTAGTGTGTGCAGCAAGTGGCCAGCAGCAAGGTGGCTCTCAATGGAGCAAGAAAATTCCTGGTGCGTGCTGCAGGTGGCTAGCAGCAAGGTGGCTCCCGACAGAGCAGGAAAAATTCTTAGTGCGTGCGGCACCTAGCTAGCAAGCAAAGTGGCTCTCGTGGAGTATGGTAGCTCTCGATGTAGTGGGTGCAATAAAATAAGTCTGGGTTTGGATACGGTGTTGGAGAGATAGATCAAGAATTAAGGGGGAATCAAGTGGATCAGATCGAGGGGGAGCTAGGCCCAATGCATGGTTCACACATGAGAGGGAGATTGTTGGAAACATGTGTGAAAGATTGTGTCCCACATTAGATAAACAGAAAAAGAGTTGGACCTTAATATCTAATTGGGGGCTCACCACTTACAAGACTTAGCCTTTTAAGTAGATATGTGTCATTCAATGTATATTGGATTCAAGTGATGTGGTGGTATCCGTGGATACTCCCCAATGTATTGGGCCTACGCGAACACGGAAAGAACCTTAGAGGGATCAGACTCCTAACATCAACTTCTCAGGTGCTATTAATTAATTTGGTGTCAATTCATATGGAGCTTTGCTAAAATTTTAATTTGAACTCCTCAATATGGTCGGTAAGATTAGTCTCCCGGCTCAGACATGTGACTTACCGCTAAGAAGCTCCCCTTTGTATATGTTCCTACCCAAAACATTAATTCACTTCATAAATCCCAATCTCTCTCTCTCTCGCTAAAAATGTCATTGCAGATTTTCGCCCTCGTCTTTCTTAAGCTGAAGCATGCGACCCAACGGATAATGCATCTAATTCATGAATTCATCATAAGCAAGTGCTAGCAGTCTCAAAATGTTTGTCAGGTACTCACAACGGGAACTTAAAAATAATACATTTTTTTTTAATATAATTTCAAAAAAAATTGACCAAACTTACTTAGATGTCAATGGATTCTTTTGGTTTATTATATGAAAAGTTTAAATTTGTTTTTAAAAAATGGATAATTTTAAAGTTCTCATTTTACAGATCAGACAATCTTTTTCAGACGAGAATAAGTTTTATCCAGCCAAGGACGGATAAAAGGGAGGGCTTGGGGGGTCACGTGCCCCCGCTGACCCCACTCCCCCGCTTACCCCGCTCAAAACTTTTAAAAAAATATTATTATATTTACATTTAGCTTAATTATGTAATATAATGCTATGTTTAGCAACATACTCATATATATCTCAAAATTAAAAATGTAGAGTTAATTTTGTACTTCAACATTCGTTGGCTGGTTTATTAATAATTATTGGTTTATAAATTATTTTTTTACTTGAAGATATCTTTTGATTTTCTTTATTTTTAACCTTCGTGGGGAATTTTTTTTTAAAATTTATCAATAAACCATCTCGATCATTCTAAAGACTTGCTAATGGCAAGGTAAACCATACTTTAAAAGTTTTGTCTAAGATCGTGTGCTCATTTTTTTTTTATTTTTTTTTTTTATAAAAAGTATGCATTATAAAACCGTAGCCCATAATGAATGTCTTAATTTAGCAAGATCATTTACTAAGAAAAAAATATCACGATTATTATAATGAATAAGGTGCCCCCACTAGGGTGAATTCTTGGATCCGTCCTTGTATCCAGCTAATGAATTTTAGTGGTTCACACCTTATATTTTTCTCGCCTCCATAGCACTACTCGTTTCTACCGAAATTTCACCTACATGCACAGCAGATGTTGTAACTTAATTCAAATACTGTAATGAGTTTGTGGTAATGTCTCCGTAATGGCTTATTTTTAATTACCCAAAAAAACATGGCTTAGTCTTTTTCTTTATTCAAAATTTTCTCACATTTGTTATTTTGTTAGTTTCGCTTAAAACTTTTGTGGATTATTGGTTTTTCTCGACGAGAAAAATTGGAAAAATAAGAAATTATGATCTAAACTTTGAATTAAACAATAACCAAAGGCCAGATTTTTTGGATTTATTAAAAAACAATCGAGTTTGGATCACAATTTTTTACTTTTCCGATTCCTCTCGTCAAAAAGAACCAATAATCCACAAAGTTTGACATGAACCTAACAAATGCAAATTTGTTTTAGAATAAAGACAAAATAAGCCAATTGAATTATTTAGCCAAAACACCCCTCAATATCCTTTGGAAAATAAAACAGGTAAAAGTAACCGTGTTGCAATTTACATAGAGAATCCACAAAAAAAAAAAAATTGCATAGTGAATAACACCCACAAACAAAACTAGTGTGCCTGCAAAGATGAGGGGATGAAATCACTCTTTTCGTTGTCAATTTCATTCTAGTACTTGAATTCCATAATCAAAACTTGTCGCTTAACATAAATTCAAACCAAATTGAGTCGTAATCAAATGGGATCATATTGGATTCAGATCTAACGAGATCTTTTAGATAATACTTTTTGAAGCAGTGGATTTATTTTTGGTATGATAAGATCTTTTTGACTTTTTAATGGAGATGAAGGTCGTAAAAACCAATAATATCAAACTTCTGAATGATAAAAATATAAAGTACTTAGTATAGTAAATCAAGTGGATTTGTTAGGAGGTCAATCAAAGAGGGATAGTGGGCCCAACTGGAATCATGCTTTTGAAATCATGGGTTCCAGACAATGACTCATAACTATCTAATTGTTGAATTGCCATTCCTGGGGGAATTTTAAGTTAATACCCAATTTAAATCTTTATGATATTCATCAGCATCTTTGTAGTTCACAACCTCTCAAGTTCGACTCTTACCCACGTGCTATCAATTCCTACTAGCATCAAATTCGTGCTATGCACGGAGTCGCAATAAACAAAAAAATTTAACTATTGATGAATACTTTCAACATTAAAATGGCCTTGTTTGTTTGTTAGTTTAGTTTTCCACAAAAATCTAGCGTTGCACTGTGCTACATGATTATATGCTTAGAGCACTTTGATTCCACAATCTAGCGGAAAACCGTGCTATGTACGGGATGAATTAATGTTATCATATACCAATAATTTAAATTTGTATGGCAAGAATATTGTTATTCTACAAAACACAAGTATTATTTTTGGTATTAAATATATTAATGAGTGATTAATCAATGAAAGTGTGTAATTTTGGGTATTAATCATGTTGATGATGATTAACCTATGAAAATGTGTATTCTTTTGGGTATTATAAATAATTAATCTTGGAACACTTATACCCTTTTTTTTTATATATACTAATCCGTCCGTTCGTAAAGATAATCCATTGCCAAAAAAACCTCTAACTTCCGGATAGAAAAATAAAGCACCTCCGTACATGATTTGTATATTTCTTCATACAAAATTAAAGAACTAATTGAGATTTTTATCCAAAAATTGCACGTCACTTTATAGTTAATAATATACTACTCTTTTGTGGGATGGAGGTAGAAGAATATTAATTTTAGGTGCTACCTCCGAGTCAAAATCCTGACTCCGTCCCTGGGTATTACTCTCTAGTATAAATTGTCAAAAAAAATCTTATAACTTGTTTAAGTACCTCACAAAATCAAACTTAATCAAATCTTAAAATACCTCGCGACCTTCATATTTTGCTCTGGGGCTTAACTCCTTTGTTTATGGAGCTGGACATTGCAGTGGTGCAATCGTTGTGCTTAATGTATGGTTGGTTCAAAATATTAATTCCCTCATATGGATATATATTTTCTTATATTTGGATGTTAGTTTTATAATTATTACGTATCATATGTGTAGGGCATATATTTGAGTTTTGAATTTTTTGTTCCACAATATAATTCAACTGTATTCTACGGCTTCTTATTTTGTTCATATATTAATTGTTTAAGTTAGATAGATATTCATCATTCTGTCTTAAAGTAGGGTATAATACTATATGGCACTTTGTCAGAAGAAGAAGAATAAGAATAAGAAGAAGAAAACAAATTCTATCCCACAAAACTCAAGAAAGATTGGCTAAAAGAATTGTTAAGATCTTATTTGTCATCTGATAGTCATATAGTAATTTAGTATTGTACCTTTCAAGATCTTAGCAATAGCAACTATTAACTTGACACTTTCTGCTAAATTGAGAATAATATTCCAATTATGTAACCCTTTGACCAATTTTGAGTTCAAAATGTTGTTTTGACTATTTCAATTGATTGATTTTCTAATCAAGGTTCTCACATCGATCCTGTAAAAGTTGAGTCATTTTTTAACCAATATAAATTTCGACATCGAAAGGCATTAAAGATTTTTAAAAAAATGAATACCAATTAATAGAAACTGAAAAAAAAATTATTACAAACTATCTCACCGTTACCAAAACATGGGTTATTTGTTCATTTGCACCAGGCCAACCATGGCCCTAGCCAAAGTACAAGAACAACAATAAGGTTTGCACGAAAATATAATTGGTTGGATTGAGAGACTTAAGAGTTTTTTAGACCGATGGTTGAGAAAATGGGGGATGGACATTTTCATTTTTATAATTTTTTGATGTATTTGGAATTTAAAACTAATTGATTATTGTTTTTATTTGCAAATGCTGAGTGATTTTTTAAATTATTTTGAAATTTTTAATTAGCTAATTAATTGTTTCATTTGTAGAAATTATTGATTGATGAGTATTTGAAATTTAAAATTATTTGATAGATTATTTTCTTTACAAATCCTGAGTGGTGATTCCTTAAATCATGGAACTTGCTTGAAATTTGAAATTACCTACTTATGCTAATTGAATTATTGTCACATGTGTCACTCAAAATCGTATACGACAAACCAACTATTTTATGCCACTTGTCGCGATGAGAGTCTTCCTCACAAAAAGTCATTCTGCTATACTATATAAGATATTAAGTTAGTATAGAAATAGAAGTGGGACTTTGCATCGTCTTTTTTAGAACTACTAGTGGATGGCGAAATTGAGTATCTGATAGTGAGTTTATTAAAAAAAATCCCTGTTGTTCTAATTTAACCCCTCGAACGGTCATAGTAAGTTCCAACCCACGTGTATCCAAACAGTTTTCCAATATGAAACCCAAGAATCTTCCAACGATACTGAAAATGTAACACAACAAACAATCCAGGCTTAAAACATCCAACTCAAAAAGGCCGATTGGGTTTTGGAAGGTGAAGAAGACAGACCTAGCTTTAGCAAAATCAACCAGATCTCGGAACAAAGCAATTTCCTGCTTCTCTTGTTTGGTTGGAGTTGATGGATTAAGAGTGATTCGTGTGTGAGTGTGTGTGTGTGTGTGTGAGAGAGAGAGAGAGAGAGAGAGAGAGAGAGAGGCTCAAGCCATCTACCAGAAAAGGTGCAACAACAGCCACCTCAAAATCAAACCGGAAAAATGATCATTTACACACTGATAGCAAACAGTCATAAACCCGAGTTCCCACCAACATTTATTCAAGGAGTCTTTTATAGTATAACTCCCAAAAACTATAAATAATACTGAGAAAACTGCACCACGACAAATAATCCATAATTCTCTTTTTCGGGAAATTGAAAGATGATCCATAAGTACTACACAGCCCTGGCCTCAATATGACCGATTGGGTTTGGAAGACGAAGAAGAGGACCTTTTTTTGGCAAAGTCAACCAGATCTTGAAACAGTGCATCTTCCTGCTTCTCTTGCTTGGTCGGAGTTGTAGGATTAAGGGAGAGATTCCGGGTCGGCCCAACTAACCCGTCATAAGAGGAACCCGACCCATTACCCAGATGAGAAGCACCACCCGGAGAAATTTGTTGCTCGAAGAACTGTTGTCTCTGGTTATACTTGGCAGGTGGGGGTGGAAGGAAGGTAGGTGTGTCAGTGGACTTGGGCTTTGGAGGGGGTTCATCTGTCACGGGGTCACCAGTAAACATGGATGCAGTGGGGTTTACGTAGTCGGAGGGAAGAGAAGATGAAGACGACAGTGAGGGAGTAGGTGGTGGTATGGCGTTTGTGTTGTTTGAACGAGTCTGGACAGGCCTTTCAGCGTTATAGGCTTCGCCACTTAAAAAGTCAACCATTGAAGCATCAGGGGTTGACTTCCTGTATGAGGGTGGGGGAGCAAGAAGTGGATTGTTTCGGACAGATTCGGAATTCATTGCAATTGTGGGTTTTCGTCCCTGTCCCTGCAAAGTATCTCTTGATGACCTGAAATGATATGATTAAATGAACTTGTAAATACGAAGAGCCATTCAAGGTGACAAAGGGAAGGGAAATGCAGTAGCAGAAAAATACAACAAAAGCAATAGCAAATGTAGTGCTACTGTGCTACTACTATAATCATATTTGCAGGCCTGCAGGGTAAATGCATAAACTGTTTAACAGGACTAAAATTGTGAAAAATCATACTCCCTCCGTCCCATAAAGTTTGGTCCCTACGAAACTACGTGCAATTTTCAAACTAAAAAATAATGTATTTACCAAAATAATTTTTTAATTTTTTTTGCACCGTATAAAAGTTCACAATGAGATCTATCAAACAAGATCCATATTGACTAAAAAATTATTTTCGTAAGCACGTTATCTACGACCATGCATGGAGATGCTGCTATTCCAAAACTTTGTACCTGAAAAAGGCTAAAGCAAGGCTATGATAAAAGTAGAACATTGTAAAGCAAATGTACTGTGTTACTTGACTGTCACATGTTTTATGTTTTATGTTACAAATTCATACTGGCATAATGTCTAGACATCATATGACGGTTACAAACTCAGGCATCCTTAACCTAATGTGCAATACATGAAGGTGTCTTCCGCAGCAAACACAAACACTAGCAAAAAGTACCAAAAAATCTATAATACGACTGTATAAACCTTCTTAGTTAAAAGCACAAGCAAAAAAGTAACATATTCATCAACCTACATTAGACTTGAACCTAACAAACTACTATAGCCATGAACAAAAGTAAGGCTTTACAATGGACCACAATGATCTTTCATGTTTTGAAAGCTTAGCATGATAGTTTCATTGTCAATGCTTTCAAACATGTCTATACATGCAATCGTGCTATCACTCGTTTATTGATAGTTTCACTGGATGGTGCTGAAGACCATTGAATAATTACTCTTACTTCCATACGAAACAATAAACTGCCTGCCACATTGTCAGCCAAAGTTTTATTACTTGACAAATGTCTCTCTGTTTTCTTCGAACATCTCATTTACTATTGTTTCCTCGTTGTGAGGTGAACCATCTCACTCTCACATTTTATTGTTTGTACGTTTGGTTGGCCATCAGTCATTGGGTTCAAAAGATCAACATCTGTGCATTTGTTGGTCTTGTAATGGGTTCAGTCAAAAAGTCAGGGATTCATTAATGCAATTATTTGTCCTGAGGAACCCATACCCCATATGACTAGTATAGATTTTTGAAAGTTCACTGGGTTCACCTGAACCCACAAACGTTCATGTGGCGTTGCCCTCGGTCTACATGGGGCGTAACAAATGGTATCAGACCAACCCGTGTACACAACCGTGTTGACTTGAGGAATTTTAGTAGCCCAGCCGCTACGGCATTTGTCCAAGGTGAAGCCCAGGGAAATTATGCCTTCCTGTAGGTGACAATGCCCGCTAGGGAAAAGACTTGTGAAATACCCTATGACACTACTGCTCAATAGGTTGAGGAGATTGTAACAGCCGTCCTACACCGGAAGTCTACATGGGTGATCCTGGATATATAAGGAACCATGTAAGCTACTACTAGTACTTTGGGATTAGGCATTTTGGACCATACGGGCTTGTGGATCAAAATCAAGGTACTAAGTTAGTGACTTATATGGGGAGTTTCTATGCACGCGGCGCCGGGGGGGGGGGGGGGGGGGGGGGGGGGCTGGTGGTTGTTCTTCTTTCAAATTTGCAGGCCCTTCTCAAATCCGCCACTGTGTACTGATGATAAGGTCCCAAGCAAATGCTGATAACACAAGGACTTCCATATATACCGAGCTTGTATCATCCACCTTATCCAATTCCATAATGAAAAGTTCCTAAATCACTCAACTAAGCAAAAGACAGATTCGGTAGTACAATGTGTTCCAGAGGGCCATCATTCACCACCATACTACCATAGTTTGAAATATTAGTATCAGTCTCCATAATGGTATTGGTTGCCATGTCGCAGTTTCGAGGCCATTCGTAACGCAACGAAGTCGGTGACTGGAGGCGTGAATTTTTAAAAATTTCTCATAACATATCATTGATACCACTGTTACGCATCAGTCCGCATCGGCCATGATTTTTACCGTATCAGCCGTAATGGGCCGATACCACCGTTATGTATCACCGATTCGCATCAGTTTCGGTAGGTCGATATGCATCACCGATATTTCAAACCATGTTCACCGCAACATATCATGTTTCATCCGTCATCTTTCATTGCAAGATTAATGAAAAATCGAATGTGGAAGAAGATTCATGAGCTCAACTGAAACAATATACAGAAAGTAAAATCACCTGGGTGCTAGTTGAGACAAATCATCTTCTGACTCATCATCCTCATGATTCACATTCATGAGAGGAGCAACTGGGTTTTCTCGCATTCCTAACCCAACGGTAGGGGTTCCTTTTGCAACATCATCATGCCGAGAAAGAACACGTTGCAAGTCATCATTCAATGCCAATCCTTTGTACAGAAGCTCTTCATTTCTAGAGTGAAAAACCACCGTAGTCCATTGTCAGTACCTAAAATTTCAATTGTTCTTATGCGGATGATACCCTCTTTTATATCAATGTGTGTATACTCACGCTGTACTGGTCACAAGATTCATGACACGTGTTTGGTAAGAACGGCACTGGTCAACCAGGTCAACAATCACCTCTTGGTTTAGCTCCTGCTGAAACAACCAGGGTAATAATAAAAAACTCCGACTCGGAAAAAATGCACAACAATTCTTCTCACAAGTCACAACAAAAGCATGATTGATTTTCCCTTGTGTTAAATAGTAATGAAAAGAAAAGTTAGGTGAGTATCTAAATTGAGTTCAGAATTATAAAAATGTAACAAGTCTAATGACCAAACAAATCTTTATTTCAATTGGAAGACAGGCATCCAAATTCAAAGATCCACCCTTTTTTTAGCTATGACATCCTACAGTATTGGCACTGCATTGCAGGCTTTTCCAGCAATAATAGGAATAGATCTATGCTTTTCCTACCCAACCCATTAAATCTTATGTTCAGGTGGCCCTATTTGAGAATCATTATTCCTAGTTCTTACTCCCAAATATCCTTAAATTCATCCTACATCACCAAATCCTTTCATATGACGGTTCACTCTAGTAGCCCCAGCCACTGTGATCAGTCAATGTCTAACCAGCCACACCAATACTAGAGGCCAGAGTAAGCAGTCAAACCTCTAACTCTTCTTCCATTCCCCCCTTTAGCGGTCAAATGTTCCTTCCAATCTTTTTGGCTGATAAATGCTTTTTCTTGCATTTCTGAGAATCCTTGTTCAAAGTTGGAGATGGGTACTTATCCCTGTTTTCTAAGGTAACAGGTCCACTGAAAAATGTCCACGAATGATCAAAGAAGATGAAAAAACCAGGTCGTTTCAAACATTCGCCATTCAACATACACAGTTTCATGGTCCCAGTTGTCTATCTTCAAATAACCATTGGGATGAAAAGAAAAACAGGAGCAGATGAATTTTCTTGAGGGTCAATACCAGTTTCAAACCATGACTATAGCCACATGCTGACATACCAAAGTAAAAATAGATACGAGACCAAATTTCTATCAAATTACCTCCATGGCAATACTTCATAATATTTATCATCAACCAATACGTATACATCTTGAACTTGAATAATAACCAAGCAGGCATGCGCTCTCTCACTAAAGAAGCTAAATTTAGCACAAAATCCTTTCTTGAAACTGCTGGAAAAATAGTTGACAGCTTTCGGAGTACGTGAAAAAAATAATGGGAAACACATTCAATAAATTGATGGTTCATGTAGACATCCAATGTTTCTATACCAAAAAAAAGCTAAGGAAATGAATATCCTACACCAAAAAAGAAATGAACAAAAGGTTATGACCTCACGGTTCTTAGGATCCAAGGCAGTAAGCATTTCCAAAAGAACATCTGCTAGACCCTGAGCATTTTGGATCTCCGCCAAGCTGCAACAAAACAAATTACAAGTTCACAGAAACGTAGTCCACCAAAATAACACAAAATGGGGGATTATGAAAGAAAACAGCAATTGTATGAGAGCAAAACTTGAACGTTTTGCCATAAGTCAACAGAAATTGAAATCATTATTCTCCTACATCAATGCAATATGCAAAGAATACTGAGCTTTGGGGTCCTGATGGTTGGAACTTGGAAGAAGACAAAGGCAGCTAGTGAATGGGGGTTAAGATTTAACTGCCAGTGGGATAGGTGTGCCATGGAAGCCAAGTTTGGCTTGTTTGCTCTCGGTAGTGATGGAAGTGACGCAATCCCATCACAGTACACGAGATTCTATTGTTGGAGAAGTCCATGGATACGCATTAACCACTGCTTTTCTTATAATCAGACAGCAGTATATAAGACAACAAACAACGATTGCTCCCTCCGTCCCCATTTTTTTGTCTCTTGTAGGGATTCTGTAATACCCCAGGATTGGGGGTAGATGGTGTTTAGTCCCACATTGGTTGTTTACATGAGTGATCTTGGGTATATAACAAACCATGTGGGCTACTACTAGTACCTTGGGCTTAAGCATTTTGGGCCATGTGGTGTGGCTTGTGGATCAAATCAAGGTACTGGGTCAGTGGTCTACGTGGGGCGTTACAAATGGTATCAGAGCCCCGCCCTGGTCCAAGTGGTGGGTAGGATGCGCTCTGCCACCACGGACACCAGGGGAGGTTGCTGGGACTATGCAACGGGGACGTTGCATCCCTAAGAGGGGAAGATTGTAATACCCCAGGTTTGGGGGTAGATGGTGTTTAGTCCCACATTGGTTGTTTACATGAGTGATCTTGGGTATATAACAAACCATGTGGGCTACTACTAGTACCTTGGGCTTAAGCATTTTGGGCCATGTGGTGTGGCTTGTGGATCAAATCAAGGTACTGGGTCAGTGGTCTACGTGGGGCGTTACAGATTCCAACTTAATAAGTGTACATAATCATTGCATCATCAATCACTTGATTTTCCTCTTTTACCTTTCAATCATTACATTCTTAAGGAGCAAATAGGTCTTTAAAAACTAATACATTCTAAAAAAGTATTAAGAGGAAGAATTCTTGGGTTTGTAGAGCACGTTTTAAAACCAGAATGATGGTTTCTTCTATTACTTCTCATACACAGTCATTGTAATGCCAAACTGAATGAACTCAGATGGCCAATGCTATTCAGTGAAACTGGAACTGTAAATTCCTCCCCCACCCAGCCACCCCCCTCCTAAGAACAGAGAAAGAAAACAAACTAAAGATAAACATCACAGAAGAATGAATGTATCCTACAATTAGACTTGTTAGAGGTAACATAAATGGAAGTGGATCTTGCAGCTCAGGAAACAGATAGAATGGGATGTATGATTGAAGTAATACCTCATTTCAGAATTATTAGACTGAAGAGAGGCCTGAAGAGCGGCTGCCTCATCTTCTGCAGCAGGGTAACTTATGGGCTGGGTTTGCGGTGGTGTGAATAATGGTACAACGTTTTCTTCTCTAGGAGGAAAGTCTACTCCAGCAGCCTGCAAAATACATTACAGAAGCTAACTAAATAAGCCCAATAAATTCGGGAGAAGAAACGAAAGATCAATTATAAACATGGAACCGCAACCTGGATTATCAAAGTTCTATATTATGGGAACTACTTTTGAAAGCACCAAAACAGGGGCAGTAACTCCACATGCAGTATACATTATGAAGGTCTTGATCACTAAACAATAAACTGAAAGGTAATGATTTTGATTATTAAAACACCACAAATACGGATTGCCATTTATCTACTACGGACTTTATCCCAAGCGGCTTATGGTGTCGACTTTGTCTCTGTTTTTTGCCTCTCCCAAACACATGGACAAGGGTCCTTACTCAAACTGGAATGGGCATAGTCTTTTTACTTTTCCAATACAACTCAAACCAAAAGGTATATCATTTCCTGCCAACTAACAAAATACATTTCGTTTTCAATGGAAATTGACAAGCAGGAAGGCTGTGAAGACTGCTTTTCACGAGGACACTTGGACGTAAGCATGTTGTATCACCACGAAAATGCCTTACCCAGGTGGGAAAACTGGAATCTTCATACAGGCACCCCAAACAAATAGGAAAATGCACAATGAAACAAGAAGAGAAGAGGGATTCCTTCTTTTTCTTTTGAAAAAGTCCGCGAGTAGGTTAAACTTTTGTTCTTGGTGAGATTAACTCTCACCATCAAGAAGTTGTAGTTTGTCATGCATCATTTTATGCTTAAACTTTTAAAGGCATAAAAAACGAACAATCATCCATTACCTTAAGCGATGTAAATGGACCCAGACCCAAGATAATATATATGTTCCAAAATCGAACTTCAGCCTAAGCAGAGTAACATGTAAATTTATACAATTAACCTTGTCCTACATATTGAAAATTTTCTTATACCATATGCTTGTTTGGATTACAGACATGCACCCCACCAAAATGCCCTGATCCATGAAGACAGGACAGGCCCCAACTAATAGATAGTTCACACATTGTGACAACTAAAAGTTCTTTTAAAACAAAACCTAACATTGCTACATGTAGGTCAGCAAAAGGTTAGCGAAGACATCATCTTGTTCGAGATACAATCAATGGATAAACGTACTATCCAGTTTCCAATAAATTCGACCAATTAACTAAACCATTTTGTTCTGAACTGAATCCAAACATTGTGATCCATTACAGCTTGATTGAAACTTATTAAGGTCGAGTCCAAGCAATTCTTCTACAATACAACCTTCTAACATTAGAAAAATGAAACAATATTCTGACATTAGAAACTGCAACATAGAGGGCACTCGTTGTGACTAACATGACTCTCATTATGACTTATACGACCGCAAAGTCATAGAAGACATAAATGCTGACATTAAGAGTCTGAAGTAACTACAACAATAACATAACCCATTTAGTCCCCAATAATTGGGGGTATGGGCGGGGGAAGGATAGGAGACAGACCTAACCTTTGGCAATAAATGCACAAAGTGGCTGCTCCCAGAATACCACTGAAACAGATGGATTGGAGACAGACCTAACCTTTGGCAATAAATGCACAAAGTGGCTGCTCACAGAATACCACTGAAACAGTGATCCCCCTATACCGTCGCGTTTGCTGCGGAATCATGCCCTCAAATCAAAGCCAAAAGGCATCAGAGAGGGCAGACCCAAGAACAAATACTGAACTACTGTCAAACATAGAAAACATGAAAGGCAAAAGAATGCAATGGTTAATGAATCACCCTGAGTTCATTATAGGCAGCATAGTATTGGGGATGCCTTCCCCTGGGCCCTCCCAATGCTGCTTGCCATGTATCTATCAAAATTAATATCTTCTCTCTCACATTCAAATCAGGCTGCAGACGAAAATTACAAGGTTAAATCGACCATACACTAATAATCTGAACGGAGGAAAAGAAACTCGAGCTATGACAGGAAAATGGCACCTTCTTCTTTACTATTTTCACCATATCATGCAAAATATCCCGCTCAACAATTTGCTGGAAAATATACTCTCCACAGTTCTTACTGAGAGTCTCCAATACCTGAATCAGAAATTCCCAAATATGAAAATTGTCTTTTGGTTGACAATAAGCCAAAGAAGTAGTAACATAAGAATGCCTGTAAGTTGATACAGAAAAACTCAAATGGAAAGACATGTTGAGGTACGTGAGTTATGAATCTGGTAAATAATTAAGTTCGCTCATAAGAAGCAAATCCTGTTCGGCTTGAACAAATGGGTCAAGAATTTTGAAAGATGAGGCAAGATCTCACGTGTCAAACCTCTAACATGGCCTAACGCTGCACAATTCTCAAACAAAAAAAGCTAACTGAGTATACCCTCTACAAAACAGTTGAGACTTGACATCATTGACAAAACCGAACGGCTATGCAAGTCATGAACAACCAATAAAATCCACATGCATAAATATCAAACTTAAAGTAGGAAGTCCTCATTGTCTCAAACCAGAAATACAAATGCTTGGTATTGTGTCACAACAACATGAAATTCAAACGAGCCAAGCAATTAATGTACTAATGCAAGATCTCTCTGCATGGATTAGTGGCCCATCATAATGTACTAGTAAATTACTAATGAAAAGCATACTTGAACCCAAAAAGAGAACATCAAGGGTGGGACATCAATAAGTACACAAGTTTGTGCTAAAATCTCCATCAGCCAGTAGACTAAAAAGGCATATAAGGAAAGCTTCGCACATTCAAACCCACACACAAATAAGATGACCTTGACTAAAAGCTACATCAGTCTTCGCTCTCAACATCACGGCATGGTTATGCAGCAAAGAGGAGCACAAGTATACTGGGTAATGGATATTGCAAGATTGAAAAAAAAAAAAAAAAAAACATCTGCACACCATGATCAACTTTTGACTAGTAAGATGGATGACTCTGTCAATGTAACTATGGGGTCACTCATTTTGGCAAAGTGCCAAAGCCTTTGTCTAGGATTCAAAAGGATGTGCCTACATCAGTAACCACGATCTTGAGTACTACAAAGACAGCCCAACCATGGATTGGTGTGGCATCAAATGCCATCATGTCTTTGGTGGGGCCTTAGGATGAAAAACAGCAGGTGCATCTGAAATGGTCAAATTCAAGCTCGTTTAATACATTTTTTGTTCATTTTTCCTTCAGACAGGTTATCTATCTAAATTCTAGAGTTGTTGGGAAACAATGGGGTTATAACGTTGTTTTTTGTCACAGTATATTCGAGTTGAACTAAGTGTGCCGTGGGCGAAAAGGTCACCTCATGCAGAGCCAGGGAGCTTTTACCTGACAAGTGTAATAAAGTTGATAAGTATGCCAATTCCAAACCAGGAAACTACAGGATGTCGAACATAAAACACAAACAGAAGCTATTTCTAAGAAAATATAAACTAAGAGAACACTTACAAAAAGAGCAAGCAACTGTATTTGAGGACTTTTGCTCCCCAAACGCTTCTTGAGTAGCTTCAAGGCATCCTTTGCTTGTCTGCAATTCAATCCAATCAAACAGCAGGCAGCTTGGAAAATTTAGAACAGGTGTGACGTGGTGAAACCAAGCAATGGCCAAAAGTTGCATAGATCTAATTCTCAAATAGAAGAGATGACTAACAGCAAAAATTAACAGCTTAAAGACGATAGATCATTTACAATTGCAAAAGTCATTCAAATAGAACCATACTAGTCCATTATAGAGTTAATCCCAGTCTGCTTGAGTCGAGACAACTCCCAACTCCAAAAGACAATGGAGGTGGGCTGCGGCCGCGGCACGGTCAAGTTGTGATAATGCAGACAGCAACTGTGCAGTATATCCATAAGAATTACCAAGCATCAATCAACAGCTCAGTATATCAACAATTGCAGTCACTTGCTTGAGATTTCAACCATTCCCGGTTTGAAATATCATATGTAGAGTGACGTAGGACAATTGCACTGGTACAGAGACCATATTTTCTCCATTGCCCATTGGTATAGCCTTTTTGGCATAGGTTGTTTTTGCTGGTTGAAGCTTCTTGGGCTATTCAGGCTACTTGCAGTCAAGTGTTGTTTTTCATTGATTTTACCTTACACCTTCCAGACCATAATCACAACCATGTCAAACCATAGTCCCCATTGTGAAAGTATAGAAATGTATAGGGTTTTATTGTGTATTTTATCTTTTAGTTAGGGTTGCTTTTGTAATCTTATTTCTATGTTAAGGGTAGTATAGTCTTTTTAGTTTTAGGGCTCTATTTAAACTTGTTATCTCCTTTGTAATAGTTAGACGTTCAGACGTATGAAATATGTTTCCCTCCTCACTCTTCGTAAGTTGCACCCATCTCCATTCAAGGATCAGAATACAACCTATCTAGAAGCTCCAACATCACCCCATCTGTTAATCAGTCAACTCCTTCCAAAACCTATATGCCAAAAGATCTCATTAGTTTACTTCACAGTCAAGTACGGTAGCATGGGTGGACTTGGGGGGGTGCAAGGGGGGTGTTTGGCCCCTGCAAACCCCCCAAGTCACCCCATCTGTTAATCAGTCAACTCCTTCCAAAATCCATATCCCAAAAGATCCCATGAGTTTACTTCACAGTCAAGTACAGTAGCATGGGCAGACTTGGGGGGTGTGCAAGGGGGGTGTTTGGCCCCTGCAAACCCCCCAAGTTTCTTACTAGTAGTAGTACATTTCCTGTCTTTTCTGTATACTTATTAGAGACTGAAAATGTAAAAAAAGTGTAATCCCACTGCAATCTCTCTCATAACTAGAGCAATTTGATAATGTATAACATGGAATTCATTTGTTGTGAGCAAACTAAAAATGTATGTGGAATTCATTTTTTGTTATTGTCATTCATTTCTCTATTATTGATATGTAAGAATGTATTTTTTTTTGTTAATTTATGAATACACGTAGCTCGGTTTTGTCTTGGGAATTAGGGGTTTGCTCTTACCTAAGGTCTCAGGTTCGAATCCTTTGCCAGCAAACTCTTGGGCCACTAGGGGTTACCGTCGGTCATTACCTCTAGGGCCCCAGAATTATTTGAGCTGCGCGCAAGCTAGCTCGGACATCCGATTATCAAAAAAAAAATACACATCGTTTGACCCCCCCCCCAATTGATAATCTTGCGTCCCCCACTGATTACACTAATCTTCAACCCATTAAACAATCAGACACTCAATCTTAAGATGCCTAACTTACCATCGCATCACAACCAAGTCAACTTTATGCGCAACAAGTCATGTTTAATCCAACTGCCATCCAACACACAAAATCCTCCGACAGAAATTTGCTCCTCCTGCTCTTTCACATAACACTATCCTTATATTATTGTTCACATACCTCGAACAGCCATTTTTCAGCACCATCAAACCCATTCAAGCCTAATCAATCCCTATCGTTTTCGTAAATCAAGTGGCCTTTTCTTTAATATTAACCAGCACTTCAAATAATGCTAGCCCTGAGATATTGCAACAGGTAAATCTTCAAAATCCTACAACTGTACTCCTGAGGCCAAACCCAAAACCCATTAGTTTCACTACTTCTCTGCACTTGAAATCGCCATGAAACCCATTGGCACAGGCATGGTCCAAGATTCTCAAGCCATCCTACGTCAAGCGTTTGGGAGATTTTTCTCTGTAGGTGTTGGGAAATATCAAATTATAAAACAACTAAATATATGCATCTTGCCACCATATATTGAAGTCATTGCATTCGGAACGGCTGTTAGCAAAAAAGAAATGCACATGCTCAAGATATTCAACTATTTTCAGCTTCATTTATTGAAGTCATTGCATTCAAAACGGCTGCTAGCACAAAAGAAATGCACATGCTCAAGATATTCAACTATTTTCAGCTTCACAAAATCAGAGCCACCCATATACATAAACATAGGAATCACATGAGTAATAATCGAAATTTTGTTACAAGAAATAATACCCAGGTTCCATGTTAATTATATCGCATAGCTCGATATTAACTGCCCAGTCTGGACCAATCAGCATGTCACTCGTTGCCCTCTCCACGCACGCCACCGCATTATTAGCCATGTTAGCCATGTCCTACTGTCAACAGCTTCACCTGAGCCCCAACTTTGATCCTCCTAGACAGCAAAAATCTCCAGTGAAATTAATTAATCATAACGACTAAATAAAATTTGAAGTGTTATACACAAGCAAACATACACAATGTATAACTGCCCTAACAATTCAATTGACAATGACCTAGGATTGAAAAAAAAAACATAAAACTAAAAGGAAATTTTGACAATGACATATTATCCTGCAAGAGAGATAACATAAAGTTAATCGGACAGAGATTGAATATTTTCCCAATTATGATCACTTCCATCAACCCTGCAAACACCCTTCAAATTATTTATGAAAAAAGAAAACACCCTCCAAATCCCGCTGTAAGAAGCAAATTTACAGTTCAATTGACCCCGGTTAGAAAATTCTCTATTTCATGAATGTAAACCAAAACCCCACGATAAAGAAACAACAAAAACTGATTGGAAATTTTGACAAAGACCAACAAACCCGCAAGAACTCTAGGTCAACAAACAACTATGTTTCCTCAATTATGTTCACTTCCACACAACCCTCCAAACTTCAATTCAAGAGCAGCAAGAACTAAGAAGCACATTTACAGTTCATTGACACGGATTAGAAAATTCTCTAAATTATTGATCTAAGCCATAAAGCCACGATAATTAGGGGTTGAAAAGTGGGAGATTTATCAAAGACCAACAACCCCACAAGAATTAGAGGTCAAAACCAAACTCATTCAGACAAAGATTAACTACGATCATAACACCACAAACACTCTCCAATTCAATAGCAGAAATGGAAGGGGCAAAAAAAAGAAAAAGAAACCCCAGTTCAAACAACGATCGAGAATTAGAGAGGAGGAGTCGAGAGAGTAGAAGTCTTACCGTTGAACAACCCAGAATCCGGTCTAGAGAGAGAAAGTCTATAGAAAAATAGATGAATTGTGTTTATATAGTATACAAAGGTTGAAAGAGAAGTGGGTTCGCAAATGGGAAATGGGTTTGGTACTTTTCTTGATGGGTAGGAAAATAAACGTCCTCTCTCTCTCCTAGTTAGCGAGTTTTGCACCGCCGACCGGCGTGGAGTTGGCATTGACCATTGGGGAGTTTGATGATCACACAGACACGACGTGGCAATTTTATATACCTACAAAGTGGTGGACGGTGGGGATCAAATCATCAAAATTGTACGTAGTTAAGATCTCTATTCTCTCGTGGGTGAATTGTGATCCTTCCCGAGGACTCGTTACGTTCTCATCTCACGATTCGAGTCGTTTATTTTGTAACAGACAATAAGGCGGCCGGTGGGGATCAAGATGATTGATAGGATCTCACTTGCGATATCCTTCACGGCGAATGATCTCATCTAACGATTTGAGTCTATCGTTTTGTAAGTTTTTATGTTGTTTATTATTATTACTATAAAAATTACATAAATTGGTATCATTAAAGACTTGATCAAATTTATATTTAATTGCGGATATATATTTCCTGCAAATGGTTACTGATATTCAATACATCAATTTTGCATGGCCTACAAAAGGAGCAACTTGATTAATCAAATACTAATAGTCTAATACCATAACGGTGTAGTATTATTATGCGTGAGAAAATATAAGAGGATTTGGTACATTATAGCAAGTTCGTTCGTTTTTGTCGAAATAGGATTTGGTACATTATAGTTGGCTAAGAAATCCCTATTGGGTGTAAGATGTGAGACTTGGGGGGTCCTGTCCCTCATTTCTTATCTAATCTTGCCCTTTCCGATGTTAGGTCTTCGGACCATGTTATTTCTTTTGAATAAAATCCTCTATCTTTCGGTGAAAAAAAAAAAGTCATTTTTTGGCTTCTACAACGTCATTTTGTCAAAAAAACGACAATGTTTTACTATTGTGATGTCATCCTAACTAGTCACATTTCTTTCCATTCGCAATTACCCCTCCCGCGCATTCAAGGTAGTGTTCAAATTTGAAGCCAATTTTAGCTGACCATGATTCTCTCTTGTGATAAGAGCTTTCACGCGTTACTCATGTAAAGTAAAATGGGAGCCACCATGGTTTCATTTGAAAATCCGTTGTTTATTTTGTAAGTCTCAACGTTTTTATATTTTGTGCAAAAATTGATGTTTATTGGACATTGACATCCACCTAAACAAAGTTTTTTCTTCACAACAGTAGTTGTTGTCAAACTCTAGCCATTTATTTTTCTTCAAACAAATATGATTCAACCAACCATTTATTGATAACCGATCAATTTGGTTTTTGGCCTAGATGACATGCACATCGAAGCCTACATAGTGGCTCAGATTGTCAAATGAGATTGTAGACCAGTGGTGACTAGTGATCTCTCTTTCTTTCCTTCCTTTTTGATGTGAGAAACCACATGATGATCAGAATGACACTGCAAAATTTGATAGTATCGAATTTGTAACAAGAATGAGGATCGATTTTCCAATCTCGATGCCAAAGTTACTTTAGCACAAGGATGAACTTTCTCTTGGTCTTAGAGGACCCTGTCTCGAATGACGGGCGTGCATTGGGGATGAAAAGTATCCTTGTTTTATGGAAGAGCCAAAATTGGCTAATACTGATATACACCTTGGGGCGTTTGGCCAATATTTGAATCGCATAGAGTTCAACTGGCGTTCTACCCGTTCGATGCATGGGAAAAAAATCACCTTTGTATTTATCCCGGCAGTCATGTATCGAACGGACACAACGTAGTGGTAGCGGCTTGTCTCTTTTCAAGTGGCCATGGTAGCGGCTTCTTGAGGGTTGATTGTTGATTAGGATTTCTTTGGTTGGGCTTGGCCCATTTTATCTAGGCTTTCGGCCTTTTGGTGAGTACTAAATGTAAATCTGGGTATCTATAGACCCATGGGGGTGATGGGCTCTAGCCCTTTAGGTCCAGGATTGGTTTCTCTTCAATCGTTTGGGTTAAGTCTTGAATTAAGCAGTCGATTGCTTTGTGCACGATACTGCTCATTTTCCTTGCCCTTTTTAATCTTTGTATCCTCTTCAAAGGTTAATAGAATTATTTTTGTCTGTTCAAAAAAGCAACCAACACCTCAAGCGCCATCAGCCGACCGAAATTTTCTCCATCAATTGGGGAAAAAAAAAATCAGCACCAATTGTACGTTTTGGTGTACCCATGGCAAGTCTCTTCATGTGGAGCAGATAAATTCACTTTTGATTATATCTAAAAATACAATCTCTCTCAATTAACTATTAGAAAATCTGAGAACCCTGTTTTTGTTCTTAGTAAGGCAGCGCTAGATCTACATCAACAAAATTAAAATCTACAATTGCCAACACAAATAGTTTACATATTAGAATTCACTATCGACTACTATCATTCAACCGTTCACGCTCCGGGAAAAAAAAAAACTTAAGTTCGATCATAATCTTATGCAGTTTCTGCAGAAATTCCGGTCCCATCCATAGACAGAAGCATGAAACATATTTTAACCGATTGCAGCTGTACATCCACACCCTGAAGCATGACTTTGAAGGACAATAATCTTGGCAAACAGAGCTTAAAACGATTATAGGAAATTAAAGACTGGCGAGAAAAAGAAAAAAAAAAACAACTCAAAAATTTCAAGAGAATTCACATGTGCTACACATTACACATTGCTTTAGCGGTATAGTCCTAAAATTCTATTTTGTCTCGCGAGTAGTATTGCATTATCTTTCAATTTGAAGCTTTCTTGTTTCGCTTGCTGAGGAAGGACCAGCAACCAGGTAAGCAACCGCTCATCTTCCTGCAAAAAAAAAAATGAAATAATAAATTCAAGAACCATTACAGCTTTTTGAAATCAGTTGATGATGCAGATCATATCAGGTATAAGCACCCATATGATGGAGGTCACGGGTCGATTCTTGCTAAAATGTCATCTGGTTTTTTTTGGCCCATTATTAGGGTTGGTGACCTGCCAATGACTTGATCAATCTGTTCATTTCATAGGATATTTTTCGAATAGACAACATAGGTTAATAGACATAGACATCTGCACAAATAGAGCACATATTCAATGTAATTAGTTCATAAATTATTGAATTAGCAAAAAAAAAAAAGTTAGTAACTTATTGTTTGATGCAGCCTTGTTTTCCATATGCTAAAATGGGAATCTCATAAAATCAACCCACTTGATTTTATGACATGGCAATCAAATTCTACTTCCTCTTTCCCAATCAAATTACATTCCGGTGAAACACCACACCAAGTGTGGTTGGTTCGTTACTCTCACTCTCCCATTCAAGGGAGGTCCTGAGTTCAAGGCCTCTTGGAGGAAAAATTTGCAAACGAGCCGAGCCAAGATTCGTAGTGTTCGAGCTCGAGCTCGGCTCAATTGTAAATGAGCCGAGCCCTTAGCAAGCCGAGACAGAATAATTTACTTAACGAGCCTCCTTAAACAAGCCGAGCCTATACAATCGAGCCGAGCTTTAACGAGAGCTCGAGCTCGGCTCGATTACTTATCGAGCCGAGCCGAGCCACGAGTTGAACCAAAATAAAAAAAAAAGGATTCCAGCACCCCACCCCTTCACCTCAGTGATAGCTATAGAACTAGAAGGGGTACAAAACTTCTTGCGATGCATATATATGTGTGTGTCCACATACAATTAATAAAAAGAATTCTCAGTGGTTCTTACCAATAATCAAATCATTTTTCAGGGTTTCCCAAGTCTTCTATTTTCCTTGGATGGAATTTTCTTTCAAGTAAAAACCCAGTTTATAATGTGCGAATTGAAACTGATTCCCGAGTTGCAGCTCAACTAGTCGCGAAAAGGAGCTCCTCCCAATCATCCTCACAAGGCTCTCAATGAAGATTCTAAACTCGTCCTCAACGGGACTAAAGCCTATACCATTCACATTTACAGAGCAGGCCAACTAGTTCGCAGACCACCTTGCTCAACTAGGCGCCTAGCAACCGGAACAACTGGTGGTTAGATACACCTCCGTGACCATAGAGGCATTTTGTGTGGAAGGATTGGGAATCTTCGGGTCTAATTGCGTTCGGTGTCTTCTAACCTTGGGCATCTAATGTTAAGTTCATGAGATTACCAAACGTTCTACAGATCCAAGAGCAAATCCAACACATTCTCTACACAGCGGCCTAAACCTGCCTTCACTCCTTAGTAAATCCCAAACAACTCCATAAAAGCAACAAAAAAACAACTCAACATATTGTACCAAAGCTGCTAAAAAGATTGTACCCAGTGATTAAATTTGATAGTATGACACAAACATTTAAATTGCTTTCTCACTTGCTAAATGGGCTCAATTGGTGTGCTTTATGGTATTTTTCATTGGATCTTTCTATTATCCGCCCACTGGGCAGACGGTAAAACACAAAACAATCATAATTCTTACATCAGTTCAAAAAGAAATCATAATTCTGGAAGAGTTTTCACTGTTTGAATTCTTACATACCTGCCTGATATCCGATCAAATTTGGTTTTAGCGTGAGTGTTACTCAACGAGCTCTAAAAAATTAACATACCTGCCTGCTACCACTAAAATTGAAATTCATTCATCTCAAAATAAATTACATTTTAAAGTTACTAAATCAATAATAAAGTTGATTTTAGCATGATTGATATTCGACGAGCTCTAAAAAATTAACATACCTGCCGCTACTACTGCTGCTACCGCCGCTGCCACCACCGCCGCTCTCGCTCCCACTCGAGCCCGAAAATCTCTTCTTCCACCACTCCTTCTCACCATGACCACCTTTCCCGGATCTCTCCAAACCCTCCGGCCGCGGCGAAACCCTAGAAAAACTATTCGTCCCCAAATTCTTCTTCTTCGTCTTCCTCGCCCCTAAACTAAACGGAAACGCCATTTTCAGAAGCAACCCCCCACCGTGATTACTCTCGCCACTTCTGGTTCTCATCATCTTTACTTTTCCCTCTTCTCTCTTAACCCCCCTAGACGGTTTTCTATCCATAATTTTCTCGTCAACCAAACAGTGCTCTTCGGATTCCGGTTTAACTCTGTGCTGGTGTTCGACGATATCTTTGAGTGACAGTTCATAACATGACTCGGGCATGGTTTTAACCATCTCCATAAGCTCCCACTGGCCTCTGGCGATCGCTTGGGTTCTCGAGTTCGGCGAAAGGTACTTGTAACTGTTCTTCCACAACGGCGGCGAGGAAACACCCGACTCGTCGCCGCCGTCGTCGTCTTCTGTTGGATCCTCTGGTCTCAATTGGAGGCCTAGGCCTCTTTGATTTCTGTAATTCTCGTAGTTTTCCGATGTTCTTCGCACCCGGGATTCGATATTCGTGTTTGCCCATCTTTGATTGATTTGTGAAGTGGGATTGTTGAAGGTGTGAACATGGTTGTTTGGAAGATCAGTTTTTAGATCAAACATGGCTTTTTTGGTTGGGAGGTTGAAGGGGACAAGGGGAGAGGAAAATTGTGAATTGGAGATGGAGATGAGAGGTTGGTGTGGTGGGTTTTCTCATCAATGACCCAATTGCAATTTTGTCACACTTCATTGACAAGATAGTAATTTTTTATATATATGTTTTATGAAAAATCCATGCATAATCATGTGGTTGGCATATATATGAATTTATGATTTCTGTGAATTTATCATTTAAAGCAGGAAAAAAAACCCAAATCGCTTGGTCAATTTGGAGATTTTATTATCGCATTATTTTAATGAGTATTTTATATATGAATTTCGAAAATTGACATTTCTTGTCTCATTGATTTACATCAATGAGTCGTCCAATTAAATCTTGGAAAATTTTAGGAACTTAATTATTAAGACAATTTTTGGAACCATTAGAAGTAGGTGGACTCACATGTAGCGTACGGTCCTAAGCAAAATTATGAATTTTTGTTATTGAATAATGATGTACCAATGGAAAATAAAAATTAATACAGAATGGTATGCGGTGGTGGGATACAACAGACACACCCTTTCAGCTACCCGCATGTGAGTGAGGGTGTGGTAGAGTACGGCTGAAAGGATGTGTCTATATCATTATTCATAGTCAATTGAGGGATTGTTACAATTGCCTTTTTTAAATCGGTGTACTACTGTGAAAAAATGATCTGTCTCGTAAAGCGCAATAATCAATTTTGAGTTTTAAGTCATGAATTGAAACATGACTTGAGATCAAGATACCCTCACTAATTGACCTCTTATTGTCAAAGTATCATTGTCAGATGACTCTGCAAGTGGTATTCTGTGTACAAATTCTGGAAGAATATACGTATATGGTGATGAATTCTGGAAGAATATTTTAATGTTTGGTAATTGTGCAGTACTGTTTTGATGGTGTGGCTGAACTTGGGGGAGGCTGTTGGGCTTTCATTCATTAAAGTCAAGCTTTCTAGATGGGGTGGGGTCAATTTGCTTGTTGTTCGGTCTTTCTTTTAAGTTACCAATCTCCTTTTTGTTTCTTTTGGAACGAATAGACTTGCTTGTCCCTTTTGGCTTTTCTGATATTTCAACAGATTAAAATGCTAAAAACAATCCACGGGCATATTGTTAAAGTTTAAAAAGTGTATAGCGTAGATAGAATGTGTGTAAAATATGGAATCCGGGGGGTGTTGTGCACGGTGCCGCACACCCGTTAACCGTCTAATTGTGTTTTGGATGACCCAGATGTGCTTTGATTTTTTACCTGTAAAAATAAATCAAAATTGCCAAACGCATCTAGACCATCCAAAACACAATCGGACAGATGAAGAGTGCACCGCACGGTACACAACACCCCTCCCAAACCTGTAAAATATGTGAAAATATATTGAAATGTATAAAAAGTGAATTCCAAACTTATCTTTTTTTAGCTTATAAAAAGCCGTGAGGTGTCAATATAATAACCCGGAGTCGGTCATTTGCTTGTGAAGCGTTGATTGGATAATAAGTATTATATTATATAACCATGAATCGTACTATGATACTATAATTAACCAAGCAAGTTGAATCCATAACCCTTCCACTTTTTGCTTAGGAAATGCCCCGCCCCAGTAAATGCAAGTAAAGAGTCCGGATTTTTAAGGCGTGTAGTGTAGACCCTTTGAGAACTTTTTAGGGGGTGATTTTTTTAAAAAGTTGGTTTTTCACGGTATTTTATGTGATGTATTGTGAGAGAATAATTTGTCTAAGTTTTTAAAAAAAACAGTTTTTTGTTAGTGGAACACCCCCTTAGTTAGTTGGATCGGGATCCTGCTTTTGTGAGCCATTCCCGAATCCCACGTCCATAATTGAAAACGTTTTACTACTTTTTAGAAATCGTCTAAAACTTAAATTAGTAGTAATTATTATATCATTATATCACTGCACCAAAATTTATTTACGTGCAGAAAAATGTGTTCCAATCACGTGTTTATTCTTCATTAATAAATACAATTCTTGAATGATTAATATTCTAGACGAGTCTTGAAAATTAAGTAGTACTGTACAAATCAACGAAATAAATCCAAAAAAGAGATGAACACGCACACTTCAGTCCGTGAAATTATTCACTAGTTTGAGAGTACCACCGCGTGGTATTCGGGATCACCCCATAACCACACCTTCTTGTGAAGTTCACCACTAAACAGATAAACCCACGTAAATGTGTGGTTCTAAAATAGTCTAAAACATCACGTGGCAGTACTCCGGGCGGCTAGTGAATAATTACTCCTCGGTCCTTTGAACGACCAAAAAGGATCCCCACTCAAACTCTTTTCAGGTACTCCATAAATGATGTTAAAACTTAAAAGAATAAAAAGGTGCTCCATAAATTTGGTAAAAGTGGGTGCTTTGTTGCGCACTAGCTTTATTTTTTAATCTCCGCAGGGCAATTTTATTACCTACCCGCTTTATGTTAGGTACTACTAATAAAATTGTAGAGGAAAAGGAAACTTTGGCACATTGGAGAAAATTAACCAAAGCTATTGTCTAATGTCTATTGATATTGACAATATAGGACGTGAAATATTATAGTACTAGAAAAAGTTTTTTCCCCCCCCCCCCCCCCCCCACAACAACCATCATAATATAAAGTTCTATGTGAAACTCTCAGTTAAATATTTTTAGAAAAAATGGCAACAAAGGTTTTTTAAAAAATCACAAATGTCACTCTCACGTGCTTTTTAAAAAGAATTTTGTATAAAAATATAATTGTTTTTTAATAACTGCCATACCTGGCTAGTAGCTATGGATTCCAATTTGTTGAGAGTTTGAATGTCATTTCAAACGGTTGGTGGTTATTCTCGTTTTTCTTACTCTATTTGTCCCTAAATAAATGATCATGTTTCACTATTTAGACCTCTGTCAAAAATTCTTGCTTGTTAAAGTTCACTTAGATTTATAATGCAAAGATTTTAAAATCATACAAATAGTATTACGTAGAAATAACAAAATATAAACAATTTTTTTAGAAGTGTAAATAGTTTAACATGTACGTTTGTTTAGAGACGGAGAGACTATTTGATAGTACAAGGCCTACTATTAACACCATGGGATTATTGATCCTCCAAAATGTGGGGATTGGTCATCCCATGGGGAGGTGGTATTACAATAATCCCAACCCCTGTTTTATATAAACAATATTGACAAAAAAAATGTCTTTTTTCTCTCTCCCTCTCTCTCATCACATGGGGATTTTTTGTAAGGGTAAAAGTGAAAATAAATGATTTTTATCCAATCCTTTCTAGGCGAAACAAATATGTTATAAACAATCTCATACTCTAAGACTGAGTTTTTCAAAAGATTTTAGCAACTCAGTTGCTAAAATCATGGTCGATTAATTCGTTTCGCGAGAGAAATCTAAAAAAAGTATAAAATTATGCTCAAAATTTTAAAAAGTTCACTAAAGGTAAAAATAATCCAAATTTTTATGGTTTATTGGATTATTTTTGTCTTTATTCATAAAAATTTAATATTGATAAATAATTTTATAGTATGCGTGTAGTGAGCTCTCTCAGCCGTCCAATCGGCGATTAACGATCCAAATTAATTGAGATTAAAGTAATGTAAATATATATTTTTAAAGTGTACGATCATCCGGACCGTTGATCTCCAATCGGACAGCCAAGGGAGCTCACTACACGCATGTAATGAGTTCCCTCACTACAGGACCCCGGATCCGGACCTCGATAGGCAGATCAGAGAACTAAAGATAACTGATGAAAACCATCCTCGACACATGGCACACCAATGATCACTGCGATGCATGTGATCAGCCCCTAGAGGTGCTTTTGCTAATTCATTGATCCAGATTATTTTTTTGTTTTTATTCAAAAAAAAAAATCACATTTATTAGTTTTGTGTCAATTTTTTTGTGAATTATTGGTTCGTCTTGAGAGGAATCTAAAAATAAAAAATTATGTTTGAAATTTTATTGTTTTTAATAAAGATAAAAATAGTGAATTATTAGACCTTTTTTGGCATTAAATTTCTCCTGTTGAGACAAACTAATAATATATCAAAACAGATTGTTTAGCCAAACCACCCCTCATGTGGTATGGGTTATTAATGCCTTGTTCGTTTTGGTTTTCAAGATCCGATTTTTTCAATTATTATCCAATCATTTCTCTTATTTTTAAATATTATTCACATTTTTCTGTCTATCTCTCTCTAATCATTAACCTCTATTTTTAATTATTATCTCTATTCCTCCCTCTAATCATCACAAAAACCAAAACCCAAAATCCAAACCAAACACAACCTAAGCTTCCATAGTTGCTAATTAC
Organism: Vaccinium darrowii; assembly: GCA_020921065.1. Taxonomy (NCBI): domain Eukaryota; kingdom Viridiplantae; phylum Streptophyta; class Magnoliopsida; order Ericales; family Ericaceae; genus Vaccinium; species Vaccinium darrowii. The sequence goes on from CM037152.1 coordinate 28,294,901, forward strand.
ATGTCATGACATGCTGAAATACATTGTACCACTATTAGGAACTAGTAATTCTAGTTTTCGGGAATTTGGGGTACTCGTAATGACCCAAGTCACTACACTCCCGTACAGAACAATACAACTTTGTACATTTAAGTTCATACTGCATCAATACTGTAGGCAACTTCCAAATCCACCTAGCCAACAACCATCTAAACTGTAGTCGAAAGTACTAATCACAGCCCCAACTACGTTTAAGAGTTGAAATTGCAGAGCCACTTGGATAAAAGAAAATCCCAACCCCACACATATATGCAATAGATATTACTCTAGACATGATTAACAACTCAAAATAGTAGGTAAAATTATTTACCCAATGTAAATCCTATGATCTCCAAATTTTCTCAGCTGCCTCGTCTTTTTCGCTTCTCTCGTCAGCGGCTCTAAAACTTCCTTCTTTTTTCCCCATACTTTTAAGAGGGATAGTACAGTACAGAAAAAGAAATCAAGGAAAAAAACTGAAAAGTGAACAATACAATGAAATTCAGAGAATTTGTCTATGGTGAAAATTTTAACTTTCTTCAATCAAAACCAGAGCATAAATAGCCAATGTACATATTACTAATCCTAAAAAATAGGAAAGCAAATGTCTAATAAGGGAAGGGAAATATCTACAGAATAAATAAAAGAATCCTAGTCTATCTTGTACAACTAATAATGGAGAGAAATCAGCCAAGCAATCCTCGTGTGTGATTTCGTAAAAAAAAAGTGTATCGGATGACTGAGATCCGTTCGGTGCACTGCCGTCCAATGCACTTTCCTATTTTTTTTTTTTTTCTTTTCTTGTTTCCTACACATTTCCTACTTTTAAAGGAACTTAAAGAACCATCATAAGGTTGAGTTCTTGAATGGATAAAATCAGAAATTTAATCACTATCCTCCACAAATAGATTAGGGAAAATTTCAAAAAGACCCCTAAACTTTCTAACAATTAGCGAAATAACACCCGAACTTTGACCGTCAACAAAATCACACCCGAACTTTATATTCTGTCAACAAAAAAGCCCCTGCCGTCCAATTCTCATTTCTTCGGTCATAATCCCATTTTATTACCAATCATAATTTCAATTCCAACTCATTACAAATCACCGAAAATTAAACTTGGTGTCGAACATGCCATTTACTTTGGCCTGAATGAGTTATTTAGGAAAATGGAATACTCCCTCCGTCCCAAATTGCTTGCCCCTCGTGGGAGTGCGTGCATTTTTGCACGCAAAAAATAACATGTTTATGAAAACTTTTTTGGAAAAAAAATTACACCAAAATTTTCTTCTCAATGAGATCTTTAAATTGGTGTAAAGTTTGTTTTAAAAAAAATTAATGCTTGTACATTATTTTTTGCGTGTAAAATACAGACATTCTCACGAGGGGCAAGTAAGTTGGGACGGAGGGAGTAATATAAAAGAAGTCTTTAATTGGTTATTGCTTGTCAGTAACATCTTTGAAAATACGCAATGAAAAAGACAGAGGACAAGATGGCAAATATCCAAGAATTTCCATCAGAGACCATTCGACCAATGCACATGTGCAGGAAGTCCACTGTAAATTAGCTATTTTATTTTGGAATGAATTTAAATATTCAACAAAAGTCTGAGTCTGAGGTCTTACGTGACCAATAATCTGGAAATTGCTCAACCGACTAGTCAATATAATCGGGTAGTTACCATTAGACCAACGTTAGGACTTAGGACGATTATCATGGACTAAAGGGGTCATTGGCGGCGAAGACCGGGCTAATTAGGGTGTTTGCTTCTCGTAAAGTTTTAGGTTCAAAATCTCTCAGGTGTTATATCAACCTCATTCAGGTTAGTTTATACGGAGTTTTGATTCGAATTTATTTGGACGTGTCTCGAGTGGACGATGAGATTAAACCTTTGAAATCAGTCAAAATGTGCGTAAATTGATCCGGACACACATGTTATAAAAAAGGAGTTATTTTTGGGGTGGGATTATCAATTCTCGAAGATCTGATGGACACATCATAAGTGCACACGTTAAAATGATAGGAATATAGGAGTATTTCAGGGCTATTTTGGAAGCAAAAAAGAACTCTCAATAGCCCTGCCAATAAATTTCTGACAATGGAAAATCAATTTGACTTGGGGGCAACGGAAGTTTATAATTTGGGTAAAATATATACTCGCCCCTTAAACTATTCGATTTTTTTTTACTTCGTCCTTAAACTATCAATTGAACACACATCCCCCTTCAACTATCAAACCGTTACACACTCGGTCCAATCCGTGACTTCCATCCATAGGATGGATGGAAAAGTGAGGGGTTAAACCCTAATGCGTATTTTGAACCCTAAAAAGGGGCCAACTATGACAAGAAACCCAGAGAGAGAGAGAGAGAGAGAGATGGGCCTCTGTGAAATGGTGATAATGGTGGCCTCTCAACTTTCAAGCCGAGTCTGCGAAATTGAGGCAGGCCGACTGGCCCCTCAACGCGATGGAAGCCACGTCGTCGGCCCTCGCCGCCATCTCTACCGTGGGAAGTATCCCCAACTTCTTGTTCGGCTCCCTCACCTCGCACATTGCCGGAGCTTTTGAAGGATATTTACTCCACAGGTAACCGTAAATATCCCCTTTCAAATACCAATTCAAATCAAATGGGTCTGTTCTTTTCCTATCAATGGCAAATTTAACCAAATCGTCTTGCCTTCTTTCCCACAACAATCCCAATTTCAACCTAATCGGTCTACTTTTTTTCTGATCAATTGCGATTTTAACCAAATGGGTTTGATTTTTTCCTATCGATTGCAACTGGGTCTATTTCTTCTCAATCAATGGCAGTTTTGATCGAAAGGGTCTATCAATTTTTGCCCAATCAATTGCAATTTTGATCAAATGGGTTTGTTTTCCTTTCAATTTTGCGTACATGCATTGATCTATATCTATATCTATATATGTATATATGATTCTGAAAATCGATTGGATACAGGCGACGATGGGTATGTGGGTGACAGATGAATGCATTTTAGCCTGGGTTTGCTTGTGGGGCAGAAGACACAAATGTGGGTTTTCATAGGATTTCTTTAATAGTTGGCCTCTTTTTATTAGGGTTCACACATAGGGTTCAATCTCTAACTTTTCCGTCCATAACATAAACGGAAATCACGGATTGGACCGAGTGTGTAACGGTTTGATAGTTGAAGGGGAATGTGTGTTCAATTGATAGTTTAAGGACGAAATAAAAAAAAATCGAATAGTTTACGGGCAAGTATATATTTTACCCTTTATAATTTACTGTATATTTATATAATCACATGTATAGTGTTTGTGCGGTAAAGGTACCTGGTACTGCTGCAGCGGGGTGGCGCCAATCAGATGTCTGAGAAGAATTTGGGTACGGGGAGGGTACCACGTGGTACTCTCTCGGTGAATCCGGGCCGTCTAATATCGCAATTAATGGGTCGGATTAAAAGTATAGTTCGGATTAAAAAAAATCAAAAAGTACATTTTAGTCCGAGCCGTCGGATGCATTTTTGGACAGTCAAGAGGCACCGAACAGTACCACATCACCCATACCCTATTTGCACCTAAGTTTTTCTCTGTTTGGATGTAGCACTGGCACCAATTAAATGGTTAAACAATCTGTTTGGATGCAGCGGCTGGGTGGCACCAATCAAATGATTAAACAATCCATTTGGATATATAATTAGTTTCTCTCAACGGGAAGAATCTAAAAAGTAAAGATTATTATAATAATTTTTTTTTTTTATAGTAAAGCCAAAAAAATCCAGTAATCCATTATTTTGGTACATTTAAGTTCACAGTGCATTAATACTGTAGCCAACTTCCAAATCAACCAAGCCAACAACCAACTAAACTGTAGCCCATATCAAAAAAAAAAAAAAAAAAAACATATCAAAAAAACTAAACTGTAGTCGAAAGTACTAATCCCAAACTCACCTAAATAGTCAAATGAACTAAACGGCCAGATTACAAATATACCCACAACGTTTAAGAGTAGAAATTGCACAACCACTTGGATAAAAGAAAATCCCATCCCCACACACATAAAAAAACACAATAAATATTGCTCTAGACATGATTAACAACACAAAATAGTACGTACAATTATTTACCCAATGTAAATCCTATGATCCCCAAATTTTCTCAGCCACCTCATCTATTCGCTTCTCTCACCCGCGGCTCTAAAACTTCCTTCTTTTTTCGCCATACTTTTAAAGGAGGTTAAAGAACCGTTATAACTTCGTGTAATAAAAAAAAAAAAAAAAGGGTCTTCCTTTGATAAGGACATGATATAGGAGTCAATTATGAAAATAGGACACAAACTAATTCTTTAATGTCAAGAGGACAAATTACCTACACATTCCAAAAATGACTCCGCTAGCCCAGAAAGTGCCTAAACCCCCTAAACCTTATGACAAGTGCCTAAACCCCCAAACCTAATGAAAGTGCGTAAATCTAAACCCTAGGGTACCTTATTAAAGTACCTAAAACTGTAGGGTACCCTATGAAAGTGCCTAAACTACTAAAACCCTATAATTGGAAAGTGCACCATAAACCTAAACCCTATGGCACCCTATGAAAGTGCCTAAAATTAAACCTTAGGGTACCCTATAAAAGTGCCTAAAACTATAGAGTGCCCTATGAAAGTGCTTAAACCATTAAAACCCTATAATTGAAAAGTGCACCGTAAATGCCTAAACTTACTATACCCTACCCCAAAAAGCCTAAACCCCTAAAATTGAATCCTGAAATTGAAGAGAAATAAATTAATTGTCTCACGCCATCAATTAATGACGCACGAGAGACAGAGAGGATGGGTCAGAACCCAGAAAAAAAAAAAAAATAGAGCTTAGTAGTTGGTATTTGCTCAATCTTAAGATTTGCCAAAACTTAATACACTCCTCAGTATACTAGAATAAACATGATTCGACAACATGTGGTTCTATCTAACCATAAAAAACTCTCTGCCTGAAACCTATCCGCATCATTAGTTTAGCAACTTTTCTCTGTCATGTAAGAAATAAACAATAAATTTGCCATCATTACTCAATACCACTTGCCTGTGAATTAGCCGAAGCATGATTACCCATTATCGCTCAATCTGTCACCCACGGGATAGAATTAATGTAATCCATGAACGGTCTACAGAATCATAAAACCTATGGCAGTGATACTATTTCTGACGACCCGATACAGCTGACTTGTTAATCTTAAATCTTAATCACGTGACTCAAAAGGTTAATCTTGAATTAATAGTAGTTGGTGAGCATTTTCTTGTATAACGAACCGTGAACAGCTACTGTATAACTTGAGGTTAACCTTTTGAGTTACGTGGTTAGACACTTAGACTAAAAGTTAGCATATCAGTTAGGGCGGGTCGTCACAATTGATTCAGAGGTGGTATCAGAGCACAACTCCAGTCTACATGATAGGGGCCACCTCTGGAATCTGTATGAGTCGCCTGTTGAATCTTGGACTTGGAACAAAGTGCTATACAAAACTAAGTGTCATACCATGACCATCAGAGAAAGGTTGTTGGGCCAATGCAACTAGGACGTTGCATCATAAGGTGGGGAAATGGTGAGACCTCTTAAGATCCCACGTCGGGAATCTAAGGAAATAATAGGTAATAGTATATAAGGAAACACCCACCAACTAGGCAGCTACTGTTAACTCGAAATTAACATTTTGAGCAGCGTGGTTAAGACTTAGGGTTTACAGGTCAGCTGGGTCGTATTGTCAAAAAAAAAATGATCGATCCCATCTTATTTTCAATCCAGTGCAAACAGTTATAGAGCCAGGAATTGACATCAGTGAGCCATCTGTTAAAGCCAATATGTGGCGCAAAGAACTTACAAAACAACAATGATAGGCTGTTTAAGGCTTTAATTGCACTGAAAGCAAGGACACTAATTTTATTTTATTTTTATTTTTATTTTCAGAGGAACAACAATAGATAATTTCAAAACAAGGGTCACCTACTTATCAAATAGATATCCCCCTGATATTCATGCATACAACGATGCAATCATTTGTTTAGGTGGAACAATTTATAATTACCGCCTTCATATCCAGAAGTTAGTCCCCTACAAAAAGACTTATAATTTTTTTAAATTAAAAATTTTAAAAAATTACAAGTCTTTTTGGAATGAAGAAAGTATCTCTTTCGAAACTTCTGAATAAAAACTTTACGGTTAAAATTTATTATAGCAAGGAGATATATGCAATATTACAAGGGATCAATTATAATAGCATTGAAATTTATTGACCCGATGTATAATCCTGAAAAATTATAACAAAAAGGATCAACTGTTTTTTCCTTACTCCTAACTTTTCGTTAACTTGAAGTATGGGACAACTCAATTGGCAATGATGTCTTTATTTCTCGGTCAATTTTAGCTACTTTAGTAATAATCTCAAGCTAGGAAATAGAAGAAAATTAAAGCGTTGGATGTTTCCTTCTTTTGATTTGGTTGTGTTATATGTATCTCTTGTATGTGCTTATGTCTTTTCAGCTGTATTTGCATTCGGTAGTCTGTAATGTCTTTTATTTATGAAGTTCTTTCTTTCTCTCAAAAAAAAAAAATTGAATGTCAAACTTATTGGAGTTGGATTAGTTGTCTAGGCCTACAAAAGCTTCTAAGAGAATCCCCAATGGCATACTCAAAAAGAAAAATACTCAAATTTTGGCATTTGGATACTCAAAAAAGGCTCATAGCGGCATTTAGATAAATACTCAAAGTTAGTAACATTTTTTATAAAATCTCAAATTTTGGCATTTGGATACGCAAAAGTAACAACATTTTTCCAATAATCAAACTTGAATACTCAAAACTACCAGCATTTTCCCTTCTTTTCATTATGGGAAAAAAAATTGAACCATTTTAAAGAATGCTTGACCGACCGGATGACTAAAAATAAGACGCGTCCCAAGCGCAGGACTCTCGACCGGTGTAGCATAATATCCGGAAGTACCGGAGTCGAACCACAGAGACGGACGAACGTGTGCAAGACTCAAAGACGACGGGCTCACAGTTAATCTTAGCTCTTAGGTAGCCACCCCTTGTTTAATGAGATTAATTCACTAACTAAATTACAAAACTAAATTAACTAAATATGAATTTAAAAGGAGAGTCCGTGGGAACCCAGCGTCCGCGACTAGCCTAACCAATGTTTACTCGGGTCACAATTATTCGTTTTATTGATTTTAGAATAAGGAAAAGGATCCCTAACAAATGCGCACCACCTGTCACCAGATCCAAGGCGCATTTGAATTCCGGTGATGCCTGGGTTTTGTTTGTTAAAAGAGTTTTCGTCTTCTAAAATTGCTCAAAAATTAAATTAATTCGATCCCGAGGTAGAACATTAATCAAACTAGCCACGGAGCGCCTTCGCCCCGCGGCCGCACTCTACGAAATTACTCACTCATGCTTTCAACGGACGCAACAAACATATGTTTAGAACTAAACATAAAATACGAAGGAAGAACAAGAATTTAAAGCTGGAAAACCTGAAGAACTTGAATTAAACTTGAATCTGAAAAATAATCCTGAAAACAACAGCCAAAGTTAAGAAAAATAAAACCTAAGTTATGAATGTCGACCCCTAATTTCGAGTTATAACGGGGTATTTATAGTAATCCCCACTAATTTACAATTAAAATTCTAAAGCAAATCGGAATTGGACCCGCATACGACTCAAAACGCCGCCGTTTCAAAGCCAAGATAAGCTCTCGGTAGGGCTACACCAAAAGTGGTGTAGCCTTACCTAACCCATTAAGAGCAAAGTTAAGCCCGCGGTAGCGCTACACTACTTTTGGTATAGCGCTACAAAACCCATTAAGAGCCGTTTGACCTCTCTGTTCAGTTATTTTGCTCTCTTGTGCCACTATTGAGTGCTCTACCAAATCTCCTGTAGCGCTCACAACGGTCCAAATTGCTTTCCTCGAGAAATTAGCTCCGACACTTAGTCTCTACGGCCTCCCATGCTATCACGGTCCTCAAGTCTCTGCAATCCAATCTTGGCGCTAAAACAGCCTTATTTTCCTAAAAATTAACAAAAACACCAAAACATACTAAAGCAACGCATCAAGTGGGAAATAGGGAATAAATTAGATAACAACGTGTTAAAACTACCCTATTTAGGCACTTATATCTACGATATTGCGTGCCTATCATTTCACATTGTTAACTTTAATTAGAAACTCATTAAATGAATACTCAAAGGGGGATGTGGCAATATTTGAGTATTCACATTTGAGTATGTCATTGATGATGCTGTAATACTTTAATCGTGATAAATGTAACTAATAGCCCATTTGTCAGCCGGCCAAATGCGTTTAAGGGGTATATAATAGGAGGAGATATGGCATGGGGGAGAAATAGTAGAAGAGGGATAAAGGATAAATGGCTTGATGGAGAGATGGTATGTATATGGTTGGTTTGAGGGATATGGAAGTGGAACTATGAGTGGGAGATGATAGAAAAATGGTGTAAATGACCAATTTACCCTTTTAAAATCATGATAATGTAGTAAGAAAATAATTTTAATATTTCAAGTTTTCTTTTTTAACCAAAAATATGTGCTCCCTTTGTCTTTTTTTAAGTGTTCGACCTAGGGAATTCAAATTTTTTTTTTTTTTTTGTGGAGCTATCATCATACACGTTAGAAATTTCAACTTTTCATCAATTGTCCTTTAGGCTGACACCAACATTACATTTCACCCATTAATTTTTCAAACTAGAATCTACTTTTAGGTGTAAAATGGAAAATGTACAAACTTTTACCCATTGAATTTTCAAAATGTATGCTCTTATGGGACAGCCTAAAAAGAAATACTGGACTATAAAAAAGGGACAAATGAAGTAATATATAACATAAATAATAAAAACAAAACTTGTAATTTTTTAATTAAAAAATAAAGAACACTCGTGTTGTTGTGCATGAATTTTTTTTTTTTATCATATAACATACTTCATTCATCCCCAAAAGTCGGTCCCTCTTTGAGAATCCAACTTTTTATTGGGGCACAATGATGACATTGTACAAATGTTTAGTTTCCACAATTGCCCTTAGTATTAGTTTGTTAGTACTTGGTTGTGAGTTATGTTTGAATGTTAAAAAAGAACATAATGGAAAATTTATGGACTTTGAATTCTTTAAAGGGGTATGTGTTTTTGGATAGCCAAAAATGAATTAAAAGCCCAATTTTATAAGACGGAGGAAGTAAATAATAAAAAAGAGGGGTAAATTGGTAAATATTTAACCCGGACTAATTAGTGACTCCCCTCCCCATCACTGGGAGGAGGGGAATTATGTCATCCAGGTGGATAGTCATAGTTTATGTCCTTGCATATGCCTCTAACAAACACCGGATGAGGGGCGGATAGATGACTAATACCAGGAGAAAGTATGTCCCTTCGGACCCCAACAAATAGGCAACGTCTCCAAACTCCAATGGAAAGTCTTTTTGATCCAAAGTCATATTTTAGTTTTAATTAAATTAAACCAAAATTCTCTCTTCTAACAAAGAGTCATTATATGAGCCAAAAAATGACTTCGCCTGTAACGACCCAGATTTTCTAAAACCTCAAAAATAAATAAAGTCTACAATAGTACATCTAATGGGCCCTAAAATCACAAAAATATACACAATGATCTCAAAATCCTCCTAAATAAATAATGCACCAAAAATCTCTAGACAACACCATAGTCCTCAAAATGCTCCAACTTCGGTCTCCACTATTCTGCTCCGTACCTGCCATATAAACTACTCAGGAAGAATACAATAAGAGGACAATAAAAGGACATAATGGAATCAATAAATGATATTCACTACTTCAATTGAATCAACCAAATCACCAAATCAACTTTCAAATAGATAACTCAAGCCTCGTATCCGGCCCATCTCGATAACATGCCAAGCACCACCAGGGTCAAAATAATTTTACAATTTCCAATGCTTGCAGGCCATACAAACCAATAATACCCCGATTCCCCGGAGGGCAATCAATCAATCAATCATGTCTTATTTCCATTTAATTCCTCAGACCCGGTGGGTTTGCACATGTACCAATTTGATCCGTGATAATCATCAGTTCAACATAATATACCATCATTCACAAATATAATGGCATAATTGGAGTCAATAATATGATTAGGATAGCAAAAGAGTACAAATACGGAACGATGAATAAAATTACTCCGGAGCCTTAGAATATATTGTATACTTCCGGTACCTCAAGATACGATCGTGACTGGTAAATATGTAAGCTGCATTGCCAAGAATAATATACCAAAATTTGAGCTCGATCGAACTAGAAATCACCATCTATCTAAAGACTTGAACTTTTAGCTCTGGCCTTACTTGATTTCTTCTTTTCAGTCAACCATGGAAATGAACTTATGCACATATATAATCTCACGAAAGGGCCTTAAAGGCCAACCACTCAATGAATAGTGTCATCCAACTTTTAACCTTTTTTTTTTCTTCTTTTTGCCAACATTAACTATCACCCATAATTTCAATTAACTCCTCTGACTGATACACCACCACCATGACCCATACGCATCTCTATAGCACTCCATACACACACTAACCATATTATACCCCATAATAATGGCCTACAACTCTGCAAGTCTCCTCCTCATCAATAACCTTACATGCCAAACCAAATACTGTCCTATAATAAATATTATACAAAATTATATCTTAAAAACCCATATATCGTTTCTTTTTTTCAATAAAGAAAAATACGGGGCGTTACATCGCCATACTGGGCAAAGTGAGCAATTCTTTGCAAAGAGTGTCATCTTCCTCCTGGGAGCAATATTGAGAAGTTTGATTATGGGGACTGAGTAATGATTTTGACTCTTTAAATGTGGCACCAAAATGTTAGAATAGTTGTCCCACGTTGCTTGGGTATAGATTGGGAAGATTACTTAATAACATTTGGGACCTCTCCACTCATTGTCAATTGGTTTTGAAATGGATATAGAATTTCCTCATGGTATCAGAGCGGGACCCATTCCATCCCAAATTTTATAACAAACATTAAATTAAGCCCACAACCCACGATGATAGACCCAGAAAAGACTGAATGATGATAAGACCCAAAAGTTTTACACGGTATCAAAGCCATTGACATCTGTTGATTGAACGATTCTAGTGAATTCCTGCACTTTCACAGTATAGTTGGTGAAATTGATCATGGCGACAGGTTCATCATCTTCCTCCACAGAAGTTACAACGATGAAACTTAATCTACCTCCATCTCTGGGTCCTAAATACGACTACACGTGAGGGCGGGTGTTAGAATAGTTGTCCCATGTTGCTTGGGTATGAAATGGGAGATTACTTAATAACATTTGGGACCTCTCCATTCATTGCCAATTGGTTTTGAGATGGATATAAAGTTTTCACACAAAAACCATTATTCTTCCTCTTTTCATCCAATATAGATAGTCTATAATAAAATGACGTGCAATTTTTGGATAAAAATCTCAATTAGTTCCTTAATTTTTTTATCCAAAAATTGAAGGTTTTTTGGTAGTGGACTATCTTTACAAGCAGATGGATTAATTAGTATAAAAACAAGTACAAGTGTTCTGAGAATAATTATTTCTAGTAGTCGAAAAAATACACATTTTTGTATGTTGATAATCCGCCAACATATTTAATAACTAATCACTCGTCAATATGCTTAATACCAAAATAATAAACGCGTTTTGAAGAATTACATTTTTCTTGCAATACAAAAAATATATTTTTCTTTTTTTTGAGCCATAGGTGTCACATGCCACCTTCCACCTCTTACCCTCCGTGCCGGTTGGTTGAGGGGAAGGTTATTATATATATATACAATCCCGATCAGCTGTGGACTCCCTCAAACAACCCATTTGTGGACTTCTAACAGCAGCCGTTGGATCTCATCCAACGGCCAGGATTAGAAAGCCAAACGCGCGGGTTAGGAGGCTTATTGAACCGGGTAATGATGGTATGAACCGGTCCGGGTTACTCTCTAAACCCCTTTCCCCTTTACTTTTGCCATTTGAACGTGAAGTCCAAATTTTTTAGAGAGAGAGAGAGCACAGACGCGATTTGGAGAAGAAAACGATCGATCTTCGAAGAACCCTAGGTGACGTCTCTCTCTCTCTCTCTCTCTCTCTCTCTCTCTCTCTCTCTCTCTCTCTCTCTCTCTCTCTCTCCCTGATTTTCACTCGATTTTGATACCCTAGGTCGAACAAGACGCGATTTGAAACCCTAGGTCGAACAAGACGCGAACAACCCACGGTCGAAGCTCACACAAATCTAATCGAAGGTCCTTTCTCTCTCTCTCTCTCTCTCTCTCTAAGAAATCTGGGTTTCACGTTCAAATGACAAAACCGACGGTACTGTTTTCGTTCGTTTTTTGCATACCGAGTTTGCCCCTTTCTTTTCATTAGAATTTCTTCCCCAGATTTCGGCCCACTTGTTTCTTGGAAGATATGAAGAAGTCTCGTTCCTCTTGACTGTTGGATTTAAGAAATTTTGGGTTCAAGTGCGATATGTCGTCATTTTTGTCTTTTAGGTACTTTTCTATTTATCTTATCATTGGTAGTATTTTTGAATTGGATCATTGATTCGGTAATTCTCTTTGATCAGTTAGGTAATGTATTTGAAAGTTAACTTAAACCAAAGATGGAAACTCTATTTAGCAATCATCTGATGTATTTTTGAAGTTTGAGTGAAGGTGTGAGAGGGTTTTGGATCTTTATTTTCTTTGGATTTATGATAATACATCTTGTCATCATCAGTGAAAAGACTTTGGATCTGGCTTGCAAGTTAATGATTCCAAATCCCAAATCATGTGGCCATTAAAATTGCTCTTCAACTAAAAAAGCTGTTCATAGACAATAAATAGCCTTCTGGATGTGTATGTTTATTGATCTTATCCTTTCTTTTTCTTTTTGTTTTTCCCTTTTGTTCATTCTGCATCTGGTCCTATGTCGTTTAAACAAGACAACCATTTTGCAGTGGGAGAGGTGCTACTGGAGGTCGAGGAATTGTCTTCAGACGCAGACGCAAGGGATTGGTGATTAGCCTTTTGTTCATTCTGCAAATACAAAGCTGATTAGTGATTACAATTTATTAGAGGACTGGATGTGGACTGGAGTTGCTCGCTGGAAATCTGGAAATGTGGACTAGACCTTGGATGCAAATTGTGTTGTTATTTCTTTTTAAATTGTGGATCTGTAAACTGCAATGGCAGTGAGCTATGTGGTGTTATTTGTTTGCTTATGAGACATCCGTTCATTTTTTAATGCAATGTGCAATGAATTTTTGGACAGAATTCTTTTGTGAATGCAATTTGCAATGGATATGTCGAATTTTTTGTTCAATGCTGCTGGTAGATATGGCTCATAGAAATTTTTGGTGCAATGGATATGTCGAATTTTTGTGTATGGGCAGATTACTCTGAATTTAAGTTCAACTTCCAATACTACTCTGAAGTACTTGTTTTAGTGGAATATGTATTTTGCTGCTGTTTTCTGTTGTTGTTGACTGCTGAATTGAGACGTCACGACGTCGGGCCAAGACCGGAAGCAGCAGGACAATGCCAAAAAAATTTCAGCACTACCTTGAGTCCGCAAGGTTCCATGTTGCGTCCGCAACATGCGTTATTGCGTCCGCAACATACGGTGTTGCGTCCGCAACATATGTGTCTGCATTTGCTTCCAGTGAACAATCACCAAATGAGTTTCCTATTTTAATCTTCAAACTTGAAAGTGTAGCATAAAAAAAGGGTTCCAAGATTTTTGGCAAGAATTAAGTGTAGCATAAAATCAAGTGTAGCATAATCTAGCAGGATTATAACATAATCCTTTGAACTCATGTAGCTCATCACAGAAGCTAGGGAAATATGATCCCACCACAAACAGTAGATGTAACTCAAAGATGAAATACCATAGCTTAAGAGCATGAAAAAAAACAAACACCGATAGCCAGCACATGACTGGGTAAAATAGACTAAATAAGTACCAACAAAAGCAAAAAATAACAGCACCACAGAAACTGCATCATCCAGATTTCCAAATTCCAGTTTGCAGATTTGCAGATTACATATAGAATGTATCCAACAAAAGCAAATATCTTGGTTCTAATTTGGAAGTCATACCAAGCAAGTCTATAATGACAATCCGAAGTCAGAATACCTAAATTCATTCACTGCCAATGCTGTCGCGTACCAAATCCACCTTCTTTTCCATAAGTATTGTAAAATTGGTGAACCTCATTTAAAGTGCTAAACTGTTGCCCAATTTTCGGTATAATTTCGTTGTTAACTTGAGGATAGTAAAACATTTCCGAAGAATTACCCGATTCACATAGTTGAGATGGTGCTGACAATAGTTCCATATTGTTCAAAGACTGCATTCTAATTTCCTGCATAAAAAAGAAACTGTTATTAAAAAGATAAACACTAAAATCAGGGGGAAAAAAATCAATTTGATCGACCCAGATGTGAATCAGATTTTGACAGCCCCAAAGTGGTACGAGTATCCCTAAAAAATGTTGGAATAAGAATGTGGGAATTTTAGTTGTTCATGCCAGTCAGTTCATACTAGTTAGTTGTTTTTGTAAGTTGTGGGAATTTTAGCATCATTTTGTCGAAAGCCATTGCCATGTATGAGTTGTGCAAACCAAATAATTAATGGGCCTTGCAATTTTCACTAAAGAAGGAAAAATCATACTAATGTGTAGTTTCAATGTTCTAATTTCTTCTAATACCTTGCACGAGCAAACGGTGTTTCCAAAGAAAAAGCAATTGTAAGATGACTTTCTGAGCCTAATGTATAAATTCTAAACAGAAAAACACTCCACACAGAGAGAGAGAGAGAGAGAGAGAGAGAGAGCAGACCTTTGATGGTCAGAGTTCGACCTAGGGTTGTTCGATTCGAGCTTCGATGGTTGGACTTCAACCTAGGGTTTCAAACAAGGTGAAAATCAGAGAGAGAGAGAACGACAAAGAGAGCGTGAAAGAGAGAGAGAGAGAGAGAGATCGCAACATACCTGGGTTCTTCGTCTGATTCGATCGTTTCTTCTCCAAATCGTCGTCGTCTGTGCTCTATCTCTCTACAAAATCTGGGTTTCACGTTCAAATGAAAGAAACTAAAGGGGAAAGGGGGTTTATCACGTGATTCTTGGATTCTTCGATCGTGTTCGTCTTCTCCAAATCGCCTTCGTCTCTCTCTCTCTCTCTTAAAAATCTGAGAATACGTTTCAAAATGATTTGGGTTTGAGGGGGAAAGGGGTTTACCCAGTGACCCGGACCGGTTCAAGACATTTTACCCGGTTCATCTCCTCTCTGGCCCGCGTGTTTGGATTTAAAATCCTGGCCGTTGGATGAGATCCAACGGCTGCTGTTAGAAGTCCGCAAATGGATTGTTTGAGGGAGTCCACAGCTGATCGGGATTTTGTATATATATATATATATATATATATATATATATATATATATATATATATATACTTTTGAGGGAAGTTAGATGAAAATGGCAATGGCATAGTAAGGAATTTTGGGGAAATCATTGCAAGTGAAACCCACCAATGTGAGTTTTCGATTATATAGCACTATTCATTGCCCCAAAGCATTCAATTTGTTATTAAGGCATGTTTTGGCTTAACAATCAAGTCGGATTAATTTTAATCGTTATTCAAAATTTTTTGCATTAGTTCTGCGTCAATTTATTATATTATTGTTTTATCTCAACGAAAAAAATCTAATCTAAAGAATAAAAATTATGACACAAAATAAAAACTTTTGTAAATAAAAATAAAAATAATTAAAAAAATCCGTCTTCTTTGAATTATTTTTGTTTCTAGTGAACTTTGTTAAGATTTTGGTCATAATTTTTCACTTTTTAATTCTCCCAATTGAATACGAACTAATAATAATAATAATAATAACTAATAAAAAACGCATTACTAACACCTCCAGGCTCCAAGTCGTCTTCCACCTCTAATACTCGTCTGTTTTGGCGGGTGCGCGGGTCTGAAGGATGACGGAGAGTAGGAAACAGGGCAATCCAAAACTTTTTTTTAACTTGCTATGTCTTTGCTTTACGAGAAGCTTTAAGTTTGTAGTAGTATCAAAATGCCTTCATCTTTGATGATGGTAATATAGCGTTTGTATGTCCCCGTTTCTTAGTAGAGTTCATGGGTTTCACACAAAGTCACTGTCCTTTTACTCTAGCCTCATTGACCACTGTATCTCTCTAAAATCCTTGGATTTTGCCAAATTGACCCATGCCCAGCTAATAAAAGTCGGTTTCAACCGCCATACTTTTCTGGGTAACCGCTGTATTGATCTATATTCCAGACTCGGAGCTGTTAGTGATGCTTTGGAAGCATTTGATGACATAACCAATAAGAATACCATTTCTTGGAATATTTGCTTGAGGGTGTATGCTGATTGTGGGAACCTTGAAAATGCGCATAAAGTGTTCGAGAAAATGCCCGAAAGAGATATTGTCAGTTGGAACTCGATTATTTCGGGTTATGCTTCAAATGGGTATTTTGATAATGCATTGGAAACTTTTAGGGGGATGCAGAATGTTGGTATGAGGCCTAATGAATTCACATTCTCGATTGTGGCGTCGTGTGTGACAAGTTCTTATCATGGCAAACAGATTCATGGTAGCATGATAAGAAGTGGTGTGTACTTGTCGAATGTGGTAGTTGGAAATTCCTTGATTAACATGTACAGGACATTGGGGCTTGTGGATTATGCCCTTGGAGTGTTTCTGACATTGGAGGAGGTGGATGTCATCTCTTGGAACTCGTTGATTTTGGGATGTTGGAAATGGGGACATGGGGAGATGGCGTTGCATCAGTTCTGTTTGATGGTATCTATTGGTTATTCACCTGATGAGTTTACAGTATCAATTGTTACTAGTATTTGTACCAACTTGCGAGATTTGGAAAAGGGTAAGCAAATATTTGCTTTCTGCATCAAGCTGGGGTTTCTTTCTAACACCATTGTATCAAGTGCTGCTATTGACCTATTTTCCAAATGCAACAGATTGGAGGATTCAATCCAGCTCTTTGAAGAAATAGCAATACGGGATTCTGCTGTTTGTAATTCTATGATTTCGAGCTATGCAAGGCATCGTTTTGGAGAGGATGCTTTGCAACTTTTTGTCCTTACAATGAGAGACAACCTCAAGCCGACTAAATTCACTCTCAGCAGTGTTCTGAGCTCTGCGTCTTCCCTCCTTCCAGCAGACCAGGGGAGTCAACTCCATTCCTTGGTTGTTAAATTAGGTATGGATTCTGATGCGGTGGTTGCGAGTTCACTTGTAGAAATGTATGCCAAATATGGATTAATTGACACTTCGATAAATATTTTTTGTGAAATTGATCAAAAAGATTTGATATCTTGGAACACAATGATTTTAGGTTTGACTCAGAATGGGAGACTAGCTGAAACGCTAGACCTCTTCCAGGAACAACTTAAAATAGGTCCACAGCCGGATCGAATTACACTAGTTGGGGTACTATTAGCATGCTGCTCTGGAAGCTTTTTAGACGAAGGGATGAGATTATTTCTCTCAATGGAGAAGGCATATGGAGTTGTGCCTCGGGATGAACATTATCTTTGTGTAGTGAATATGATGATTCGAGCAGGTAAACTCAAAGAAGCCATGGATATTGTAGAGGCCATGCCTCATGAGCCCAGTCCTGTTATTTGGGAATCCATTCTTCAAGGTATTGGGGCAGATGGAGATTTGAATTTCACCGAAAGAGTAGCGGATAAGTTGATAGACTACGATCCACATTCATCTCTACCCTATCTGGTACTGGATCGGGCCTATGAGATGAGGGGCAAATGGGATAGCATGGTTCGAGTGAGGAAGGCCTTGAAAGAGAGCAGTGAAAAGAAGGTGATTGGATGCAGTTGGATTGGGATAAGAAACCACACCATCGTTTTTCAAGAAAACCATATACCTCATTATGGAGACAAAGACATTTATTCAATGCTTACATTACTTAGTTCTGAGATGGCGATTGAAGGTTCTGTCTATGATCACTGCGAAAATGTGAGTCGTAAAGGGGAAGAAAGAGTAGTAAACTAGAAAAGAAGTAGAAAGTTACTCGTCTTATAAGTTGATACTTTTATTTGATTATTTTTCATACAATGAGGCAGTAAATTGCAGAATCTCGGTAAAGTTGGGGTCTCGTTTTCCACTGACTCAATGTCACAGGCAGGGTAACTTTTATCTGTGCTTTAGAAATCTGAACTTTTGGGACGAAGAAGTTGGAAGAATACCTCGTTAGTTTTCAGATGGAAAATTTTCTATTGCGAAACGAAGCTTGTTTCATATTAGTGTTGGTATTTGTTTATAGTCAATTGCTTAGTAATGACCGAGGATGCATTTTAAATGAAGATGCAACTGAAGTTTATAGTAGCCCAGCTAAAAATATTTATTTCGAAGAAGCTTGTAAATTTGCGTGCAGCAGATCGACGATTCAAGCTCCTGAAAGGCGGGTTTGGTGTATTTTAAGAGCATATACACGTGTTGCCATCGATTCGAAACCCTAGGAGATTGCGCGCGACGATGAGGCGCGTTGTCGTTCTCATGTGAGATACTGCTAGATCCGACATGGCAGAGCTGATTTTTGCGGAGAACGGCGGCAATGCGCAGCCGACGTTGGCGATTGAAATGATGTTGTTGATGGTGTCAGCGTCGTTCAGGGAAGGAGGGAGGGCGTCGCCTTCTCGAGCGGAGCTGCTTAGCTGTGGAGTGGGGGGGATTTCTTTATTACAGAGGTTTGTTTTCTCTTGTTCTGTTTTGTTGTAATTCTTCCTGCTTGGATTGCTTTTACTTAGGCTTTAGTTACTTGTGTTCATGGCTGCGTGTGTGTGTGTGTGTATTGTGTGTTTTCGCTAGAGTTTAAGGGTTGGGAGTGGTAGAGGGTGTTTTCAGTATTTCATGGGTGTACAAGGTTTTTGGACATCGAGGGTTGAAGGTGTGTATTTTCGCTTTTATTGGCTTCAAATGTTTCTGATCTGTGGTTTTGGTTCAACGCACAATGTTTATTGTAGGTTTGGGGTTGCGGTGCATTGCAGAGTGGGGGTGGTACTTGTTCAGTCTGTTTGCTCATAGGAAGGCCTCTATGTTTATTAAATTGATTTGCATCGTAGTGAGGAGAATAAGTACTTTGCTTCTGCCTTGTATCATTTCTTTAGTTCATTCTGTGGGATAAAGAAACTCAGTGTAAATATAGTGATCGTGTAAATACCACTGTTGAATCAGTAGGGACAATATTTTCTTCAGGGATGATGGAGGCGGCAAGAGAATGGTTGGACCTGTAAATATTAATGTACAGAAAATCTGAATACAAGTGAAAATAGTACTGGTTGTTAAAGGGTTCTATCTCTAAATAACCAGCTATGGCGTTGAGCTTCTTACCCTAGGAAGCACGGGTACTGGTACGGGGTATGGGTACGGTATGGGTACTGGTACGGAATACGGCAACAACCCAAAAAAGTAGGGTATGGGTCCCGGCGGGGGTCCGATGATTTTTTTTTTTTTATGTATATCTTTTTACAATGCTGGCATGCTTCATTAGATATAACAAGTATAACATATTTTATAGATAGAAGCAAGATAACAAATGGTATTAGCACTTGAACTTGAACCCATACTGCTTGATGGACTCGTCTTCCTACGAAATAAAGTGCGATAGCCTAATTTCTGTGCATGCAACTATCATAGGTTCCAAGATGGAGAGCAAAAGATATTTCAAGGCTCATCTAAAAAATCGAAAAAAAAGAATAGATTTTGACATAATAACGAGAGAAAAGGGGCATCAGAAATAAATTGTGAGAGAGAGAGAGGAGCCGCAGTTACGAGAGGAAGATTGACGAAAAAGATTAGTCAACCTGGCTCTTATTTTTTCAAAATCAAGCTCAAGATCCGAGTCATGGTCTCGAGTTTCTGACTTTATTGCATTGAGTTCTTGCATATTAAGGCTAGCAGTTTGAGTTTTTTTTTTTTTCCATATAGAATCCCTAAAGTTTTGAAAACTTTATGAATAGGCTCAAAAGTACCTAGAAAAGTACCCAACGAAGTACCCGTAAACTCAAAAGTACCAGTTATATTTTTGGAGTACTCGGTACGTATTTTGAAGTACCCATGAAGTACCGGTACCTGGTATGGGTACGGTACGGGCACTTTGGGGTTCTGGAAGTACCCATTCTTCATAGTTCTTACCTAAGAGCCATGGTTGAGATTACTTTTCGTTTGAACATATTTTCAAACTTCCCTTATTTGGACATTGTTCTTTCATTTTACCATTGATATGGAGAAGAGCATAAACTATATCCCAGCCTTAATTTTTTTTAATTTTTTTGTCAGCCCCTCTTCCTTTACTATTGTAGCTCGTTATTACTAGAAGAGAAATTAAATTACTCCTGGTATGAGTGACCTTCAAGACTTAATTGTCTGGCTTGTTATCATCAGAGAATCTGGTTCTTTAGGAGCATAATTCAGGCCTTTTAAGTTGGACCTATTAATAGTAGATGATTGTACAAAACAGAATCTAGCATCTATGATGTCCATCTTAAAGTATCCTCCTTCAGTTTGTGGTTTATCTTTCTGTTTCCTTGAATTGCTGTGGTTCCTAAGGCTTGCACTAAACGTTATCTTTATGTTGTTCTCAGGTTAGCCGAAGGGTCTTTGAATTGATGAAAACATAATTCTCGGTGGATGCTTGGGTTTCAACAGGAGACGAGATTATGGAACTAGATGCTTCAAAATGGCAGTCTCAGAAAGAAAATGGTTGCTATAATTGTGGTTTTGCCAATAAAACAGATGTGGCCAAACATGTGGCTCCAGAGAAAGATGTAAAAAGTAAGAGCAAACCATTTGAATCATACCAACGACGCACAACTGTGGTTGTGAGAAGAAAAATTTTCTTGGATGTTGTTTGTGATGCTCTGGCTGAATACAAGCATGTCGACCCCAACCAGAGAGCGGATTTGCTCTTAGCTTGCAGGTACACTTATGTAACCTGGTATTAATGTATAGTCTTAGCACAAAAGGTAGGTAGCCACTACAATTTGCCAAAACACAGAATTTCTATGACATTGTAGCAAAGCTTTTAGCGTTTCCAGTAAATCATTTTATATCAGAAAGTACTCTGCACTTTTTTTTTGCATACAACATAACACCAGTTAGTCCTAGTCTCAATGGAGTAATGGAACTTTAATGCTGTTTATTCTCAATGACATTTTTTCTCTAACCATATCAAGCAAATCAATAGGAATCGGTTTCCCTGCAAAAAGTGCGAAATCCTCATAGAGGGGAAGGTACTTGTAAAACTTTAATAAAATTTTTGAACATGGTTTGATTTCATGAAAGTTAGCGATGCACAGGGTTAGTAGTTTGAGCTGGTGACGCGAATGACCATCTTTCTTCAGAGTATTGTTTGCCATTTGTTCTCCCATTATTTTTAGCCGTCTTTCTTGATGACGCATACATTCACTGTCATGTAGCTTCTAGGACCAAGATTTTTTCTTTCTTCGCGTGGACTTTCGTGCTGGCCAATAGTATAAGATTTTCTGAATGAGAGGATTAAGTAAATTGGTGGTGTTATGGTTATTTTAGTTGATCCATCAATTGCTTTGAACAGGTGAACTGATTATAGATTCATGATCTGCATGATGTTGAATGCTTGATCTAGCATATTTAAAGGAACTTGTGGAGTGGTAACTCTACTGGTTCTAGAAAGCACTCAAATACTTTTTCTAACTATGAGAAACTTTTCTATTGTTTCAGAATTCGGGAAAAGAAGGAATCTGTAACCATGCTTTTGTGTGAGACCAGTGGTTGTGGAAAATCTACGTTGTCTGCGCTCCTGGTATACCTTTTTGTTGCAAGAAAAACTCTGTGTTCTTTCCATAATATGAGACATGGAGAATTACTGTTGTTCTTCTACTTGTTTTGTTTTTCTCTATTTTCTTGTTTTTCTTATTCCGAAACCTTTTAAATATGATGTCATGAGGATGCTACTCCCGGCTTTACATTCATTCTTTCAAAAGAGACGAAATCAGGCTTGTTTCGTACATGGATGAATGGTTCCAGTACACGATCATAATGCATGCAGATTTTGGGATCTGCTCATCCGGATTAGAAATTGTATTTACAGCTGATTGGGTTATTTTCGAGTTTTTCTGTGTCTAGATAAGTTGTTTCAAGCAATATAATAGCTCGCATATCAACCAAAGTTGGGAAGTTTGTCTTGCTTGTTATTGTCCCTGTTTTGGTGAGTTTTTCTTTTTCACCTTACGGCTGAAATGGCTCTGGAGGACTGGGCTTTATCTGTGATTCGTTTATGCAAGTTTATGAACTGACATGGGGGCATTAAATCATTAAATTCACTTTTGGTTATGAGTTTAGTTGGGGTATTGGGGTAATTCTCTGTTTCTAGGTACATTTAGATTTGGAAAAAAGTTACATATCCAGCTAGAAGCTTAGTATTGGGATAGATCTTCAACGACCACTTTCTGTCGATATTTCCTTTTCTCCAATATTAGATTTCACATTCTGACTTTATGTTATCAGTGAATGACTAGCACTGTCATTCAACTGAAGTTCCAGGGCAAATACAGATATTTGATCAAGCCAGATATTTTGGACTCCTAAATTTGCAACCTGCAAAATCTTTTGCTGCGCTTGTTTCCTCGGCATCACTAGATTAGGAAGGAAGCAGACCTTTTGGTGTGTTCAATCTGCTTCCAACCAATCTTTTTGCATTCCAACCTGAACTCCGGAGTTAGAAATGTAAATATTCTGCTACAAGCTCAAAAACAAATCAAGTACATATTTCCTACGGGAACAAGAATCCTTTCGTTATTCCATACTAGATGCACATCTTTAATTATATTTATAGTGATATAGCATAGGAAACAAGTCATCAACAACGGGCATACACTCCAACCATTAACCTCGTGCGTGGGATCATACCTAGTATCACGTTATATTTCTGAACTTAGTTTTTATGTTCTTGTCCACAGTTGACAACTTTTTTCCCTTTTCAGCCACGGCCATCGCTTAATAGTGATCAGAACCCTCAAATCTGCATCGTTTGGGACTTCCCGTATGACTTCGCTGGACTTCAGTTTGACTTTGCCAAAGCTTTCCGTGACCTCAATGACCCTCCAACAACTGCTTCTCATCACTAGCAGTCTTTGACAGCTCCTTTCAGATCTATGTTTTTTTGGTAACGAGTTGTTATTTTCATATTTACATCTGGCCACCATGTCGGATCAAGAAATGCAAGCCATTAGTATCACGGGTAAAACCAATCCTCGAGTTGTTACGGATGAGTGCAAATTTTGCCTCCAAAAAGACATTGGAAGAATGTGTGCCTGAAGCTTTTACAGTAAGGGATGCAATTCTTCTCCATTGACTACTGTGTCATCCTCTAGACGATCACATTAGCTTTCCCACCCTTGCCAAGCTCCTACCTTCGGCGGTGTTTCTCCTCCATTGTTCAGGTGTCCAAGAAGCAGTTTGGGATCGAGTGTAGACTATGAAAAGAAAGACGAATTCAAATCATATTCGTTTTTTCTTTTCGACTCTTTCCTCTTGCAAATCAAGAATTTTTACTCTCAACAAATTCTAGGTCAATTAAGGATAAAATTTTCGAAGCTCAATGGGCAAGGATAAGGTAAATCTAATGTAACATCTTGTCATAAGTTTCTGTTTACACTCTTTTGTTCTTACCTTTTCTGTTGTATGTATCAGCTTCAAAAACTCCTGCTTCTTAAGTAATTCGTGCACATTGCAAGCAAACTCAAAATCAATCTGCACGTTTTGCTCCCCACGTTCACTGGGTGTTCTCCATCATCCTCTCCGCTCTCCTGCCCTCGTCTTCTCTCACGATTTCTTGAGGTCTGGCTTTCATAGCAACTTCCCACCATGATCACAGCCCTCCAAATTCACACTCTGGTTTATCCTTCCACTTAAACTATTTTCTCTCTTTCTACAGTTGCCTTCAATCTACCGTGATATCCTCCCTCCGTCCCTTTTTAATACTTGCTTATTCCATTTTGGACCGTCTCTTAATAAGTGCGTGTTTTGAAAAGTTAATGGGTAAAGAGTTGATAGGTAAAAGTTTGAGGTAAAAATTGACATAAAAGGTGTAAAGTTGCAGCCAAAGTTGATGTGAAAGAAGCAATAATGATGTTTCTTTAATAAATTGAATTTACGAAGCAACACACTTAAAAAGGGACGGAGGGAGTAATAAATAACCCTAACCTATATGCAGAAATCATATCAACATAAAGTCTACGGATTACGATAATGATCTATTCATCTTAAGTATAAACCAAATGGGTTAAGAACGTTCATCTCCTCTGAAAGTTTAACTTCTCTATGCAAATTGCAAATACAGAAGCAAAAACAATGGGGTTAAGAATGAGAACAGCTCCCACAATGTGTAAGTCATAGTGATATCCAAAGTAATCTCTTAAAAAGTCTGATACTGTTTTAGTTTCACCAAACACCATAATCTCCGTGTGTACATCTCCATACTGGGAAGTAAGCATTCCCTTTAGGGTCCAAGATGTACGGGTTAGATAATACATCCAGAGCCACCACTTGGGAATTTGCTGCAAGAGGTAATACAAATACAACTAGGTCAATAACACTGAAAAGAACAAGAAATAACAGGAAGTTCAAAATCCCAACGGTTAACGTCTTTTAAATTTTACAAGGTGACCATAGAGCATATAGAGATTTAAGAAGTCGGCTGAGTTGGCACAAGTTCACATGGAGATATACTTGTTAGATTCGTCTCGCCGAGAGGAATCCAGAAACCACAAAATCTTGACGCGAAACTAACAAATGTAAAAAAAAATTGAATAAAGACGAAACAAAAAAACCAAAAAACCAAAAACCACTTTTTACCCAAAGCAGCCCATATTCAACTTCTGAATAAACGGACTAATTAACCCTGCCAAACTTGGAACAAATGGACCTAATTGACCCAAATAAACTTGGATCACTAAGTTAACTGTTACTAATATTGTTTGTTACTGCTTTCAGAAAGTACAAAACCAATAGCACGATATGAAAGAGTTTACAAGTAAGAAAAGCCTACAGCAGAAAGCCTTGCAAATTCACAATTTTCCAGTCTTTCACTTACC
Organism: Vaccinium darrowii; assembly: GCA_020921065.1. Lineage (NCBI taxonomy): Eukaryota > Viridiplantae > Streptophyta > Magnoliopsida > Ericales > Ericaceae > Vaccinium > Vaccinium darrowii. The sequence goes on from CM037152.1 coordinate 28,320,111, forward strand.
AAATCTGATCATTCACCATCTGAGCTCTAAAGTGATAATGTTTAATCAAATCATACCCAACAAAGTGCTTACTGCTAGGAACTGAAAACAAGAGGTTTTCAAGCAAATTTCTGGATCGTGACAAGATCGTGACAAGAGGTTTCAACGATAGGATTGGCCAAAAGAAAAAATAACCCAGGTTTTCAATCCACTGATAATTGCTCGGAGAAGCCACCTGATCTAGGGACAACATTAAGAAAGTTGCAACAATGCTGCTTACAATAGGTACTGTGGAAAGTTTTGCCGATGAAAAGTTTCTAGGGTTGAGGTCAAGGCTGGCTTGTCCATTAGGCCAGTGACGCAAGGACTTTTGGCCCCAGATTTTACAAGGCCCCAGATTTTCTATGAATATTATGTACACCTATACGGAAATATTTGCAGCAAAAAGGCAGTATATATCTTGTCTAACGGTTATCCTAATTTACTACCTTGAATCTCAAATCTAAGCAAAAGCATAAAAATTGTTCTGACAGAATTGAAAGTTGTAAAAGTTTTTTCACCATTTAAACTAATCACTCTAATTGACGTGGTAGGTTATTTGATAAGTTAGGATTTTATTTCAAATGTGTACATCAATCATGGGATACTATTAAACAGTACCATAATCTTGGCTTCAACAACATAAAGAAATTTTTTAATCCTAGTATGTAAGGTCAATAAGGTCACAACAAAAGATAAAGTGGATTAGCCATACTGTCCATAGAGCATTTTTGCTAGCAAAACTTGACTACAAAGATCTAATTTTTAATTTTACATCTAAAAAAGTTTTAAAAAAAATAAATTAAGGTGTATAAGTATCAGCTTATGTGAGAAGGCCTATTTTAGTTCATTGCTTTAGGCCCCCCAAGTGTCTTGAGCCAGCCCTGGTTGAGGTTTTAAGGAGTAGAAAACATCTTCTAGGTTTCAGAGATCGACAAGTGTGAGTTCGGATTGATTTTCATAAAATGCAGGTAGTGTGATGTTCAGTAAAGACAATAAGTAAGTCACAAAACAATGAGTATATTACGATTTTGATAGTTGAATCGAAGGTCAACAAGTAGGATACAGGATTAGGGTTGAAATCTTAATCTGCATGAATTTTCAGGGGTTAGGGGTAGAAAAATACATTTTTCTAGTTATTTGAACAGCAACCCTAGAGTACTTGGGTAGTTTGGATGAAGAAGGAGAACGAAAATTTCACCCTCACATCTCTCTACACACTCACAAACACACAAACATAGTCTCAAAATCCTTATAATCAATTCAGTATCAGAAAGAAAGGTTAAAAGCGTGCTTATAAGCTTAAAGGCTCCCCTAGTTTTACAAGGATTACGACTTGTTTAACCTATCAAAATGTTTATAAACTAGTACAAGAATTAACTCCAAACATCCGAATCCATATTATCTACCCAATTCACCATCCATCGGTTCTGACCACTCTCATGCCTTCCAAAGTTGATCAAAATACCAAAATCTCCCTAATTTCTATTTCCAACAAATATAACTTTAACACCAGTACATACTCAAAACAAAAACATTTTATGGTCAACTAACTGGATTTTAATGAAGAGAACAAGAACTGCAAATCTTAACTCATACAAGATCAAGAGTTACGCAAATCATGAGATTACCAATATTTATTGTTGCCTGACGTGAAATGACTTCCGGTGAGAGTGGATGCAGTTGTGTCAAATCAGCTTGCTCAAATCCTGCTCCATCAACCCTTTTCGAGATATCTTGCTCAGCACCACCAAATTATGCTGCAATAGACTAAATGGTATTCGCAACCCTCAGTATGCAGAAAGGACAGGAATTGTGAGTTCAAAAAGAAATAGGAAAAACATCGAACTTAAAATCCACCACCTTGGCAGCAGAGGTGCTTTGTTAACGGCAATATGGGTAGCAAGAAGGTTATAACAAACAGCAGACATGCTTGTCTCAGGGATTTTCTTTTCAACATCTTCACTATTTATGAGAAGCCCCCAAATCACCCATTTCCTATGTAGCACGGAAATGGATACGAACCAGATAAAGGGAATCTTTAAAACAAGGGACACAGACATGGTGCGGGACAGAGCAATATAGATTTCCATGCTTAAGTATATCATATACGTATGAAGCACTTCATTTGGACAATATTGTGGCATGAATGCAATATAGATTACATTTCCATGCTTTGGTAGATTTAGTTGTTTTTCATTTTGAAGTTTGTCCTTGTTTGTTTGTTTTGGCTCACTAGGATATTCCCTTGGCCTTGTTTTGGTGTGGTTCTTTGCAATAAAGAATTATCTTATCAATAAATAAATAAATATTGTGGCATAAATCTGACTTCTTATATCCACCAACAACAATAAATCCATAGTTCACCCCACTGGTAACAAAAAGATCCAGTACGTAGGCATCATATTCGCCCATTTTACAACCCTAACACCCAATTTTTTGGTGTCACTATACATCAACTTCCAAAAAACCGCCAGCAGTTAAACCAAATGACATTCTTTCTAATCTGAACTAAAACACAGGCAAATCAAACATTCGGGAATCAAATAAACAAAACAAGCATATCAAATTGCACAAAATAGCTACAGAATAGGGCACATGCATATGTGAACATAGATACAACAATGCCTGGCATCTAGTAGGTCATAAAAACAGACAGTACCTCAAAGGAAAAAGAGCACCAAAAATGACGGAACATCAAATCATAGAATTCAGGCAGATAATTGTCACCACAATGATACTCAGTTAAAACAAAAAGTAGCGCATTTTACTTTTTGATCTTCTTCCAGCCTTAGAAGCTTGCCATCTTTCTATCTTTTGCTAGAAGGTAGCTCTCTCATTCTCAAAAAAAAAAAAAAACCCATGAATTTGTTATAGTTAATTTCGAACTGATGGTTAATAAATGGGTTGATGTCGACAAATAGCTAATATGCATCATTTCCAACTGACTGCACTACACCAACAACTATAAACAAAAGATGTACATTCATACATAAGTCAAGACAAGAAGGGTTGAATTTGGAGATATTCAAGTTGTAGCACCTATATAGTTCACCATTTCCAAAAGGCCAACAAAAATTCTATTAAGCAATTTGTAGAGATACACACCTACAAAATGAGGAAGGGACTGTTATTCTTTTTTTGTGATATTAGATGTTATGCTTTGAATCTGCACAAACTACATGATTACTCTATTGTCGGCCCAAATTCTAAAATGGGAAAAAAAATTCTCATTCCCGTTTATCTCCTCTTGACCACAATAGTGTAGATAAATTGAGTACAAAAACTCGATGAATAAAGTAATTACTGTTATATCAGCCATTGAACATTCAAGATATGCAGTTCGGACACAAATTCTTGCCAAGGTTAGATTACATACTCTAACATGACTTATTTTGCCCCAATTTAATGATAGTCGGGCCATCTTCCACGTAGCAAATATAATGTATGCTTGCCTATGATTTTATAAAAAAATTATTCCTTAGAAAGCTGGAAAGTCAGATGTAACATGAGAAAGATGATGCAGACAATTTCCATTAACGACAACCTTTCTTACCTCTCCGGGAATTTCTTTTTGACCATCATCACTAAGGTCCTCATTGCTGTCCACCTGAGGAGGATCATCAACCTCCTCATCACTGCAATGCACAGAATGCTTCTCCTTGAGCTGAAAGTATGAGAAAAAAGTAATCAGATCAACGATGCGACACAAGCACTCAACTTAGAAAACAAGCAATTCCAATGAATTCAAAGCACACTGCGGTGAATATTTATCTTTAATTGGGGTGGGAAATAAAACATGAGGCTAAGCTAGGTTGCACGCAGAACATATGAAGTACCCTGAATGAGAGTGAAATGGAAGTGGCGGCTGAACCTTGTTTAGATAAATAATCAAATCAAACCCTAGAACTTCAAAATCTGCACAAAACCCCAATTCCGTTCGAGTCAAAAGAGAGACAGAGCAAGAAAAAGGGAAATACTATGAAGAGGAAAGGAGAGAGAGTGCAGAGGATAAAAGAGAAAACGAAGGAAGTAAGTAATTAAAACTATGTTTGAGCCAGAAGTATAGAAACAACCATAAACAAGAAGAAGATGATCATCTACCAATGTACTTTGCCTTCTCTTTTCAGTAAGCAAGTAAGCAATTACCTATAGCCCACTCTTACCAAGGTTTCAACATCAATAGAAGATTAGCTGCCATCAAATTGAAATTATTAGTGATTGTGTGCTCACTTTGGTGATCGTGTAGACCCCTGATTATATCAATAATTTAAGTCACAATTTTAAAAAAGCCAATTAACACTCCTGTCTTGGTGTGTTAGGGCCCAACCTCAAACGAACCTTCCATCCCAATATTTCCCCGCAGTTGGACATTTTATCAAACACTTGGAAGGCAAACAAAGAGTGATCAGAGTTTAGAGTTCAGGGAACAACTACAAAATGGAGTGCCAAGTGCTAACCTGGGAAGCAATAGACTCCGACGAACAATCTAATCCTTCAAGCTCACTCTCGAATCGATTAGAATCTGCAAATATGCACACATAAATAATTATATAAGCCACTACACATGCATCGAAGATTTAAAACAAAAAAATGTAATACTGTGTCTTTTGCAACAATTAAAGAAATCTAAATCCTATCAAACAAGCTTACATGAGGAAAAAGGAAGTTGCCAGTGCCCGCGATTCGCACAGAGAGAGGAATTGGTTTGATCTGGAAATGACATGGAAAGAAAGGGAGAAGCAGTATAAGAAGGATACAAATCTACTCAATCTGTACCCTACCGAACAGCTACTGCCGTTAGAATAGTAACTCTATCAACTCACATTCAGCGTGGAGTACATCTACAGTAATTCAAGGACGTCTTCGAGCCGAACAACAGTGCTTAAGTACTTCGTAAGGTACCTGTTCTTGCCTTTGTCCCCAAGTTTCAAGTTTCAACTTTCTATCCTCCAAGTTTAAAAAATTACAATTTTGAAAAGACCAAACTAACCCAACTTTTGAAACACTACACAATACAAAACAAATGGCATTTTGGTCCGAAAAGGGAAAATGTGGCAAGCCACCCCTTGTTCTTATTATAGAAGGTATAGCTATTGCTTTGGTTCTTCTCTCTTTTTGGGGGCTGTTTATTGACTTGTAGAAATTCTGCTACTACTTTTTATTGGTTAAGTATCTCCCAATCAGCACCGTGGACCTTGATCGATAGCAAGCTGCTAAACCATTAAAGTCATGCAACTCCAATAATGAAAACCTAGTAGATCCAAGATCGTGAATCAAGATATAGCTGGCAGCAATGAAACGTTTACAACTAACTGTACCGTTCTACTTGTCTGTCGAAGTGTACAATGCGTATCCTTGATCTCTATACATGACATTCAAGTAAAATAGCAAATAAAACAAAAACACTGTAACAGGAGAAAAAGGTTCCACATTTTCAAACTCCCCTCTCACAGCTGCTCCCTCCAAAAAGAATATATCAAGACGAAATAATGGACCGTTAATTTAGATCAACAACATCGGCAAGTTCAAGGCAAAGGCAAGGGAAGCTTCCAGTGAGTGAATTCTACTAGGTTTCTATTCACTATAGACCCATTATGCAGCCAGAATGTTTCGGCAGACTGGTGGAATTGCCTCACTTTCCTCTGAAGTTCCCACAAGATTCCGTTAAACGCTGAGCATGGTTCTGATTCAGGAGCATAAACCCATAAGCATCTCACCTGCCTGCCGTGGGCAATCATCCTCTCTATATCTCTGTCTGAGAAGCAGAACAAAAGTCACCAGCCATGAGTCAGGACGCTATAGGGAAGAGAAAGCAAATTTGATGAGCATTAGTGCTTTGAATTCACCTGGCACTGATTCTAGGTACTCCAAAAGCTCAGGACCAATACGGTTCCACGGCCATTTGATTGATATCTGAGTGTAGTCAATAACATTCTGAAAAGGCAACTCCACATAATCTGATATGATCACCGGGACACATTCCTGTACAAGCAAAGGAGTTGCAGGATTGGTAGTTAGCTCATTGTGTCGAGCTATCAGTGAGTTGGTGACATGGTGTCTATATATTAATTGAGAGAGAGAGAGAGAGAGAGAGAGAGAGAGAGAGAGAGAGAAACCACAAAGAATGACTCATAAAAGCGAAGAGTCCATGATGATTCGCCACGTGGGGCCAGGCAGAACTTGGCATTTCGGAGGTGCTCAAAGTATTCTCTCCTTCCCAGTTTCTCAAGGCCACTGAACTTCAACTCTGGAGATTCCAACTGTTGAGAGAGTCAGTACTCACATCATTTGAGGGAAATGTCTCTCGAATAAGACAGATCCCAGAGAAACCAAATGCAGCAAATATATGAGAGAGAGAGAGAGAGAGAGAGAGAGTGTGTTTGATTAGGGGATAAAATTTTATGCCTGCATGGGCATGGCAACCATTCCAGAATGGCACGCAAAAAAACTCCAATTCGATCATAAGTCATGTTATTATCTATAGCAATTATGGTTAATCATGAGGCGAAAAAACATAAAAATGAAATTAATGCAGGTGGTGATCTTACCAGAATGTTACCATTATATAAGATCAGCAAACTTAGTCAGCATCGCTATGGATAAATAAATACTACTCCCTCCGTACCTATTTGTTAGTCCCATTTTGGAAATTCAACCTTTTACGGGGGCAATATTATTACATGGACAGATTTTTCTCTTTGAATTCAAATTTAAAGGGAAAGTTGAAGAAAGGTAAAAGTCTAGCACCCAATTTGAGGTAAAGTCTGACAAGAATACAAATTTGAAGAAGGGTTAGATGGGAAAGTTGGAACCTTTTTTGAGACCATTTTCCAAATTGGACATTTATTTTGGAACACCCAAAAAAGGAAAGATGGACCATGAAATAGGAACGGAGGGCGTACATCAACGAACAAACAGGACCTCTTCCTCTAGTAACTTGCCAATTCGTATCAATAAGAGGATTATACGTAATTGGGAATTTTAATCCACAGATCTTTTGGATGATCCACAAACCTCCCTCTCACATGGATGAAGGCCACCATTAGGAGAGGAGAGTATGACACCAATAACAAATGAGGATTAAGCGATTTGCAAGAAAATAATGCCCTTCGTCTTACAAATGTCGCTGGAATAATCAAGCAAAGATGATACTTCTTAAGGAATTAGCAGAACGCAACACATGACTACGTATATGAAAGACAATTTTTGAAATTTGGATTCAGAGTGCACTAAGGAACTTAACAGAAAGGGAGAAAAAAACATGAGGCAGCTCTATAGCCAAAACTGAAAATACCCATAAACAGGAGGAATTGCAAAAAACTAACTTCCACTGAGACAACCATGGAACTACAGAAAAGTCATACCTTATCTGGGTATTGCTTTGCAAGCTCCACCAATTGAAGGCGACCAATTTTTCCTTGTGCTCGACCTAAGAAGTTCGCCAAATACTTCCTCTTAGATAAAGGCAAAGGCTGGACCAGACTATCACCATTTGTAGTCATACCATCATCAACATTTCCGGGCATGATGATATCTTTCCATGTATTAAAGGCACTGGTGTCTCGCTTGTCTGTGCGATCGCCCTGCCGTGACACACAGGTACAATGTTCTTGAAGTCAAGAGGTATGCAAGGTTTTACATTTTTGATATATACTCAAAGAAACAGCAAATAACAGTTTCCGTTGCATAGTGTCATAAAGATTACCAAACCATATAGAATACAATGTCTTAGAGAATCCAAAAAAACACAATCCTGAAGGGAAATGGCTACATCAGCAATCTGGAACTCGCTGACCCCATAAGAACTTAAACAAATTCCTAAATAGCAAGTTCCAAGTCACTTCAGTCAAAAAAGGGCAGGGGCGCTATGGCACCTCATGGTCCACTCTTTGATCTTCTAAAAATTTATCTATAATGTACGAGTTGCTTAGCCTTGGTGCCTAAATCATATCTTGTCAATAGAACAAAGATCTTCCAGTAGAGAAGACAAAGTAGTTATGCAAAAGAAAAAAATAAAAAGAAGAAGATAAAAATCACTTTATGAAGCAGAATATTTTGTCTACCATCAATTGGAGAGTAATACACTGCAACTGTCATGGAAAGCCAATGGAAAAAGCTGAAGACTGACAGGCAGTAATAGTACTGTCATCAAAACTTACAACATTTCAAGATATCCTTTGATGAAGTACGACCATCAATCTTTACTTTCTTGCATGCATTTACTTTACTTATGTTATGACTCATCATTGACTATATCAAATGCCTCTACAATCACACTATGCCTCACCATCAATGATGAAATGGTCCCCAGTTTAGAGAGAAAATGTAAATCAAGCTCATGGAAACAAAAATACACGTGTTTTCAAAGATAAAATGGTGTTGCAATGTATGAGGGAAATTTAAGTGTGCTACCTCAGGAGTAAGTATAATGGAACGATTCAAGTATGCAGCCCAAGATCTAAACAAAGAAGCACCAGCGCCACTGCAATTACGAGAAAGAAAGCATACAAATGAATTAGAGAAGGCACATGGATTGTAAGTATTAAACGAAGTTACCTGCTACTTAGGACTGTTACGTACAAATGTAAGTTAAACTTGACAAATATGAAACTTCTTCTGTTAAGTGTCTAACGAAAGTTAGGGAAACTTGGAAAGTCCATAATTAGCTTTTCGGAAATGTATGGCCAATCAAGTGCCCCTAATTATGTCACACTCCATTTATGTTAATCTTGGTAATGGTGATGGAAATGATGATACAACTCCATACCTTGGGAAGACAAAAATGTGATTGCGGCCACCGGATAGCCTAAAATATGGCATTTGACTTAGCACCTAAAAGCAAAAGATGACAATGTTACACTGGTATTACACTTTTTCTTTGGGTAAACTGGATACCGATATCAACTAAAAGCAAACGAAAATGTAAAAATGGCCATGAAGACAAAAGCTCATGCATGGTAAAACTCCGATAATCAGCTAATTCTTACACACGAGACATATTCCCAGTGATCAAGAAGCAGACTTCTAATCATTCTAAATTGATGATTTCAAGCAATGACAATCTATATCACCTTCACATATGTCTGATTAATCTCTTTATCGCTGAGACCACCCATCATTCGGACGCATTTCACATAACTTGGCACAAAGAACAGATCCGCTTCTCCTTTCTTTCTTGTCCGAAATCTTGACTTTAAAAGCATCCTGTGTATTTTAACCTACAGTACATAATAGTAACATCCTTATAAAACAGTATATACTTACCGAAATCATATATAAGCAACAAAGGCCACAAGTGAAATGCCTCTTTCACTGCAGGCACTAAGGCTCTGTTTGGTAGCCGTTGCTTATTTGCTTATTTTTCCTTTGAATCTTACTTAATTTATATCTTCAATCAGAGACAAAAGAAGCAACTAATCATTGGCAACCAAATGGCCCCTACATGGATTAACAATGGATGAAGCTTTTAAAATCAATTTCTGAACTTGATGATAACTTGGCAGCTTATAGTTTCAACTATTTGCTATACAAGAAAAGATTTTGTAGAACAACCAATCTATTGGCCTAAGTAGCATGGACACGGATACAGGCAAGCGACACGACACAGACACCCTGATTTCGAAACAAAATAGAGGACATGCAACCAATGTCGAGGGCACATTGATAAATAAGTATTCTACATATTCTTACATATACAATAATGGGTAAATTTACCTGAGTGCCCCACTGGCCTTTAACACACGCATCAGGGGAGATCTTACCATCACGGCCGTACATTAACGGCCTGAGGCCGTCAATCTCGAGCTCATCGTAGACGTAGATCTTGAGTGAGATGTGGGACCCGTATCCCCTTTCTGGCCACGAAGTGGGGCCTGCGACGCCGTGGACGGTGGCGGAAGGGGAGGAGGAGGGGGAGCAGGAAGAGAAGGAGGAGTGGTCGAAGAGTCTGGTGAGGAAGAAGGTCGCGGCGACGAGGGCTAGGGCTCCGATCTGGTGTGTTCGGGTGCAGGGAGGGGTGTGGTGGGGGGCCATTAGTCTACTGGGTTTGTAGCTTATGCTTCCCATTTTCAGTCGGGTAGTCAAGACGGAAAATGATATGTACACAACAAACTTTGACAACAAAAAGCCCACATCTGGGAAATCATCCAAATCGTCTTTCTGCTGGGGTTCACTGAACCAGGTGAAGAAGCTGATGAAATCGTACGACAATGGTGGTGTTCAACGGTGGCGGACTACGGCAGTGGTGCGGTGGTGGTGTTCGCCGGAGAAGGAGCAACTCCACACTGCTGCAGTGATCGCCGGTGGAGGTGGGATCGTCGCTCTCGCTACAGTCTGTTAGGCTATGTTTGGAACATGGGAGGTAAGGAAAAGGGAAGGAAAATAAAATGAGAGGAAAGTAAGTGGAAAGTGGGAGGAAAATTTTACTATTCACAAAACTTAATTTTTTTATTTTCCCTCCTCTTTCTCTACAAACCAAACAAGAAGAGGGAAAATTTTTCATTTTCCATCCCTTTTCCTTTCTTTCCTTAGGTTCCAAACAGAGCCTTACTGTCTGTATCGAACAGACAAGGATGGGTTCCAGGGTGTTTTGCAATTTGATCGTGTGTTTTTTTTTTTTTTTGAAGGGGTTGAACTCCAAGGCCTCCTTGTTCGGTTACACCTTGTTTGGTTAGGTTTCTAAAACCCAGTTTTGAGAACTTTTTTGAGAGTAGGTCTCAAATTAGTCTTCTAAAAACACTCTGGTGGGTCCCTCTTAACTTTAACCCAGGAAAAAATAAAATAAAAATCAAACGCAACCAAAAAATAGAAGAAGAAGTTGGTGTATATGGATGAGACATTTTGGTAATACTTTTACAAACAAACAAACAAAACTTAGACCTTGTTCTCCAATAGATTTTACGTACATGAAATCTCACATTTTATGATACTCCAATCTCAACACATAAAATGTAAAAGTGATTTTATGAGATTCTCATAAAATCCTCCTAAAATCTATAGGAAAACTACTACATTTTATTAATTGGGAAAACAACTTCATTTTATCACTCCTCCATAAAATGTTCATTTTATGAGATTTTCATAAAATCTACCTAAAATCTATTGGAGAACAAGACCTTAGAAAAGAACCTGCCACCAGTGTTGGTGGGCCCATATATAAGAGGAAAATCAGATGTACGAAATAAAAAGGCAGAGTACAGCTGTGGAAACCGAACAAGGCCCAGGTTTTGAAAACTGGTTTAGAAAACCTAACCGAACAAGGCCAAAACGACGTCGTTTTGGTGTTGTGGCATTTTTGTTGCCAAAGTTTTGTTATGTACATATCATTTTCCAAGACATGAAGAGCTTATGAGACGTGGACATGGGGGAGCGCGCGGTTCGGGCGAGATGAACAAATAATTACTACTCCCTCCGTTCCATTTTTATTTATAGTTTTTTTGGGAATTCAAACTTAATAAGGAAACATAATCATTGTACTTTTAAAAACATGTTTTTTCTTATTTTATCCTTTAATCATTTCACTTTCTTACTTTTAAAGTGGGACAATATTTTTAGGACGATAAAAAGTATCAACTGGACTACATAAAATTGGGACGGAGGGAGTAAAAAATATGACTCAAAATAAAATACTAAAAAAAAAATAATAATAATAATAATAATATAATCCTAAAGGAAAAGTTATGCACTTGAGGGTGTTCCGCTAACGGTGTTTCGAGAACAAATTGACTTTTCACGGATTTTTTTGTTATGAATTGTGAGAAAATGACCTATCTCGATTTTTTTAAAAACTGTTTTTTTGTTAGTGGAAGTCCAAATGCTTTGGGAAAAAAACCAAGAAGTGGTTTTTTGGTTTTTTTATTTTGTCTTTATTCAAAAAAATTTGCATTTGTTAGTTTTGGGTCAAGTTTTCGTGGTTTATGGATTCGTCTCGACGATACGAATCCAAAGAGTATACAATTATGGTCGAATTTTTTTTTAATAAAGCCAAAATTAAACCAATAAACTGGTTTATTTTGGTTTATTTTCGGTTTTATTCAAAAAAAATATTACTTTTGACCATAATTTTGGCTTTATTAAAAAAAATTAGTTTCGACCATAATTGTATACTCTATGGATTCGTCTCGTCGAGACGAATCCATAAACCACAAAAACTTAACGCAAAACTAACAAATGAAAAAAAAAAAAAATTTGAATAATGACAAAACGAAAAAAAAAAAAAAAACCACTTTTTTGTTTTTTGTTTTGCCAAAGTACCCCGTAGTCTCCATAGCTTCAGCAATCACACGCTTGAGTCGGTAAAAGAGGATTGAATTTGTTTGATTATAAACTGTTTTTACTTGAAAACATTGTTTGTAATCAATTTCATTTAAAAAAAATTCTGCAAATGAGGTTATATTTTGATAGAAGTAAAACATATTTTCTCTGTCTTGTAAAGTTAGTCTGTAACAAAAAATACGTGTACTTTTTGAATTCAAAATAGAACATTTCAGTGTTTATTTTCTTTTTCTTTTTTTTACAAAATTAAAGACATCATAGTAGGCTTTAAAATTAAACGGGTTCACTGATGGTAGATACTGTTCTAAGGGAATTAGTCAAGGAGGAGATTAGTTTATGCTTGGTTTGAGTAATAGTTGATATGTGTGGATAATGGGAAAATCACTTGATTATCGTCATTAATAAGTCATTGCATTTGGAATACAACAAAAAGTTTGAGTACAGATGGCAAATGGGTGGGGTGGGGTGGGGTGGGGTGGGGTGGGGTGGGTTATAGGTTGAATATAGATGGGTTGACTATGAACCAATAACATAAGGGTTGAATATGAGTTAGTTGAATATAGGTCTAGTCAAATCCAATCTAACCCAACCCAACCCTAGTGAATTGTCGGGATATTATCCCTGCAACAACAACTAATACTATTTGTTGCGAAACTGTACCAATTTGGAATTAATATAGCAGGACGAAGTTCTTGTCTACTTTTCTATGGGCTCACAACGATTAGATGAAATGTATGAACTTGAAAAAAATTAGTTTTATCCAACACTGATAGCTATGTAGATAGGAGTAATTTACTGTTAATTTGTGAATTTAGATCGTTAATTTTAATGTTGTTAATTACTCCATCCATCCATTTTTGTCCAACCCATTTTAAACCCATGTAAACCCATGTGTATATGGGTTAATATGGGTTCACCCATTTATAACCCATATTTTAATATCGATGGATTGGGTTGGGTTTTGAGTAGGTGAATTTGGGTGGGTTCATGAATTGGGTTACAAATTGCGACCTATAGGTTTGAGGAATAAATAGGTCTTTTCCCCACCTAAATAAGCTAATCCTAAAGAGGGTGGTGGGATAAGCTAAGACCCTTGGAGGGAATAAGCAATTAAGCACTCTACCTACTGCATCTTCCTTCTCCCCTTCCCTCCATTCTCCTCATCCCTTGTCGCTTCAACAGACAAACCAATTTGCTTCATGGTTTCCTTCTAAGAGTATCTCCACTCCCTATTCTTTTTTTTTTTTACTCAAACTTAAATTTGTGTAAAACTCCTCAAAAATCCACTCTACTCTTTTATTCAAACCTATATCAAATTGAGTTTTACTCAAATTAAGGGAGACTCAAATTTTGTTCAAATTTTGCAAGGCTATTTCTTCCTCTCAAATTTACAATCATGCCATTAATAAGGCTTTTACTCAAATTTATGTTTGGATATGGGTTTATCTTTGGATTGTTTCATACCTACAACATCGGGAAGAATCAGTTAACGTTTCTCACCGCGTATTTGACTCTACTAAAAATGTTGGATATTTGGTGTCTTCAACTCTATTAAAAATACGACCGAACTAGTAGTTGTAGTTTTGGTTATGGTTTAGATAAAAAGAAAACCAATAACTTCGGTTGTAGTTTCCTTTTAAGGTACTAGGTACTAGTTTGCTCCTCCGTGCACGCATGGAGACTCCGTGCCTGTTAATATTTTTTGGTTTTTATTTTGATTATACCCATATATTAGACGGTTTAATACTTTCTCCAGATATAAGTAGTTTTTATTATTTTTTGGGGAAAGAAGAGCTTGTTCAGTTTGGGTATATGGAGACAAAACTTGGTGGTTGATAATTTTCTATGTTTTGTGTACGTATATCTTAGTTTTCCTTAGTCACAAAGTTGAAATCATTATGCGGTTGAGGGTTTATTAGGTTTTGACTAAAGCATTTCATTATCCATTCTTGCAGCCAAACTCTCCAATGTTTCCTTTTCAAACTGTGTAAATCACTGTTGAAGAGAATCCTCTGAATCGTCTCTTTGGAGTCTGTTAAACCTTGGATTGAACTTGTTACCCCCATTAGAATTCTCTTTTGAGGCATATTCTTCTATCTGGAAACTAGTGTATCTCCTTTACAATTTCCTCTTTTGGGTTCTTGTCAACATAGGAACCATTTGAGGTGTCTTGGTCTTTGGATCTCTAATTACGACCCATTGACCAATAGTAGTATTTGGAGGTTTAAACATTTTATTTCCAATCTTGGCAGGGGCTTTGCAGCCTTGGAAGAGTTCTGGTTTTATTTTCTTCAAAAACCAATCAGGAACCCCCTTTACCAAAGTGAATTGTTCCTTTTGAACTTCATTTCCTTGATTCATTGGTGCCTTTTCAATATTAACCTTCTTCGAAGGAGGATATTCCCTCTTCGAAGTTGGTGGAACTGGACTAGAAAGCACATTTCTTTTAGAAACCAACCATGGTTTCTCATTTCTTCCTTGATTTGGACTTACCCAAGGCTTCCTTTCATTATTTTGATCCAAAGCCTTTCTTTCCATTCTTTTAGGAAAGAAATCAACCCCTTGTTTGTCCAAGTCTTTGAAAATTAAATAATTGGCTCTGCATTCCATGCATAAACATTCTAAGAAGGATGCTTCAAGCATAGGAAGATGAGATTGCTTAAAGCCTTTCTGAGAAGAACTTTTTGATGCATATTTTTGCTTGGTAGCTTTTCCAATACCACTTCAAAGTTGACCAATTTCTGGTCTTCCTCTTCTAAATTGCACAGAATTCATCCCAACATGCACTTGCTTATTATGCCACACTTCTCGAATTGTTTTGGCCAATGATGTTGGCACATTTGTGTTAGTAGTCACTTCCTCTATCTTTGGAAATGGATCTATGTCTATACCCATAGGCTTTTCTGGAAACATGATCCTTCTTTTCTTAATCTGCTCTTGAATCCTGTCACGAAAAACATTACAGTTTTTAGTTGAATGAGTCCAAGAAGCATGCCATTTGCAATACTTTTTTCCTTGCATTTCTTTCAATTTTAGAAGTTTAACATTTTCAGGAAGTTTAATAAAAAATTTCTTTAACAGATAATCAAAGATTTCATCTGCTTTAGAAACATCAAATGAATATACTTTACTAGTTGCTTCTTGTTAGTCCTTGGTGCTATAGAGGAATCCTTTTGAACTAAACTTTCACACACACAAGGATCATGTTCAACAATCTCAGCAACATCAATTTCATAAGTAGGATCTCTATAATATGTTGAGTAAGAAGAGTTATTTCTGTCAACATCCTCTTCTAGCAAAGATTCATATCTTGATGCTTTGTAAGTTAAATCAACTAAATCCTTAAATTCAGTACAATCGAACTTCTTCCTAAGTTCCCTACTTAAACCATCTTGAGCAATTCTAACAAATTCAACTTCTGGTAGTTGAAGTTTACATTTATTCCTAGCCCTTTTGAACCTAGCAATAAATTGAGCAGCCTTTTCATCAGGTTTTTGTTTCAACCTTGCTAGATCAGCCATGGTAACTTCAGGTTCAGTTTGATAAAATTGAGCATGGAATAATTCTTCCATCTTTTGCCAATTTGGAACTGATTTTGGTGGCAAATTAGAATACCATTCGAAGGTTGTTCCTGTCAATGAATTGGAAAATAACTTCAACTTAATGAACCCATTATTACCCAATTCCTTACACTGAGCGGTAAATCTAGCAATGTGTTCAGTTGTTGATTGTTTCCCATCTCCATGAAACAGAGTAAAATCTGGGATCTTAAACCCCCTAGGGATTTCGAACTGTCTATCTATCCATTCTGGATAAGGTTTTTTGTATATTTGAGTTTGTACCCCCCCCCCCCCCCCCCCCCCCCGGCGATTCAAAGGGCCATAAACATCCTGCATAAGGCCTAGGATCTCATTGTGAAGGGCAGGATTTCTTTCCAAAGGAACTCTTGGGTTGGCATGTGGTTCCTAGTTCACATTCCTAGGCGCGTGGTCCTCTAGAAAATCTCTCATAAGGACCATCAAAAGGTCTAGGCTGTTTAAAATTTCCTTCTTGCCTTCCAAAAGGCTCATAAAGGTGGTTCGAATGCACCCTACCCATCTCTGGTACTCCCAAATACTTGGGAATTCCAGTATCTGGATAAGGCTTCCTTAAACTAACCCTATTAGGAAAATGACTTCGTGGGGTAAAATTGTACTCATCAAACCCATAATCGTCATTTTTAAAACCCATACGCCCATCTAAACCATCAATGTTAGGTTCGAATGAGATATTAGTAGTTTGCTTATATGATTTCCTATGCTTAGGGTCATAAGTCTTTGTAGGTTCATACCAAGATTCTGGTATATCGCCCACATTTATGGGCTCTTTTCCAGGTCTTGACTTATGCTTGCTTGTACTAGCCTTTCGCTTATCTTTCTCAAGTGAAAGCAAAAGTTCATTCCTAAACCCTGATTGCTCTTCTAATTTCTGCAACATAAGTTTCTGGGTTTGAGCCAATTCTTTAAATGTAGCAATCATTTCAGCAAACTGACTAGATGACACATTTCCTCTAACTTATGGATTCTTTGGGTCATCAACATGTACAATTTTATTATTCCTAGTGTTCATTCGAGAAGTCTGGCCAATTTTCACATTTGGATCTTGACCAGTACGAGTTTTCTGGGCCTGTTTGAAGGCCTTCAACTTATTCAATCTCTTTAGGATTAACATTATTCTCATTCTCTGGCGTTTGGCCAATCTGAGGATCATCTAATTATTTCCTAAGTTTTGGAGCCATTCAACACTTTCAGGTGTCCCACCGAGCATGCCAAAAAATGTGTTTGGTTCTTTTACTTCTTTGCAATGGAAAATAATTGTGTACGAGCATGCCAGAGAGAGTTTTGAATCTCCTCTCTCAGATTAACTTTGGAAAACCCAATTTAATCAGGTGATTGTGTTTTATTGGTTCAATTACCTCAATTAAGAGGATTTTTTTCCTTCAAAGTGAAGAAATGCAAACCAATATACGTAGGAAATCAAAGAACAACAAAGAAACAAGATACTTCGATTAATAAATCAAAGGTAAACTTACTTCGAAATTGCCTTCAACTTCAAATACAAGATAACAAGAACTTTGAACAATTGATTGTTGCAAGAACAACCGAAATCTACTTCGAACTAAGTCGAAATCTAATTCTACTTTGCCAATGAACAAACCAAGCATCATTTGTTTGATAGCTGTTTATTGAAGATTTGTCCGAGGGTCTTTCACTCTTCAATATCTTCTATTTATAGAAACTACTTGTGACTTGAACTTCCCGCTTAAAGAATTTGAACCTGGCTTGCTTCGAACTCCATCTTTGCACTTCGAATTGGTAGTTTCTTCCCTCCATCACGTCTGAATTTGAATTCCTCTAATCTTCTTTTAGAAGTTTTAATTTGAACCTACATGGTGCTCAAATAACTCAAATGTTTACACGTTAAGGAAATAACTGTCTTGCATGATGTACTTCACGTGTTTTAACTATCAATTACTTTGTTTCACATGTTTACACGTGGAGTTCATGTATTTAACAATTGAAATTATGGCTTCGAAGTCAATTTCCTATATTAGCTTTGACTTGTAACTGCCAATAACTGCTTTTCAAATTAAGAACCAATACGACACCGTATTGATCCATCTTTATTCTATTAATCCAGTGTGTCTTCATTGACACATATTCGCCAACGTTTGACATTCTTGACTATGTGTCAATTAATTATTGGATTTGTTAATTTTATATGTAAACAATACCAGGACAAATAGTCCAACACTACTAATCCCAAGATTATTAATCTCATCTATTTTAATCCATGAATCAAACGAGGCCAACAAACAATTAAGCACTCTACCTACTGCATCTTCTTTCCCCCTTCAACAAACATGCCCAGTTTGCTTCATGATTTCCTTCTAGGTGCATCTCCACTCCTTATTCTTTTTTTTAATCAAATTCAAATTTTTATAAAACTTCTCAAAAATCCCCTATACTCTTTTATTCAAACCTATATCAATTTGAGTTTTACTTAAATTAAGGGAGACTCAAATCTTTGTTCAAATTTTGCAAGGCTATTTCTTCCCCTCAAATTTACAATCATGCTATTAATGAGGCTTTTACTCAAATTTATGTTTGGATTTGGCTTTGTCATTGGATTGCTTCATACCTATAACATCATGAGTATTCAGTTAACGTTTCTCACAGTGTGTTTAACTCTACTAAAAATGTTGGATATTTAGTGTCTTTAACTCTATTAAAAATGCGAGCACTGGTTTGGGTGATAAATCAAACTGAACTATTAAGTGTAGTTTTGGTTATCGCTTAGATAAAAAGAAAAAAAACCAATGAGTTTGGTTATGGTTTCCTTTTGAGGTATATGTTTCGATTTCGGTTTTGGTTTTACCCATAACGGAACCGAATCGAACTACACAAACTATGGTAAATTTGCACGGCGAGGGAGATGTTCAAGAAAATATGTTAAATACAAGAAACTCAATTTCAGTAATGAAAAAACCAAAAAGTTTTGATTTTTTTCCTCTAACAAATCAAATCCCAAATTAGTACCTTAAGGACTCTTGTTTGCACCTTAGGCTGGTTCTAAAAAAACCTCTGGTGTTTTTCAATTTTGAGTTGGGACATTGACAGGAGAAAACATTGCAACACCAATTTCGGACGGTGAAGGCGAATTGTAACGACCCGAATTTTCGTAAATGAAAATTTCATTAAATAATTAAATTATTTATTTTTAATTTCAGATTATTGGAATATTTTTCTATTAAAATATTATTTAAATCCTTTTAATTCAAATAAATAGAATTCTAGCCATGCAGATACGCGTACAAGACCGAGTAACACATCCGTTACACCACCGTAGCACCCGGGGACCGTGTTTAATACCCGAAACCTACCCAACCACTGCCTTTACTCCATCCAACTACATCGGTACGACGTGACTTGTCACCTCCCCACCTTGAAACTTGGATTGTTGACCAAGTTAGAGTTAGAGAGAGAGAGAGAGAGAGCCACGGGGGGAGAGAGAGAGAGAGAGAGAGGAGTGTATGTGTGTGTGCATGCATGTGTACCTTGCACATGCAAGGATTAAATGTTTGTTCACTTGCACAAGCAAGTGGATGGGTAGAGGAAGATTCCTAAGCTAGGTTTTGTACCCAAAACTAGTTAGAATAAGCCTTGTTATTTTTGGAGAAACCTATACATACACACTCAATACATGCATTTGTGTACAATCTACACAACCTAGACCTATTTATGCCAATCCTTGCACTCCTGGTCTCCATGAAACATGCTTCCATGTTTTGAGGAAGAATATTCCCCCTACTAATAGCCCATTAAGGCTACCCCCTTAGCCATAACTCCATGCACATGCATATTTGTGTATATTTGCTCCTAAAAACACCCCGTAACAAAGGTGACCATGCAAAAACCTACACAACTAGAGGCGTATTTCTCCCCCACTACTACCTCCCACGTTGGTTACCCATTGTTTCCCCACAATTCCTTTGCTTGCAAGTATAGAAAACCTAGGATCTAGCCTAAAACCTAGTGAGCAAGTGGTGTACTTTCCATGTGCCAATTCAAAGCACACATTTAACACTCCCACATGGAGTAGTTCGGCCAAGGGTGTGTGTGTGTGTGCCGTGAGTTTGAGGGAGGAGAGAGGAGCATTGTTTTGTCTATAAATAGGCCACCTTTTGTTCTTTGGACCACCTTATGCTTTCCACATTTGTATGTCTCCATATTTCCCAACATATCACCTACTTCTAAACCACTTCTACCACCTTTTAGCCAACTTATTAGGGTACTAATTAGCTACTTACTAAGTTAATTAGTAAGTTAGTAAGGGAGATTAAGAGGTTCTACACCAAAGGAATTGCTTTTCGGCTTCCGGTTTACACCCGGAAATCAAGGTAGTTTACTAAACTAACCTTCTAATTAGTCATTTCTAGTTTTATTAAGATGTTCTAATTACTTTTCTAAGCATAGATTTGAAGCTTGATTGGGTTAATTAGTGCATGTATTAAGTTACTTAGCATGTTACTTAGTGTTTAAGTGAGAGGATTTCATGTAGAAAGATTAACAAGAATGTCAATAAGGTTCTAATTAAAGTGGTTCTTCATGAAATTAGAAGTGGGATTGGTAAGATTAAAGTGATTAGAAGTTAATTAGAAGTTGATTAGAAGCGATTAGAAGATGATTAGAAGATATGTATTTTTCTAGACAAGGTTCTAGCATCATTATGATAATATTTCATGGAGGAAATTGTAGATTTAACCAATGGTTATTGTTATATTTAGTGAGGGAATTGTTCTTACTAAAAAGAAATATCTAGTGTTTTATGGAAATTTTTGTAAGAAAGTATGGAGTTTTTACTAAATAATTATAAAGAGAGAATTTTTATAAATGTTTCCTAGAAATGTTTTTACTAAATTATTTGTGAGTATATTTTATGGCTACGATGAAGAGAAAAGAAGCAAATGGAGTTGATTAAATTTCCTAGAAAGAAAATTGTGAATTTACTAGATAAAAAAAAATGTTTTATTTGAGTTTATTAGAAAGAAAGTTTTCTAGCAATATAAAGAGTATATTTTTTAGAGATTAAATATTTTTCATCGGAGATAAATTATGGCAAGAAATTTCTAGAAAAAGAAATTTGGAGTATTTACTTTTGAAGAGGAGTTAGTTGACTAGTTTATTTCTTTAAAAAGAAATAAAATAGTTTTACAAGAGAAAATGGAGAAATGGGATTTTTGATGGAGAATAAACTAATAAAGTTGAGAGAAATTAAGAAATATTATTTTGGGAAGAGTTGGTGCATTAAAGTGCATGATTTCTTGTGAAATGATTTTTGAGGAAATATTAATTGCATGATTTTATGTGAGAAGATTTTCTTTGGAGATATACCATTTTTGAGAAAGTTGGTGTATTAATACGTATGATTTTATGTGGAAATGTTTAATTGGGAAATATGAGTTTTTGAAAGAAAATGGAATATTGCATGAGTATGATTTGAGCATGAGACAATGAGCACGTACACGAAACGTTACAACACGGGGTTTCATTAATTGAATAACTGTTGACGAGAAAATAGAGATGAGAATGAAAATGAGTTTTGAAATGAGAAATGAAAATTTTCGAGAAATGAAATGAAATGAAATGAGATAAGATGAGATTTGGATGCCACCTCAAGTTCGCGGAGAGAACTTGGAGGAACGGTTTTGATGCGGTAGTGCAGCGAGAGCACCACTTCCGGTTCGCGGAGAGAACTTGGATGTTTGGGCTAAGCGTGCACAACACACGGTGAACGGACTTTGCAAACAGGCTGTTAAGTTCGGTGATGCAAAGCGGCCGGGACTGTGTCGTGTGAGTCGCGGGGCGGACAGACTGTGCAAACAGGCTGTTAAGTTCGGTGATGCACGATAACCGGGACCTCGAGCGGAAAGGTTGGTACCGTCAGCTGAAAGGAGGCTTAAGCGGACCAATAACTTTCGAGTGGTGGGGAATATTGTTGATAATGAGATATGTTTGAGATATTAATTGAGACACTATTTACGAGACACTGACACGTGACACTATATCGAGACATAGAAAGGAAATATTGTTTTCTACGCATATTACTTTAATCCGCACAGACTCGCATGATATACTGCATGATTTTACTGTTCACAAGTATCATATTCTGTTTTTGAACATATTGTTCTAGAATTGCTACTTAGAAGTTTAGCTTAGTAAACTACTGGGCTTTGCTCACGGTGTTGCACTCGTGTAACTCTGGCATAATACCATGATGTTGCCTGTGCGACTCGGACGTATTATGTCAGACTATCTAGATGGATAGGACCGATACCGTGGAGACCAGCCCTATGGAACAGGAAGTGCTGTCGGAGTGGGGAATGACCCGGCGCAGGGATAGACGAAGACCTAGAACCACCCCGGTTGTTATTTATATAGTAATTGGAGACATTATTATTTGTATTAAAGTTTGAGATTAAACTTTATTAAGGTTTGTAATAATAATTAACGTGCCAAAATTTTGGGGGCGTTACACGAACGATTTTGTACGGCGAAGAGACGACGTCAATTAAGTTAGGAGGGAGGAATCCTGAGGTTGACTTGGGACCATGAGGAGTGAGGGACGTCGATTTGGGACCGACTGGTTGAAGATTTTGTCCCAAATTTGAGGGTTTTAGAATTTCTTTTCTACATTTAAAAATGGGGATGACGACTGAATCCATAATTATGGGGGATTGGATTTTACTCCAAATCCCTAAGTTACAGGGATGGTCCTCCAAAATTTGAAATTGGTCCAATTTTTTCATCTGTTATATATATACGGGCAAGATCCAGTTAGGACTCCCTGAGGGGACTTACCCGTCCACTCCTCCCCCCTCCTGGCCAAATGGTTGGGATTTGAACCGTTGGATGTGTTTAAAACGTGTTTTCAAGGGCTTACATGATGATTCACCAAAAAAATGCAATTTTATCGAAAATTGCTAGGATAAAGCCCTTCCCAGTCTTTTATTTTTTTTGGCAAATCCTTGTGTAAGCCTTTGAAAATATGTTTT
The DNA here is from genome assembly GCA_020921065.1 of Vaccinium darrowii. Lineage (NCBI taxonomy): Eukaryota > Viridiplantae > Streptophyta > Magnoliopsida > Ericales > Ericaceae > Vaccinium > Vaccinium darrowii. The sequence goes on from CM037152.1 coordinate 28,342,999, forward strand.
AAACACATCCAATAATTCAGATCCCAACCATTTGACCGGGAGGGGGAGGTGTGGACGGTAAGTCCCGTAACGAAGGCCTTGATATGCTTAAGCCTGAGGTTCCTCATACTTGAACTCTGATTGACAAGATGAAGCTTTTATTCTAGCTGGAGCCTTTTACATTCTTCGCAGAAGGAGGCATAGTTTGAATACCGACATATGAATAGGCTCGCAAACAGACACATTAATTTGTGCTACTTTAAATATGGTGAAATTGTTTGACACAAAATCCGGGGATTCACAATTCCTCAGATCCTGGGACATCATGCTTTTGTTTCGAATCTCTACAGGCACGATAGTCGATGGAAAAACCGAAATGACTCTATAGTTTTTAAAGCTGACTAAAGTTTTCGGTTGATGGGGAGGAAATCTCTCCCCAAAATAACTGAGGATAAGTTTTCCATTTGATTTTAGGAACTCAGTTGTTAAAATTAATCATAATTTAGCAAATGAGTTCACCAGATGCTAAAATCATAATTTTGAAATCAAAAAATGAAGTGGTTCCGTGTATCGCTTTTTTTTATTTTTTCGCACCAAATCAAAGTACTCCTTATGTACTTTAATTCGGTGTGAAAATTTCAAAAAATAATACACGAAAACACTTAATTTTTTTATTTGAAATACCATGATTTTAGGCTTTTAGCACCTGCTGAACTCATTTGCTAAAATCATGGTTGATTTTAGCAACTAGTTACTAAAATCAAATGAAAAACTCAGGATGAGCATTTTCTTTTCAAAAACTTTTTGAAATTAGGACCTTGCTTGGTGCCTCTACTTGACCAATGAATTGGTCGTTAAAAAAAAAAAAAAGAACTAGTAAATCAGATTTATATTTAGCGTGAGATTCCGGGGTGGCCCCACGTGCGTCCACTATCATAAAAAAAAAATGGTGTGTGATGCTGACTGTTGAGATGAGCTAACTCAACCAAATACGATGACTAGCATGCATCTGCCAACCTCTTGTGAATGTGTTCCCTTATCCCTTGGCTGATAGCAAAATCATGGAATTAAATCGTGTACAGCCATAACTCATCCCTATCTCCCCACCCAACCTTGGTTGTACCCAAATCCATTAAATATATTCATACCCGCTCGTGTGATATATTACTATTATGATTTATTTATTTATTTATTGATTTGGTGGTTAGAATGCCTACCACGTCTTGTCGGATAAGGTATTTAACTAAATTTCATCCTCGATTCAGTTAAAGGTATGATATCCACGCTGGGGCTTGAGTATTCACACGAGAAGCTTTGTGGCCTTGTCTCAAGAGATTGTCAAGTTTCGAACTCAAAATGTCTGAATTTACAGCTCATCTCTATTATCACTTGAGCTCCTCTGAGTTGCATGTGATATAACATACCACCACATGCTGATAAAAAAAACATATAAACATACTACAAGTAATCTCTCTCCAGTACAATTACAAAACATCATCTTCCCATCTCTTCTCCCCCTTTCATACCTTCAATATCTTCCATACGTATATATATACATAAAGGTATTTTAGCACTTTAATGGCGATCTGGTTCAGAAAATCAATAAAAATTACCCATTATTTGAAAGCAAACAGAGCTTTGTGGGGACTTGTAAACCAGACATGTCGCAGCCCTTGCTTTCATTCCAATTTCTCTTCACCAGGAAGCTTAAATGGCGAGAATTACAGAAACCCACCTTCATTTTTGGGAAATTCAACAACCCTTTATGGGTCCCGGCGCTTCGAATCCGTCAAGGCTGGAAGGCAAGCAGAATTGCAGTATGATGATGGTTGCCACCAGGATCAGGTACTCCTAACCAATTCAGCTGCTCTTTTCCGGTCTCTCTGTTTTTTTCTTTTATATACCTTATGTTGTCCGGGATAGTTTACGCCCAATCACCATCAAATCGTGGACCATTTAAAGTCAGAGATAAATGTTTCACTTCTTTTTTTGAAGATAAATGCATTCCCTACACAACCTTCCCGATCGAAGGTGAGTCCGAAACGGCGAAACCCAATCCATAACAACCGTATCTGATTGATATAATTTTTGACGTGATTGATGTTATTTAACCGGACTGTCCAGTCCCAAATGGATCTAGCGAGGATCACTCCTTTTCCTTTTTCCATTTTTAGTTGCTGAGTTAATTTTTTTTCTTTTTCTTTTTTGGTGAATCAGAAATCTGTTGCTGAGTTAATGAGCTGGTCTGAAGCACCAGTATTTGTCACGTTTAAAAATTCTGAGTTGGCAGAAGGCCATTCCTATCTTTTAGTACTCCTAGATTAATGCTTATCCTTATCCCAATCTTTAATACTAGGAGAATTTGTCCGTCACATGATTGTCATGCCTACTTTTTGTTATTTTGTATTCGAGAATATTTATTTAGCAGTAAGCAGTAGTTCTTACGTGTACTACTAAAAGAGCATTAACATCAACGTCTCAGAACTAGTACGAATAAGGAGAATCCTACTGTAACGATCCGCCCATACTAACTTGATAATTTTTAACCTAACTACGTGGTACAAAAGATTAACCACAAGTTATACAGTAGCGAATCGACTTGTTATATATATATTCCTTTACTTTTTACTAACCCACCGATGTGGGATGGGTGTCACAATCTCCACACCTTAGGATGCAACGTCCTCGTTCCATTGACACAGCAACCTTCCCTCGGTGGCCATGGTGTGACACTTAATTCTGTATGGCACTTTGCTCCGACTTTGGGATTCAAGAGGTGGGTCCAGCGGATTCTAGAGGTGGCCTCCCACCATGTAGACCGGGGTTGTGCACTGATACCACCTGTAATGGCCCGCCCCTTTGACCTGCTAACTTTTAACCTAACTACGTGGCCCAAAAAGTTAACCTAAAGTTATATTGTAGCTGGTCGACTTGTTATATATAATATATATTCCTTTACTTTTTACTAACCACGAATGTGTGATCTTTTGGGACGTCACGTCTACTGTACGCTCTCTTTTTCCCTGGCATTTTTACTCATAAATTTCCGTTTTAATCACTCTAATACATTAAGTATATGATTTCGTGCTCAAATTTTGATTTCAAATGTTAAAATAATTCTACTACACTGATGAAATGGTATGTGTAATTGAAAAAATAACCACCACTTACTATTTGAATCTCTCTAATTCATGTCAATGTGGAGTTTCAGGAATAAAATTTGAAAGAAAGATGTTATATTTAGATGGAGCAGGATTACTAATATTGACATTTTTCTTAATAAATATGTTAGCCTTTTTCTTTATTTTTAGCACAGTTTTTTTATAATTTTTATTAGCATTGCTTAGTATGATTTTTTTTAATTGAAGTGTGTTTAAAAAGGTGCCTCTACTATCGTCAATCCTGGCTCCGCCACTGAATGTTGATGCTCTAAGATGGGTTTGGCTTAACTTTTTCCAAGTGTCTTTTCTTCATTTTGGTTAGATTCACCTTAATTTCTTTGAATTAATTATTCTTTTTAATGAGAATGATTTAAAACATTAAAGTTATAACCAAAAGCTAAAAAAAAGGTCAAGAAAGTTGGACAAAATCTAAAATAATAGTTTTTACTGTCTTTTATGTTTGTCTTTTCATCTTTTTTCAACTCCGATCCATATTTTTATACTTTTAAATTCTTTTTAGCTCTTCGCCCTAATTTTTTAGATTAATTATTTGTCCTGATAAAAGGAGTTAGATTGTATAAAAATATAAATCGAAGTTGAAAAATGTTCCTACAAGATTTTTTACATTTTCTTTTTCAAGTTTTAGAATTTTTTTTTTGTTTTAAGTTTTTTTTTTTTAAATTTTGAATTTCACTCATCAAGACGAATGATTAATATGAAAACTTTGACGAGAATGGAATAAAAAAAAAAAGACAATAAGAAAGACAATTAGCATAATTAAGCAAAACTGTCGTAACTTTCAATCATGGCATGCACAACCAATTACGCAAACACTTACTATATACTTTTACATGGATTGAAAGGTCCCAAATGTAGATAGGGCAGGGCTTGTACCCCAAGAGGCCAATGACTTAGACCCCAATTATTTTTAGTACCTAATATATAAGTCCAACATTTTTTTTTTGGTACAATACTACTAAAGGACCAATTTATAGCCAAACAGGGCCACCAGCCCAACTTGACTTGCAAAGATGAAAAGAAAAAAAAATAAACGTTACATAGAGAAAGCTGTGGCCCAAGACACCGATCAATGACATGAGCCTATGGCTGGAAAAAAAAGATTATATGTGGTGAGTTCATCAATCAGCTTTGAATCTTTTGATGCATCCTCTCTTACTCCTTGAAAAAGTCCCTCATATCCTTCTTTGGGGGGTTTTTCTGCTTTGAATATATGCATTTCTTTATAAAAGTTCATTTATTATTTTTTGTAAAAATCTATTAACAGCCTACTTCTTCAGAGTTCGTCTAAAGCCCTCAAAATATTAGGATCGACCCTGAATGTAGTGTGGGTAGAATCCTCACGTGTGTGAATTATGCAAGTGCTTAATGTACTTTGGGTGCATAATCCAGAATATACATTCTTATATAGATATTTGTATTAGGGTAGTAAGAGCATGTCCAATCCTTACTCATGCTTTTACTTGAATTTGAGGAAAAGAATTTGAGCATTAGATCCATTTGGTATGAAGCAACCCAAGGGGCAAATCCAAATCCAAGCATACATTTTAGTAAAAGCCTCATTAATGTCATAATTGTAAATTTGAGGGCAAGAAATTGCTTTGAAATTTTGGGTAAATTTGAATCTCCCTTGTTTTGAGTAAACCTTTGAGTAAAACTCAATTTGATAATTTGTAAAAGATGGGTAAAAAATCGAGTCTCCCTTGATTTGAGTATAGCTTGATTTGATATTGATCAAGTAAATTTTGAGTTTGAGTAAGAAAAGGGTAACGAGCGGAGATGCTCTAAGTTTATGACGCAAAACAAATAGCGGTTCAATTTTATGATCAGTTGGACTGGTCGAAGCCTAGGAGTCCCAAACAATTCTGAATTGAAAATTGTCAATTTCGGCAATTTATCGATGAGCCCGGAATAGGCCCAAACTTGGTGGGTTGAAACAGAATCACGCTGCGGTCAATACTCACCATCTAAGTCGTGACTGATGGTGGAATTCGGCCAAATTCATTCCGTTTACGTTGTTTCCAATTGGGAATTTCTATTTTTATTTCTAGTTTTCAATTTTGGGAGTTTCCCCAATTTTCGGGATATTTTATTTTTGACTAGTATTTGCTAGGGTTTGCTAGGATGTCCTATAAAAGGGCATGTAACTTCTATTATTCAGCAGCTTTTAATCAATTATAATTCAGAGTTTCATCTCTTTCTCTTGTGGATTTAAGAACTCTCGTGGATTCGAGAAACTGTCTCGTTTGGAATAGTACGCTAATTATTCTATCGTGAATTTCGTTGCGTTAGTTTAATTTGGTATCTTTTTATCCAATTCCAACGTTATACAATACTAAATGATCACTTATTCCATCCAAAGCAATATGGAATTGTATTTCTTTAACATCACCCCTCACGTACAAACCCGTTTTTGAGGTCTATTAAATGTAGCCTCTTTTTCCAACTGGGGCTAGCTCAGTTTCCTAAGACTTCTGCATCTCACTAGGAGATCAGGAGTTCAAATCTCTCTACCTATATATGGGTGTTATTCTCCTTATATTTGTCGGGTTATTTCTTCCCTTAATAAGGCTACTAGTTGTGTTGATCTTATAATGATTGTGGATTTTGTTTCGAATCCCTCCACTTGCGTGTAGGTGTTTTCCAGTTTGATGTAATTCATATTTATATCCTCGTAAAGTTTGCCAAAAAAAAAAAGATATAGTTTTTTTGGGGTCTATCACTGTTGAAGTTTTTTGTTCTATCGTCGTGGGGTGTGGATTGTATCCAACCCAAAATCAACTCAAAACCAGTTGGTGATGAGTGGAGAGATCCCTCATGTTATTAAGTGATCTTTTATTCCATATCCAATTAATGTAGAACTATTACAGCCACTGTTGGGTGTAGCCGCATTTTGGTAAATTACCTCTCACTACTTTTTGGGTATATCTTTGTGCTGCCTTGTTTTAGGTGACATCATGGAGTGTGAGATAGAATGGGTCAGATTTGGTATCATGTGAAAACTTTACATCCAACTCTACCATTTCCTCTCTTTTTATTTTTCATCTTTTATGCATCTTCTAATTGACCTTGAAAAAATCACAAAATTCAATCACAAAAGCAGGCATTCTTATATTATGGCTTAAATAAGCCACTTGGATTATTTTTTGTATTCACTCAAAATTTGCATATTTTTTTTTCGCATTATTAGATCGTCTCGACTAACGAAATCTAAAAAGTAAAGAATTCGTTCCCTCGACAATCCACCTATGCGCGTACAATTGGGAATAAGAATGCCTAATATTTTATCAGATGAGTACACATGTCACGTTTTGCTTCCTTTGACAATATTCACATGTCAAATGTCCTTTATACTTTCATTAAATGCCTACTTTACCCTTAACTCATTTCTACTTTTCACCCTTAAAAATTCACCATTATTTTTTCCCTTTATTATTATTATTTTTTTTATAAGATACTTTTTGTCCTCAACTATTTTGGCTTAGGGGTTATTTCAGTGTCATTGGCTAGTTTTAGGAATAGTTTACTAGTTTTGTCTTTGTTGTTTTAAAAAAAATTTATTAATTTTGCGTCAAAGTTCATCTTGACAAGGAATCGGAATTGAGAATAATTATGATCTTTACACAAATATTTTGGGAAACATTCAAGAAAAAATATGAAAAGTTTAAGCTGTATTTTCTTGGACATTTTTCAAACTATTTGGGTAATTGTCATAAATTTTACCTTTCTGAATCGTCACTTCGAGACAAAACTATAATTAATAAACATTACCCAAAACTATCAAACGCAAAAAAAAAAAAATTAAATAAAGAAAAACTTAATAAATCCTAAAGCAAGTAGCACTGGAATAACTACTTAATAAAAAGCATCTCCACCTTTTACTCAAATTTCTAAAATTTTAAAAAAATTGAGTAAAAGCTTCATTTGTAGTGTATTCCAATGAGCAAACTCAAATCCAAGACAAATTTGAGAAAAAGGTTCATTAATGGCAAAGCTGTAAACATGAGAGTATCAAATTTGACCACAAAAAATTGAAGAAGGGTTTGAGTCTAACTCAATTTGAGTTTAAATTTGAATAAAAACTCTATGTGATATAGGTATAGGTAAGGACTGGAGAAGCATTTGAAGGAATTTTACTCAAATTTTAAGTTTGAGTCAACAAAAAGGTAAGGAGTGGAGATGTTCAAAACCATTTGATTTTGTTTTTATCAAAGAAATTCACATTTATTATATTTTCGTCAATTTTTGTGAATTACTGCTTCATCTTGCGAGAGAAATCCCAAAAAGTTCAAAAAAGTAAAATGTGATGATCAAAACTTTTTTTTTTTTTTTGGGGGGGGGGGGGGGGGGGGGGGGGGGAATTATGATCTTGTTCTTGGGTTATGATTGGAGGGATAAGTGAATGTAATAATTAGAAATATGAAACAATGATCGGAGAGAGATGAAAAGAGAAATAAGAAATAATAATAGTAAAAAATAAAAGTAATGATTGAAGAGAAATGTGAGTAATAATTTGACTAACAAAAGATAACGAAGAAAATGCAAAGGTCTATAATACGCGCCCAATGGGCTGATCATAAGTGAGGCCATCCCTGCAAATTTCGAGGTGAACATTTGGCTCTGTTTGGAACTTAAAGATGGAAAGGAAAGAGAATGGAAAATTTTAAAAATTTTCTTTCCCTTGTTTGGTTCCTAAAGAAATAAAAGGGAAACTTTAAAAAACAAGTATAATTTTCCCTCCAATTTCTTCCTAATTTTCCCTCTAATTTTCCTTCTTATTATTTTCTTTCCCTTTTTCTTTCCATCCTCAAGTTCCAAACAAAGCCTTTGTCTCCAAACCATACAGTTGTGTGTCCGTTTGCCTGTTTGCATGTCTTTCAGAGTTATTATCTGGTTCCCTAACCAAAGAAAAATAACCCTCATTTTTTAGTAGAAAGATGGGTTCAATTGTGAGAAAACTTTTCAACAAACGCCCCTGGACTTCACCGTATCACACCATCTACTAATTCCCCAAGAAAACTTACTAATTCATTTGAGAGATTTCTAGTCCCACTCTCTTGTGACCCACCAACATTTTCATCTTTTGCTCGATTTGAATCAGCCAAATCTCAAAACCAACTTCTTCAAGACTTCAATCATGATAGTCAGGTGACTGCAGCACTAAACTTTTTCAAATTTTTTTTTTTTAAAGAAATCTCTTTTGCTACTCTCAGTATCCAAATTTTGAGGAGAAACACTGTAAAATTTAGTCTCTGTCACCAATTATGTATCATTTGAGTCTACAATTTGCATGCGCTCTGCTTAGGTGATTGGTAGTTTTGGTTCATTCATGAATTATGTGATGAAATCGCTTGTAATACCTCCAGGGTTTTGAATGAATTTTTCCATTTTCACAGAAATAAGGGTCAGTCAAAATTTTTTACTCGAATTTTGAAAGGCTAGCTGCTTTTCCCATCTCAAATTTATGCCATGAATATAATACACACAAGTTCTTAATTCATTGGCTCTTCATTGGATTTCTTATTTTTTGTCATGAGGAGTTAAATTAACTCATGGGCATCTAGAGAAAAAAAAAAGTACATAAAATAAAAAAGGTTAAATAGGCATCCGGAGAAGGTTTTGCTGAGGCATAGATTTTATGTTATCTGAGCTATCTAGACATTACTAGTTTGGTTAAGCTGCAACGTTTGTTAGATATGTTTAAAATAGCATCTTATTCTTGGGGGAAGATTGGCAAAAGCGAAAAAACTGTATTTCCTTACGAGCGCCACAAAAACATCATTAGATGAATTTTCTGGTCTCTCTGTTACCATAGGAGCTATATCTCTCAGTTGTTACTGAGCACAATTGTCAAATAATATTTTGACATTGTAAGAAGTCAAAAAAGTAAGTCTGGCAATGTTATTTGGACTTTAACACAGATTGTGTGGTGCGTGATGTGAGATATCATTGTTAGTTGCATAAATGAAGTCGTATGCAATGATGGGTAATAATCTCCGTAAGGTTGCGGTTTGTGGTATCGGTTCCGCGTTACCAAAATAAAAAAGTTCCATCATGCAGGAAACTAAGTTGGAAGGTGTTTCCCAAATTTTTGCATGTACTATTCTGAAACAATTATTGCTTCAATCAAGCAAACAACGGAATTTTCCCATTCCTTAATACCATTTGAATTCCATGATTTCCCATCAAGTTGCTCTATGTCACATAGTCTGCTGTATCTCAAGTGTTAGTTCTTTATTGTGCAATGTATATGTATATTGTATCTATGAATTCTAAGATTAGGGTGGGATTTTGAGTTGCTATAGGCTAGAGGACAATTTCAGGAGTGCTTTATTTATTTTGCCTTCACTGATTTGATTGTGCTTGATGCTGCAGGCACTGGACTTTCCCGGAGGAACAGTGGCATTTACTTCAGAAATGAGATTTATTCCGGAGGCCTCAAGGGAAAGGATACCCTGTTACCGAGTTCTTGATGACAATGGCAATCTAATTATGCACAACAGTTATGTTGAGGTATATAAATATTCAGCAGATGTAGCCCATCACCCTGTTTTCCAACTGATTTGGATTTTCGGGATATTGCATTGTTTTCATTCTTCTTCCCATTTGTTATGGTTTTGCTTTCCTTGAAAACTTCAAACCTGATAAAACCCCATGTTTAACCCAAGTTTACTTTCTTCTTTTTAAACCTTTTTTTTTATGCTGTATGTGGATCATGGATTGTTGAAGGGATTTATTAAGGGCTGAAAAATTAGGCTATGTCTGGTAAATGGATTTATGGACGGTTTTGCCTAAGGAAAGGAAACCTAGGAGACTACATATCAAAGATCCAAAGTTCCAAACACAACCTTACATTTGTAATATTTTACTCGGTATTTATGGATATTGGGTATATTAGATTTACCCCCGTGGTTTTACCTTAAATCACTTTACCCGTCACCTTTATAAATGTACTGATAACCTCCCCGTCACCTTTACATCGAGTGTTTGTTTCACAAGTTTTTGCTCCAAATCATTAACTGCAAACCAAAGCAATTGTCATGTTAATACATGAGTGAACCTTCCCGCTGAAGGCACACTGGGCTAAGAGAATGCCACATTTGGTGTCTCTGTTGGGTTGAAGGTGTTGATCCTTGACTTCAAACCCGCTTTAATTGGGCGTATTAAATCACTGAAAAAAACGTATTGAATAAAAACCCGTATGTTAACATACCTAACTGACAAAAACCATCTTCGCATGTGGCTGGTGTTCGTGTAGTCCTTACTAGTGTTGGAATTAATCCCACAAAAGCAAACTCGTCGGAGTCGTTAAGAACTTAAGTGTTACCCCTTTGATGAACTTGATATGGTTCCATCCCTTCAGTCCCCTTCACTGCGTATTGTCTAAGTGGGGGGTGGATGCTTGTGTAGCCATTGAAGGGTAAAATAGGCAAATGGGGAGAGTAGTTTTTGGTGCTAAAACTATAAGAACACTACATTTTTTGAAACGTGTTCACCACATGAAACAACAATAACAACAACAATAGAACTCATCTAGTCACCAATCTAGTACATACCATGGGGAGGTTATAAGTACGTTTCTCAAGGTGAGGGGGTAATAAAGTGATTTTGAGAGAAACCATAGTGGGGTAATGTGTTAGTTACCCATGGATGTTGGTTGTTGGCAAATTATGCTGGTCTTTCGCTAATTTTTTGCTAATTCATTAGATGAGCAAAGAAGATGCATTGAAGATGTATAGTAGTATGGTCACCCTTCAAACGATGGACACAATATTCTATGAAGCACAGAGGCAAGGGAGAATTTCCTTCTATGTCACCTCAATTGGAGAAGAGGCCATAAATATTTCATCGGCTGCTGCGCTCACCCCAGAAGATGTTATCTTGGCTCAGGTAAGAAACAGGATGAATGTAATGATCAATTTGCATAGGTAACCTATTTCTTACTTCTTAAACAGTATATTATTACCACAATGGCACAATATATTATGTGATATTAGCAAGTTAATATCATCATTTGTCAAACTGCAAGTATGTAGTGTAGATACTGCTCATAATACTTCTCTTCTAATTGTCTTTCCTTCTCCCATTTCACAATCTTTAGGTAGCAGTGATTACCGAGGTTTTTGAAAATATGTAGCGTAGATCACCAATTATATCAAACCCTTGAGCTATTTATGCGTCCAACAATACCTATCAAACTATCCAACACGCTCTCTTATTGATAATCTTGTGTTGCGCTTGGAGATGAAAATATAGATATGGAAGAGAGGCAGAATGAAAGTGGGAAAACAAAATCAAATGAGAGAATTGAACCTAGGGCTGCTCAAAAAAACCGGTGAACCGTGAATCCGGTCCGGACCGAACCGATCCGTACCTTTTGGATTTTAACCGTGGATTAATGGTCCGGACACGGATTCAAAAAATAAAAAACCGTGACTTTTGGATCGGACACGGATTTTGATTTTGAAACCGTGGATTAACCGATCCGGACCGTGAGATTTTTATTATATATAATTTTTTTAAAATATATATATATATATATATATATATATATATATATATATATATATATATATATATATATATATATATATATATATAATTTTATGACTTTTATAGTTATATAGATATGGTTAACTTGATATTTTTATATGAAATGGGTTACATTGTTCACTTGACCCAATTCCAGAGTGATTGCTGCCTTGCATTTGAAGCGATTTGAAATTGATTCCAGAGTGATTGCTTGCTGCCTTGTGTTTTGAAATTGTTCACCCAGTTGTTGTTTTTTATGTTGGACTTTAATGTAACTAAGTATTTGTATTCCACTCTACTGCCTTTGTAGTTTGTTGTTTTTTATTGGGGTTTCCAACTTTCTATTTACTGCATTTGCTGCGTGCTAGTGCCTTACTACCTTTGTTTGTTGTTTTTTTTTGAATAAGTTGAAAATCCGCGGATTAATCCGGAACCGATCCGTGACTCGCGGTTCGGATTGGAACCGAACCGTGAGACTTTTGGATCGGACACGGATTGTATTTTCAAAAAACCGTGACTCGCGGATTAGGATTGGATTCATGCCAATCCGGACCGATCCGGACCGTGAGCACCCCTAATTGAACCCAAGACCTCCCATACAATGATTTGAAGCGAACTTATGTTCATTATAAACAAAATTGAGTTTTATTCCACTGAATCTCGAGAGTCATAGAATAAAAATTACGGAAGAACTACGGTATTTATATGCAAACTAAGCTGTAATGCATGTAAAGCCAGGACTGGTGTTGGTGTCCATTCTGTACAAGTCGTGAAAAGGGGAAAGCGGAGCGTCCTTTCAGTACAGCTGCCAAAACTAGCATCATAACCCTACTTTCTAGTGAACATACATTTGTTAATACTGGCTCTAATAACTATAAATGAACTATGTTGGGCCCTTAGTGAAGTTGTTGTATCTGCACTAGCTGCTGCAGTACACTCCTACAGTTGCATTTGCTTGTGCTCCTTTGTAGTGGCTTCAACTCTTGCTTTTTGATTTTGGTTTTCCTTATAGGTTTTAACGTTTCCATAGGCCGGACAGGTTTTCACTATGTTAATATATGTATATAATCATCAGTTCAAAAAATGTGCATATGTATATATTTATAATTGAGCAATGCTACACACACAACACTATCACAATAGGGGTGGGACACAACACTCTCACAATAGGGGTGGGGACCCACCCCTATTGTGAGAGTGTTGTGTGAAAAGTGTTGTGTGTGTAGCTTTTTCGTTTATAATTTTGTGCTGGAGTAGGATGCGAATTGACACATTAATGTCAACGCAGTACAGGGAACCTGGTGTCCTATTGTGGCGTGGTTTCACCCTACAAGAATTTGCCAACCAATGCCTTGGGAACAAAGCTGATTATGGAAAAGGAAGGCAAATGCCAATTCATTACGGCTCCAACAAACACAATTACTTCACCATTTCATCCCCGATTGCGTAAGATCCTATTCCCTTTTAGCACACATCTTTTCTCATGTGCAAGTTTCTTTTAGCTGATCAACCATTCTTCTGGCAGCTCTGAAAATTTTCTTCACTTTTTGTGCTCCTCAGAACTCAACTTCCTCAAGCGGTGGGTGCAGCTTATTCTCTCAAAATGGATGGAAAAGATGCATGTGTTGTCACTTATTTTGGTGATGGCGGCAGTAGTGAGGTAATAATACAACTATTTAGTTATGACCGCTGTATCATCCTCGCCTGCTTGATTAGTCAATGGGCTTGGGCGGTGCTAGTGTCGCGAAATGAATAATACAACTATTTAGTTATGATTCTGAACGTACCACTTTGATGCGATGAATTAGTTTCTTTCTTTTATTTTGTCTCCCGGAACCAGGAGTTTAGCTTTTTTATTTTCTAATTTGTGCCTACATGTTCAGGGAGATTTCCATGCTGCTTTAAACTTTGCAGCAGTTATGGAAGCCCCAGTTATCTTCATTTGCCGCAATAATGGTTGGGCCATAAGCACCCCTACATCGGAGCAGTTCCGAAGTACTTATCTCCCTCAACCTTGCAATCTCTTTCATGTTAGAGGCTGCATTTCTTTTGTTATCCTGTTTTGTACATGTTTGCTTCCTTTTAAGGGGCCAGAATCATCACTAGCAGATAATATAAGAAAGAAATTGCCCGTATGCAATTTCCAATTGTGCCACTGTCACAGTGTGTTCAAAATGCACACCCTATGCTACATGGACTCCGATACAAGTGTTGGGTGCCGATATTATCTAAGTGTCAGATTTATCTTGTTCTCTTGTGAGGAACTGACAGGCTTTGCAAATAGTCATATTTCTTCTTTTTTTCTTTTTACTTTTTGTTTTGTTTTGTTCCAAGGCAAACTGTTCTTACAAGTAAACTTGAGTAGTAAATATGTTTCCTAGGTGCATGTCCAGGACACATATCACACAACCTGAGTGTTGCGTGCCGACATACTTCATGGATGTCTAAAAGAGTCCATGTGACAGTGCACATCAGCATGTGTGAGTGGAATGGCGCATCGGTATACTTTTGTGTGAAACTTTTGGCATGCCATAGTACATTTTATTTACAAATGGGAATGAAAAATCAACCACCACTAAAGGGTTAAAGATATAAGCCAACCTACTTCAGATCAAGCATCCTTATGTCATTTATTTTTGTTTTCTTATTGGCAGGTGATGGGATCGTTGTGAAGGGTCAAGCTTATGGAATCAGAAGTATTCGGGTAGATGGAAATGATGCTCTTGCTGCTTATAGCGCAACTCGTGCAGCACGTGAAATGGCTATTAATGAACAGAGGCCTGTGTTGATTGAGGTGCGATTAGGCTTGCTTATACATTTCTCGCTTTCCACATTCCGTTCTTACCGTTTATGTCTTGGTTCTTACCGTTCATGTCTTGGAACTGAGATGAATAGTGAAAATAGAAATTTGGTGAACCTTGCCAGAGCGGAGTTTAGCACCTGGGGAAGAAATATATTGAAGTCATCAAGGAAGGACCAAGATTTCATTTGCCAAAACATTTCTAATTCATTGGAGACAAACAAATCATTAGTAGAATCCCAAAATTCAAATCTTTCCACCGACACATTCCGAAATGCACCAAAACATGTCGAAGTTCTCTAAAAATGTTCCAAAACATTGAGTTCTTCGACACCTACCAGAAACATAAAACAATAAATTTCTAGTTGTTGCCAAATTGTTGTGACACTTGCATTATATTCCAGCTAAGTTTTTGAACCGTTCTTTTTTCCAAAAAATTGCTACAATGTTTCCACGATGTTTCCTTTTCGTAGCTAACCAAAACAACATGCATAAATTAAATCCCGATCTGTTATCCAAACAAAGTTATGATTCGTTACCCATGGTGATTTAAATGTTAGGCACTCACGTATCGAGTTGGACACCATTCTACATCTGATGATTCCACCAAGTATCGTTCAGTCAATGAAATTGACCACTGGAAAACATCAAGAGATCCTATAGCTAGATTTAGAAGATGGGTCGATGGAAACGGCTGGTGGAATGACAAAGATGAATTAGAGCTCCGCGGTAAAGTGAGAAAACAGGTAAAGTCAGAGACGTGTTCACATGGCTTTTGTTGTACCTATTTTTATTCCAAATCTTGGTTCAAGAATTCTGAGAAATGATGTTTTTTTGCAGCTATTGCATGCAATTCAAGTGGCAGAGAAGGTAGAAAAACCTCAACTCTCAGACTTGTTCACAGATGTATATGCAAATATGCCATCAAACCTTATTGAACAAGAAGAAGCACTTAGACAATCAATCAAAAGACACCCACAAGACTACCCCTCTGATGTTCCTGTATAGAGTGTACCTAAATGTGGGGGTCAAACAACGGCAACTCCAATTAGGGAAGTATAAAACTTGAAGCTATGAAGCGTGGGTACTTCGAAAATAATGGTGTATCCTTACCGAATGTATGTACTGGACTACTACTTGAAATGTGTAACCAAACTTGTTTTTATTGTTTTTGTTGCACCCCCAATACCCAAGCAGTACCCTAGTTAAAATAAAGCTTTCTACCATAGAGAAATGATGTCATTAGGATAACAAAAATTAAGTTATGCTTAGCTGCTATAATAGAATATTTCTTGGGGAACATTTGAAAAATGGTCCCTCTACTTTGAATGAAATCTCAATTTCATTCCTCTAGTACTAATTGTGTCAATTTTAACTATATAATTTACAAAATGTCTCAATTTTGTCCCTCTTGCTGATGGTGGGATTGAAACAGGGAATTCAAGGGCAAAATAGTCATTTTCCCTTCTAGAGGGACGAAATCGAGATGTGCGCACAGTTGGGATGCTTGTAGAAGCAAGCCATCTAATTGCTGAGATGGAAACACCTTAACAATACGTTTAGAAGAGAAAATTTTAGTTAATCGCAAAATGTTTTCTCGCGCAGATGTACCCTTTGGAGAGTCACTAGAGACGCTCTAAAGGGTAGTGTTAGGCGCCCCCCCCCCCCCCTTTTTTTTTCTTTTTCTCTTTTTTCTTTTTCTCATTTAAGTTTATTTATTTAATTACTTATTTAATTTGATTTATTCAAATTACATTTGCAAGTAAATTAATTTTTTACATTGAAATTTAAATTTGACTTTATATTTAGAAACTTTATATTATTTTAATCAGTTAATTAATTTGTCTTAACAATGAATAATAAATTAACAAAATTCTAAAAGTGAATAATTGGGAGAATAAAGTGAAAATTGCACGAAGTGATTTTTCCAAACCTTTCTTACACTGATTTATAGCTAGAAGGCACACATATCAAGTGGTTAACATTTTGCTTCTGTGAATGGCACACTTTTTTATGTCTCTGAATGGCACAAAATTCACTTCCTGAATTTTGCTTCTGTGAATGGGCAACAATTGTGATGTTGACGCTTCAAAAGGACCCTAAGGCACTCCAGCTTGTTATCCCAATTACCAAGGTAGAGCACCTGAAGCAAAATTCAATGGCACACTTATTTTGTCTCTTAATGGCACACATATCAATGGCACGCATATCTTGCCGGCACACGGTTGATGTTGTCCAATCGGATCCCAGGATATGTCATTTTTCATGTAGTGGCGCGTATTTTACAATGCGAGGTTGCTGATATTTTTTCACGCGTCTCGCTTCGTTGGACTTAAAAATAGTAGGCCTTTTTTATTAATCCGGAGTGACGAGAATTAAATAAAATTAGATGGTGGGTATCAACAATAATTAAATAAAAAATTGAAATAAATAAATAAATAATTTCAAAACTAAATTAAATAATTAAATGAATTGATTTAAAGAAATAAATTCAAAAATTAAATGAATTCATATAAATAAATGAATTAATATAAATAACATAAATAATATAAAGTAATTATAGGATGAGAAGAGGGGTAAAATAGTAATTAAGGTGGTGTGGGGGGGGGGGGGGGGGGGGGGGGGGGGGGGGGGGTGGGGGCGTATCAATTTCTACTAAAAACTTGTTCACTTATTTGACCAGAATTAGACATTTTATAGTTAATTGAATCGTCTGATAAGTGTGGACGGTTCAAGCTTGAGTTCTGGCCATAGTTTTGAATATCGGCCGATACGGTACGTCTCGGTCGATTTGTCTCGGGATTGGAGGCTCCGATACCGATACGTACCGTACCGTATCGGCCGATATGCCAAAAAAGTTAAAAAAATTCACGACTGCTACACCCGATTCCCGCGACGGATTACCGATACACCCCGATACCGAGACACCGATACCCGACCAATACCGCTATTTAAAACTATGGTTCTGGCACTTGTAGCTACAAGCTCTTAACAGTGTGGACGGTTCAAGCTTGAGTTCTGGCACTTGTAGCGACAAGCTCTTAACACAGTTAAGTAGGAACAAAAAGTTCGACCATGTTAAAAGGAGTTCCAATAGAGTGTTAGTTTCAACGAATTTTCTGTCTGTCATAACGTTTACATATGTTCTTCAATAATTTTTCTTCTCGTTGAGATGTCGTCGTACTGATGTATTTGGATCATACCAAGTACGGGTTTCATACTTTCATAGGTTAATTTGAAGCTCTAAATTAATTTAGGCGTGTGCATAAACAATGGAAACTAAGACAAAATATTCACTTCTCCATATTTAAGGGTTTTTTTTTTCTCATTTGTTGTGCACCCCTCGGCCATCCAATCATGTTTTGGATGGCCCGGCTGTGCTTTGATTTTTTACTGGTAAAAATAAATCAAAATTAAATTAAAATTGCCAAATGCATCCGAGCCGTCCAAAACACGATCGAACGGCCGCACAACACCCCCGGATCCGGGAAAAAAATACCCAGCCCAAACTGGTATGGGGATAGATTATATGGTGGAATAGGGAATGGTTGCTTCTTCCGATTTTTTTTCCTAGATTGTGGGTAGCAAAATCATTGACATCTTGTAATTTATTCATTTCTTTATTCCGTTGGAGTACATTTTAGATGTTATGAGAATTATATTAGACTAGCTATACCTATTACAATTATTACAAAAAATAATTGTACTTTCGTATGTCAAAACATTAATTTTTATTGCAATGCGTATTTTCCTTATTGTCATATACATATCAAGTTGAGTTATCATAAACATTTGCGCATACTATTACCCAAACCCAAGGACTCGAAAATTCTAAATTTCTAACCAATCTTTAAAGTCTAAACACTTGTCTACTGCAAATAACAACTGATTTTTATCACTAAAATGAACACTTGAACAATAATCAATCAAATGTTACTAATATTATTTTTTTAACTTTGTAAAAGTCAAATAATTATATCATGTCTGGAGTCCTCTTTAATGAATTTAAGTTTTCTCCAATCAAATTAAAATTGACTTTTCTCACTGAATGAACATTAATGATCAATCAAAGGTTACAAATATAGAGTTGGAGATCTTCTTCCTCCTTTTTTCTCTGTTTTTCAGCTGCGCTCCCCCCTCCTTTCTTTCCCTCCCCCCATGTCAACCATCCCACGGTGATTCCCACCTATTTCGTCCCCATCTTCTTCTCCTCTTCCTCCTCCTCTCCTCCCTACATGGCTGCGAGGTGGTTGAGACTTATCTCCCTAGAGAGGACTGATCCCCGCTCTCCCAATTATTTTTGGACGATGGCGATGTAATGCCCCATGTAGGCCACTGGCCCAGTACCTTGATTTGACCCACAAGATACACCAATAGGCCAAAATTCTTAAGCCCAAGAGACTAGTAGTCTCTTACATGGTTTGTTATATGTCCAAGATCCACAAGCGACATAGATTATCCGATCTGAGATCTCTAGCCTTCAGATTCGAGCTTTGGTGCCGGATTTGTGGGTCTTCCAGTAGCAGTGGTGGTGGCGCCTGACAGTTGCGACTACGATGGGACGAAGAGATGTGGGGCACCGGATGCTGATACATTTCTGCAATCTTCCTTCAGCCACATCCGAGTGGATTGGTGGTTTCCATCATCGTTGTTGTACAAATTTACGGATTTTGTTTTTTCTTTTCTCTGTTTCTTGTATTTTCGGACCGGTAGTGTCCTTTTTTAGTCTAATAATATAAGTTTTTTTTCCGTTCAAAAAGGTTACAAATATTGTAGTGTTAAACTTTTTTTTTTTTTTTTTTTAGTACAAGCAAGAAGTGTTAGTACCAGTTAGTATGTTAGTGCTAGATGGTGGGGATCGAATACATGGAAATTGAATGCCTTGTCCATCTGGGCTGGCCCTCTCACTTGCTATAGTATTGAACCTTAGAAAAGTCAAATATGTATATCGTGGCTGGAGTACTACCAATAACAAAAGTTAATCCCTTAACAAATATATTGGGATTCCAAGATGAAAGTTAACAATATAAACTTGATTGTAAACGAAGCTATTCTCAAATTTATAGTAGTAATCAGTTTTAAGCTCCACTAACGCTATGACCCAAACTTTGATAACAAAAAATAACGAATTGTTTGCCTCCTTACACTTCTCAACTACAACATTAAGAATGTGACATTGGTGACGGTTGTTCGCCAACGTCAATATTCAATAAGTAGACATATTCCTGATCTTTTCTCTTGATTTATAGAAAGTATTTGTTGTCATATCTTGCAGCGCAAAAACTGAATGTGCTCACGAGTGTGTTTAAAACAAAGCATACGGAAGATTTTTGTAATTCACCAATTAGGTAATTCGCAAAATGAAAGTTAGCATGATTTGGGGTCACACACAAAATAAAGTGGAATCCTGAAATTCTAGATTTATAGTAATAGAATGACAAAATCTGACCGACAAATCCTTCAAACTCCAGATATCAAAATTCAAAAACTAATTGAAGAGCTTGATATTTGTTTTATGCTACAGAACAAATCTTAAGCTCTACCACTCTCTTTAAGTTTTTCTTTTCATCTTTTAAATGTGAAGGAAAAAAAGTGTTTGACATTTTTCTTGCTTTTTGTGCTTTATTTTTTTTTTTATTGTTTCATAACTATTATAATTTTCTCTAGAAAAAGAAAACATGAGATATGGTACAAAAAAATATATATATATATTGTCGTTGAATTCTTTTATAAAATATCGAAACATACTTTTCTTGTTAAAATTTGATTAAGAGGTGTTAGGAAATACTAAAAAACTTATCAATTTATCTCATTTCATCAACTTTCTTTATCCGTTTATAGTGTCCTTATTACTTTATCTCTATTTTATTTTCGTAAATAACACATACATCTATCTCTATATATATATGGACCCACTCTGAAGATGGTTAAAATTGTTGTGAGGTGGTGACTTCAAAAGGGAGGAAAAAGTGTAATTAGTGATGTTACCGAGAGAAGAGGAATGTATCATTTTTCTGCATTCTAACTTGAGAGAAATTGAAAAAAATAATAAAAATAAGGGAAGTAAAAACAAGATCATATATGCGTGAAAACGGTGAAAGGAAATGTTAGAGCGAGAGAGAGAGAGAGAGAGAGAGAGAGCGAGCTAATGACAGTTGCATAATAGTGTCAATTCAATAAAATGTATCCACAGTCACATCTTGATTCTTGGATTAGTAAATTAAAAAAGTGAATGAATCCCAACCATCAAATATGTTATGTGTGACATTGTTAAAATACTATTGTTTGAGTAATATAGATTGGCCGGCCAAACTATATATGATTTAACTATATTAGATTGAATCAATTCTTTTGTAAATTAGATTTTTTTTTTCTTTATTGCACGCCACATTATATTTAATCTCAAAGTCAAGCCAATTGTAATAGAGCATTTGCAACTTAATTTGTCTTCAAAGTTGAAAATGTCAATTTCTTTTTGAAGGTTAATATGACAATTTGATTCTATATATTTAAATTTAACATTAAAAAATTACAATAAACTTAAAAGATCACGGGTAAAAACCGTGATCTTTATTATTTAATCACGGTTTTAAAACCGTGGTTGATGGAGCCGTTATTAAAAGTCTTCAAGATTCAACCACGGTTTATGTCTGTGATTAAATGTAAGTTCAAACTGATATGGAAACACGTAAGTCATGATGATAAACAAGATAAGACCACGCTTTGGACAACAAACCATGGATAAAGATCATAAAAGATCACGATTTGAACAAAAAAGCATGTTTAAAAACATTATACAATTACGGTTTACACGGCAAACCGCAGTTAAATCAACAATATTATCACGGTTTGAAGATAAAACTGTGATGAAATTAGTTTTAAGATCACGGTTTGGACAAATAATGTGATTGAAAACACTATACAATCACGGTTTGCTCAAAAAACTAATCACGGTTTGGACAAAAAAACGCGATTGGATTAACTATGCCATCACGGTTTGGATATACGTGCTTTGTGGCATCATCTCCACAATCTCCCAACTCTTATGTATCCCAACATACATTTGCAAAGAATTGAACCTCCAACCTCCTCATTCTTATCCTAACACTCCAACCACTAGGTTACCCAAGTCTTCATGTCACATTTCTCAAAAAAAATGTATATGTATTATCTTTTCATTTATTCCCTTTTATATTGCAACAAATATGTAAATATATTTTACATAAAATATATATTGCATTATGTTATAATATATCATAATATATTCTATTACATTACATTATAATATTTAAATTTATAAAAATTATACAATCGACCACTTAAACTTGGTTGCCGTAGACTAACATTTGGCGGCACCTAGTAATTTAGTAGACACTAACAAAAAATTAGTTAGTGACATGTTTTCTTTTTGGCAACTAATATTCTTTGTTGCCATTATGTCTCTGTCAGATTCTACTTTGGCAACTAACCTCATATTTTGGTCGACAAAGGCAGTGCATATGGTGACAAACATTTGTTTCGTCGCCAAAAGTGATGCATAAGGCAACAAAATTAAAAAAACTAAAATAAACAATAAATTTTTTACTAGTCCATCACACTTGTAATTGAAGTATGATTAAAATACGCAAACACATTTTATCAAGGTTGGAAAAACTGTGATAAAAAAGTTTTTTTTTATCACGGTTGTAACAAAGCGTGATTAAAATAAACACATTTTTATCACGGTTTGTAACAAAGCGTGATGTAAATAATACATTTTATCACACTTATAATCGAAGTGTGATTAAAATATGCAAAACACAATTTATTACGGTTGGAAAAATGTGATAAAAAAGTTTTTTCTCACGATTGTAACACAGTGTGGCAAAAACAAATAAATTTTATCACGGTTGTAACAAAGTGTGGTAAAAATAAATACATTTTATCACACTTGTAACAAGGTGTGGTAAAAATAAACACATTTTATCACACTTGTAGGAAAATGTGATTAAATTAAGCAATTATAATCACAGTTCTTTTAAACCTGTGATAATTATGATTAATCACTACAGTTTTATTAGCAAAGTGACATTAAAAACTCACATTGCATTTCTTTATCACGGTTTCATCAAAACCGCAATCTTTCAAGTTTTCTTAGTGTGATCTTTATCAATTATTCTAGTAGTTTAACCTAATTGTTGAATCTTTATCTTATTAAATCTCCAAACAAATGGTCTCCTAGTCCTTGTTATAACTCTAAAATATGGTTTGGCATCACCCTCGTTTGCCTTCAAATTAGACATATGGAATTTCATGCCAATCTTGAACAAAGATTCGACCTCATTTTTGGCATCAATACTAAAGCATCTTTTGGAAGTTAATTATAAGAATTGGGAGCAGAGCCGGCTTTGGACTAAAGCCCGTGAAACCACCGCTTTAGGCCCCCAAATTTTGACTAATTTTTTGAGCCTCCAATTTTATAAGTTCATATAGTAGTTATACTTTCAAATGACTGTAATGACTTATTTATGAACTTTTTTTGTTTTCCTTAGTATTTTTAACTATGCTATATTTGAGAGTTGAGGGCCCAATTTGAAAAAATTCGTTTTAGGCCCCATATATCTCAGAGCCGGCCCTAATTGGGAGGTCACATTAGATTTGCATCGATCATGCTTGATTTTTATTTATTTATTTATTTTTTGCACATCAATCATGGTTGAGTTGATGACATTTTTTTATTTTTCCATTCCTCCGAAAAAAACTTGACAAAATAAAACAGAAATTATTTTTGATAAGTACTTTTCCAATAATAATGACAAAATTTTTCTGATTACCCAAACCAAGAATTTTATGAGAATATGTTTGGGAAACTTAGAGGAGGGAAGAGAAGGGGGAGAAAAGAAGTCGTAAAATGCTGTTTGGTTTGAAGTTATCAGAATCAAATTCAGTTTTCCTTATTCACAATATATTTAATTTGACAGTTTTCGGAACGTTTTTTTTTTTGTGTGTGTGGCTATTATGGAAAAAGAATCCAGGAAAATACCAATATACCCCCATATTTTCATGGGTAACCACCAAAATCATCACCTGAAATTCTTAAAAGATCCATTGAACACATAGTAGAGTAGTTCACAAGATCTTAGCTATAGCAAAACTGCTACTCCTATAGAACTTGGACATGGACACTAAGCCCCCTCCTAAGTTCTCATATTCAAAACCTCCCGGGTTCTATCAACTACTAATCTACTATATCTTTTAAGGTCAGTACATACAGAGATTTGTTCCGACTCTTATTGGGCTCCCCTCGAATGAACGGCAACATTGAGCTTCAATGATTAATCGAGATTCACGAAAGCCGGCTTGAACACACACGAGTTATCAAAAACATGTTCATGTATCATACAGAACTGTCTTTTCACCTACAAAACAAAAGTACGTACAGTGTATCACCAAATTTTCTGACGTCCACAAGTTCAGGTGTAAATGTAACTGGACAAGAACTAGCACAAGGTTCTTCAAGAATTCGGACGAGTGCTTTCCAGCTACCCCCATGGAACAAGATAAAGAGACATGGATATGATAGAATATGCGGAGACTAGAAAAAGAAATTAGTACAGGAGATAATGAAAGTGCAGAAAGATCATGGAGGCACCCACTAGAGAAACATGATACTACAATGGTCTGGAAGGTGTGCCCACCATCGCTACAATGACAAGCCATACGAACAACTGGTTCATAATTCAACATTTGATTCAGTATGAAAGCCAAAATTATGTTTGTCTCTTATAAACCTGTTAATTGCAAATCGCTTCAGAGACATCGTCCTTAGGACTCTAAATGAACTGAGCAGTTCGTGAATTATTCGAGGTTCGACTCAGTAAAGGCTCGTACGAGTTCGATTCGGGTAATAAACAAACTGAACCTGAACCTCAATTTTAGGCTCGTTTAGTAAACGAGTCGAACCTGATCTTGAAAGTATTAGGCTCGATTAGACTCAATTTTAGGCTCGTTTAGAATATATATATAGAGTTCACTTCCGGTCCAAACTCCCTTAACTTGTTAAGTTACGGACCTCATTGATCCCGATCGAATTTCGATGATCCGAACCGTCCAATGTGTTTAAAAGGTGTTTTTTAGGGTCCCCGCGAGAAATCATAAAAAAAAAATACAGGGAAGGGCTTGATCCGAGCCGTTTTCACAAAAACTGTATATGTACCGTTTTTGTGAAAACGGCTCGGATCAAGCCCTTCCCGGTATTTTTTTTTGATGATTTCTCGCGTGGACCCTGTAAAACACCTTTTAAACACATTGGACGGTTCAGATCATCAAAATTCGATTGGGATCAATGAGGTCCGTAACTTAAGAAAATCCGGGAGTTTGGACCGGAAGTTTGGTGTATATATATATATATATACACGCCGCGGATCCTATCAAGGATCCCGGATTGAGGGTTTTTCGGTGTTTTGATACTTTTAAAATTTTTTTTTGGGAAATCCGAGCCGTCCAATGTGTTCAAAAGGTGTTTTCAAAGGTCCACGCGAGAAATCTTCAAAAAAAATTACCGGGAAGGGCTTGATCCAAGCAGTTTTTTGCAAAAATTGTATATTTACAGTTTTGCGAAAAACTGCTTGGATCAAGCGCTTCCCGGTATTTTTTTGAAGATTTCCCGAGTGGACCCTTGAAAACACCTTTTGAACACATTGGATGGTTCAGATCGTCAAAAAAATATCGGGAAGGTGGAGTCCCGGATCCGGGATTCCCGGACTAGATCGGGCCTCTATATATATAGTCCTAATCCAAGGATCCCAAATCCGGGACTCATAGTACCGGATCAAATTTTTACGATTTGCACTGTCCAATGTGTTTAAAATGTGTTTTTAAAGGTCCCCGCGAGAAATCATAAAAACTAAAATACCGAGAAGGGCTTGATCCGAGCAGTTTTTCATAAAACTGTGTATGTATAGTTTTTTGTGAAAAACTGCTCGGATCAAACTCTTCCAGGTTTTTTCTTTTATGATTTCTCGCGGGAACCCTTAAAAACACGTTTTAAACACATTGGACAGTTTGGATTATGCAAAAATAATTTTTAAAACCTCAAAAACACCATTTTTCCTTCAATCCGGGATCCTTAACTGGATCACCGGTGTGTGTGTGTATCATAAGAATTTCGTATATAACTTTGAATTTGTATAAACTTTCACTTGTACATAATGAAAATTTTGTAACTTACACTTGTCTAAAGTTATAAAAGTACTATAAACTTTATTTTTCATATATTTATATAATTTTATATATGTATGAGTTTATTTATGCACAAAATAAAAAATTTATTCATGCACAATATCTAATATTTTTTACTTGTTAAGGCTCGCGAACAAGTTTGATTGAGCTCGGCTTGTCAAATTTTTATTGAGTTTAAGCTTAGTTCAAGTTCACTTAAAAACTTAACAAACGGATCCGAAGATTCTAAAACTCGGGCTCGATGCAACTCGTTTATAACCCTAGGACGGCCCCACACCGAAAAGATAAGAAGATAAAACGCAAGTGCAATAATTGAAACGAGTAGCTTTCATGTTTTCACAGACGTACGCGCCTCTTATACGTTTGAAGAAATCTTTGATTAATTCATTTCCGTTGCAACCCAAAAAAAAAAAAAAAAAACAAGCTTTGATTAGTGGCAGTATTATTTAAACTTGACCCTAGTCCAAAGCTGTGGGGAATTCTTTTAGTAATTAAATTGTACTATGCATTATTCTACAATTATAGTCTATTTGATTAGGTCTGCAATTCCGCACAAGTTATACAACGCATACTAGCTACGGAATTCTTGTTTGGTTTGGTTTCTACTTGGTAATGATTGGAGGAATAAATGGAGATAATAATTAAAAATATATGATAATAATTGGAGAGAGATAGAAAAAAAAATGAGAATAATAGTAAAAATAAGGGTAATGATTGGAGAATAATAGAGAAAACTCGTCTTGAAACCCAAAACAAACAATGTCGTTACAACCCCCGAAAACTTGTGGAGGAGGACCCGTACGTGCTTTTAGCCTCGCTAATAACAAACTCTCGGGGGTAAAAAGTTGTTGGGACAATTTCGTTCACACGAAATACAAATTATAAAGGACTTATTGAAAGAACGAAAGGATTAATTAGGCTCACTATTTTTCTTTTTGTATACATCTGAAATGAGCCTGTGTGTGCTCGGAGCTAGAAAAAAGGATCTTTTTTTTTTTTTTTAGCAATAGAAATTTATTAATCATTAAAACAAATTACAATGATTAAAAGGACTCAATGCATTAACGGCAAAAAACGGGGATCCTGGTTAACCCAACAAATAATGTGGATGTACACAACCTAGCAAAAGACTAAATCTCGTCCACCAAGAACGTAGAGGTAAGATTATTAGGAGTATTAGCAAATCTAGACCACCAATTATCAAGATTAATTTGGACTGTTCGATTCAGTGCAAAACAAGAATGGAGAAAGATACATTACACTAATATATAGGAGTATGAAAATCTTACTCCAATATTCTTACTCGAAAAGAGCACAAGGATTGTACCAAAAATGGGATTGACTGTGTTCGTTTCCCAG
The DNA here is from genome assembly GCA_020921065.1 of Vaccinium darrowii. Taxonomy (NCBI): domain Eukaryota; kingdom Viridiplantae; phylum Streptophyta; class Magnoliopsida; order Ericales; family Ericaceae; genus Vaccinium; species Vaccinium darrowii. The sequence continues at coordinate 28,370,068 of CM037152.1, forward strand.
TTTTAGTCTAGTTTTAGTTTTGATGACATCATCATTACCCTCATTTCTCTCTCTATCTCTCTCCACTCATTACACATTTTTACTTGTGTTTTAAAAGGGAAAATTTCGGAGATTGGTCCTTCCTTATATTGCAATTGTGCAATTAGGATAAGAGCGTTTCATTCTAAACACATGGGGAAGTGATCAGAGAAAACTTTTTTCAAAGAAAAGAGAGAAGGTACTTCATATTCTTCAATTATAGTAGACTGGTGTGGTTCCTAGGATTTTTCCTTGCGTTGAGGTTTTCTACGTATACCTGTGTGTCTTTCTTGTTTTCTGTTTATTATGAACTCTTTTCTGTTTGTGATTTCTGTCACTCTAATTTCCAAGATCTGTAGGGGTGTTGTGAATGGGACGATTCTTAACGTAAGGCTACACGTAACTAAAAGGTTAGTAAACATAGTTAAGCAAATACTATTGCGAAAAACGGTATAAAACCAAAGAAATATCAGAGAACAATTTCTATTAGCAAATTGCAATAAAAATACATGAATCGAGTCCTGTGAAACACAATCTACTTAAAACAAATTCACCGTCTCACCGAGGGCATTGAAGGTGTTGGGAAAAATATTCAGCAATCACAGAATTCAAGAGAACAATTTCATTGATATAACTGTAAATACAATTTATATGAACAGAAATGAGATGGAAATAACAGAAATGGGAAAAATAGATACAAACAGTATTTAGAAAACACGAGTCGAGTCCTGTGATACCACAATCTCTTTAACAAAGATTCGCCGCCTACCGTGTGGGTGTTGTAGGATTCACTGACGTTTTCGTCCCAAGATAAAATGGCTAGAACCATGGACCGCCGGAACACCTTCGTCGATTGCCTTGGCAAACGGACTTCTGTTCCCCCCCCCCCCCCCCCCCCCCCTCCCCGCGCTCTCTCTCTCGCAAAATGTTAATCTGGTAGTGAATATTGGAGCACCAAATTGTTGTACACAAGTAAAGGCAGGGCTGCCTCTATATAGGTGAAGGAGAAGCTTCCGAATTCAATACGAGAATCAATGGGCAATTCAATTCTGCAATTGAATTCTGTAACCCCCAATATAAGAACAAAATTGAATTAAGGCTATTGAATCTCAATCATGGGGGTGTAATGACCAGCCATTATCATGTGTATTAACTAGCCATCAACACGCGTAACTTCCAACTTCGTGGGTCTTTCCGGTTGCCTCGCGAGACCCTCTGAACGCCCCGTTTCTTTCACATTGAATTTCGAGAAATTTCCAACAATACCCTTCATAAATGAAATTGGCAGGCACATTGACGCAGAGTACAAAACTGACTGGAGAGAGAGGCAACGAATAATTCCTGCATAGGATAGGTAGCTTTTGGCCTTGAACCTTCCCTTGTGATAGCCTGTCGAGTTTACTAGCAGACTAGTGTGCAGTTCTACTTTAAACTGTTCCGCCGTTTGTATGAACCAATACAACAAACGTCACACTGGACTTCTCCTGGTTTTGACTGTTGGGGTCATTTTGGCCATGACACCCTCTTCTTTGTTCTGCAAGTATTTTCTCAAGAATTTCGTGAAGATTCTCAAAGTAGCAACCCCACTTCATACTCACATATAGATGACCTTCTTATAAAGGGTATCCTACTATACACGGCTCAGCATCTCCGACGCATAAGAGTCATTAAAAGCAATGCTTAATCTTTTCGACTTTACATACTTCACTGTTTTACATCACAGAAATGGGCAACAGATTCAATTTCCACAGTGATCGTTCTCTATTGCACGCAAAAGGTAAGTGGGGGAGATTGTGAAATCCCACGTTCGAAATTCATGGAAATGTCATGTGGTATATAAGGCGACACCACCAGTTCCTATTAATCCAAGGTTAATCTTTTTATGTCATGTAGGTAAACAAAGATTAGCATGTTAGTTAGGACGAATCATGACAATATAAGTGGTAATTGATTTTCACACCTCCAAATTTACAATTTACAAGTTGGTAATTGATTTGTTAGTCTATTTTGAGAGTTCATATCACTTTTCAAATAATTATATCTTATAATTTACAATGTTTTATATAATTTTAAAAACATCGTCTTATAAAACCTGGACATATAATTACTTAGCAATTTAAAAGTATCACTAATTTTTTATCCGATTGTAATAAAAAAAAGAAATAAATCCGAATGGAAAAAATATTAAAGGAAAAAAAAAGAAGAGTTGTAAATATCGATTTATGGCGTGAAAATCGCCCTCCATATTTCTTTAATGTCTACTTTTGGTGAGGGCCGTGCGGCTTCGGTTTAAGACAAAAAAAACCTATGGAATCTTCTCGAGCCCCCCTCTCTCTCTCCTCTCTTATTTTCCACTCCTTTATCTCTATTTGCCGTTCCATCAAATGCTCCAAATTCGCTTAAGTACTGTCTAAAGCGAATAATATAAACGTAGTTAATGAGTTGCTTTCACAGTTTATAATCTGCACTTTCTTTGAATTTTAATTCCATGCGTCTTCTTTTCTCAACGCTTTCCTCGGTTCCTCATCACCTCGCAATTTTCCATTACCCCGAAATCAAAATCAAATCAAGGACCCACTTTTTTTAATCCGGCCCCGCATTTTCCCTCGTCACCCACCTCACACGTGGCATCCTACCGGGTCCCAGTTCCAATACGTTTCTTCCCTCCTCAATTCTCTCTCTCTCTTAATAAAGCTTTGCTTTCAGAGTTGCACAATCAAGAAGTCGTCGACCCATCAGAGGTACTTCCAAACCCCTAATCAATCTCTCTCCCTCTCTATAGCTGATGAATCTATCTTTTTGTGCTTTTGTAGTTGTATCTCTCTGTATATATGTATCTACGTATCTGCAGACTTTAGTTTTGATGAGAAGAAGAAAGACTGTACCGATCATCTTCTGGTTTAGAGAAAATCACTTTGTTTCCATGGAGATTTCTTTTTCTTTTGTGGGTTTTTAATTTTTTCCTTTGTTAAAAAATGAGCCAGCCTGCGATGGTGTGTATTTTGTATGCATGTTTTTTTTTTGTTGGGTTTTGGTTTTATGCTTTCCTCTGTTGGGGATTGTACTGTTGGAGCCCGTTTTGGGTCCCGTTTATATGTGATCAAGATAAAAAAAAAAAAAAAAAAAAATCAGCTTTATCGACTACAGTCTCAAAATTTTGTCAAGAAAAATTGAAGGTTTATTTCAGAATCTTATTTGTTTTTCTAAGAAGTGTGACAAAATTATGTGGTTACAGTCAGCAGATGATGCTGATTTTTGTATGATTAATTTGCTCCCCGGGTTTGCATAAAGATTGGACTTTGAAATGGAGCCGCCGTAGGGTCCATAATGGATGGGTTTTTGTTGTGCTATGTTGTCATTTTATTAGATGATTAATAGGAGCCAATACGCCTCGAACTTATCTCTTTCTAACTTTCCCTCTAATTTTTTTATGACAGAAACAAAGGAGAGCCTATTGGGCTTGTGGTTTGAGGTTACAGAGGTACTGAGTATTCTGTATTACGTGCGTAGAAGGTAGAAATGGTAGGGCGAGAGGGGTTGAAAACCGAGGGATTAGACTTGTGCTTTGATAAGCTGATGGTTTTCGGTGGTACTGGTGGTATTGGGGGAACGAAGATGGGAGGTGGTGGCATGATTACCGAGTGGAAGGATATTCCCATGGAACTGTTGTTGCGAATCGTTTCTCTTGTTGATGATCGGACAGTTATCGTTGCTTCGGGAGTATGTAGTGGTTGGAGAGATGCTATTTGCTGGGGACTTACTCAACTCTCCCTCTCATGGTATCATCTTATTGTCTCTCTCTGTCTTTGTGTGTGTGTGTCCGTCTGTATGCAATTACGTTCCACTAACATTTAGATGGCAGCGTCATATATTGGTTGTGCTGTTCAATTTGGTATTTTTTACTGGCTGCTCTAATTCCCTTGATCAACAGCTATGCCACCGGGACTTTGGTACAGGTGCTTGCATATGTGTCTAAGTGTTAGGTTTATCTAGGTACTCTAAGGGCAGTCAGACATGGTAAAATAGTCATATATGTTTACATTAGATATACCTCTTCTACTTTGTTGGGAAAACATGGTGTTTGCAAGTTTCAATTGAGCATTTCGTGAGTAATATGGGGGTGTTATTTAATTATATTGTAAGTGGAATCACTCCATATTGTTGTTGGGTGGAAATCCAACCACTTGTGTTGGAGAGATGAATACATTGATATGAGTCCATGTAACACAGATCTTCGTTTATGCTATCTGTATCCTTTGCAATTGACTATTGTATACATGATGTAATTTGAGTGTATTGTAGGCATTTTTGTTGAATTTCCATGAGGATTGCGCATAAACTGCTCTTTTGGCAATAATACTTTTTGACAATTCCTCCATTGTTAGAATCTACCCATGATTTGATTATATATGAAAATTATCATCATGCATATCTTCAGTCTATCTGTAATCTCAATCTATTAGTAAATATACAATATATGCAGCAGATTGGTCTTAGCACTTTTTCATCTACTTTTTGAAAAAAGGAAGATTTCAGCTACAGGGTCAAAAAGAAAGAAAATCGTACATAGTAGACAGGGAAGGAAGCACCATAAGCTACAAGCTACCCATCAACTGATTAGCCAATAGCCATTATGAACTAGAAGGCATAGTGTGGACTCAAATATGTGCCGAATTGTTCATGTTCATGTTCATGAAAATGTCTACTGTTTGACGAACTATATATTTTCACGTTATCTAGATGACTATGCCCTAGTGTATTCTACGCTTTGATTCCCCCTTTATGAGCCATTGTGCAGGCTTTACTTTGTATTTCACTAATTGGCGAGGTTTTCTTCAGGTGCAAGAACAACATGAACAACATGGTTCTTTCTCTTGCTCCTAAATTCACAAAATTACAGACTCTGACTCTGCGTCAGGATAAACCTCAGCTTCAAGATAACGCGGTTGAAGTCATTGCAAGTTACTGCCATGAACTCCAGGATTTGGACCTCAGCAAGAGCTTCAAGCTCAGTGATAGCTCTCTGTTTGCCGTGGCTCATGGTTGTCCAAATCTGACTAAACTTAACATTAGTGGGTGTTCTGCCTTCAGCGATACGGCTCTTGCGTATTTGGCTACTTTCTGCAGAAAACTAAAAAGCTTAAATCTTTGTGGATGCGTGAAAGCCGCATCTGACAAGGCGTTAAAAGTAAGAAAGAGTTATAGCTTGTTATTCCTCATTTCATTTGAATCCGTAGAGAAGACTTGACTTTAAGCTCTAATACCCACAAAGTGGAGGATTGATTCGCTCCAGCCATCTCCCATTTTGGAGCTCCAAAAAGAAGACTTGACTTTAAGCTCTAATACCCACAATATCCTCTGTCGTTGTTAATCGATTTTTCATAACATACATAGATTGAGATTTTATATAATTTATACCATAGGCAAGACACCGACGATAACTTTCGACAGGTGCCAATATTAAATATGTTTATTAAAAGTTAGAAAATATTTATTCTGATTTCAATAGAAAATTTGTTCAACAAATGTATTTTGAAGGTAAGTTGAGAAATTTTGTACGGAAGTGGATAAATAAATGGTTTTCAAGATGAACTAGTGGATTCTTGAATAAATGGAGCAAGCAAATGGAGATGTCTGGTTGGAGCTGGCATAAATAGTAGTATGAAAGTTTCTATTTTCACTTTTGGATTAGTAATCCTAGTTCAAAATGGAGAATTGGGTTGGAGATGCTCTTATATGGCGGACAAAGATCAATGTTTCTAACTTTTTAAGCAATTGTGTGCAGGCTATTGGTGACAACTGCAATGAGTTGCAGTCATTGAATCTGGGATGGTGTGAGAAGGTCAGTGATGCTGGTATCATGAGGTTAGCGTATGGATGCCCCGATCTAAGAGCTGTGGATTTGTGTGGTTGTGTTCTTATAACAGGTATCCCACGCTCTTGTTTTGTTCACAACATCAAAATGTGTCAGAAGGAAATTTTTTGTTTCTTAGCCATATATCACTGAATTCAACCCCCCTTACTTGAGAACTGTTGCTCATCCAAAACATTTGGATTATCCTGTATCGTCCCCAAATTTGTGTTCCTGATTATGTTCCAATGGCAGTCTTTGAGCTATTCGTTCTCTTCCTGTCGCTAGGTTGGTCCTTCACATTATAGTGCTGAATGGCTGTTCACTTTGTCGATTTGGCTTAACTTTACTTATGATCCAAGAAAGGGGCCGGGGACTGGGATTCTCTAAAATAAAAAAGTCGTGGGAGGCCAAGAGGGCCCACTTGAGTAAAGTCTCAAGCTCTCTTTTCTTTTCCAGCAGATTTATCCGCTTTTGTCCCCCGATGACAGTTAATCTCCATATTTTGCGACCTTTGCGGTTTCCCGTTACCGGACACATGCTTGACAATCTAGATCTTACTGTGTATTTACTGAAGTGTCATACATGTACTGAAATATAATCAAGCCAAAGGCTTTATAGAATGTTCTGATGTTGGTTATAATCCTTAGTTCAACCAATACTGCAGTGGCAAGCCTTCATGAATCACAAGTTTTCGGTTTTGGTGAGATTCAACTGGGACTCATGTTCCGGTTTGAATTCATGATCTATTAAGACATCGTACACCTTTCACTTGAAATTTGAATGTGTAATGGCGGTAAACGCATCTATGTCATGAATTGTGTCAAATGTTGGAAGTTTGACTTTGTAGAGTTTGCTATTGCTCGTAGCACGAGGTTATAATTGCTAGTTTATGCGATTACTATGATTTTTCCGTAGGTCATAAGAAGGGCTAACATAGATGGAGACAAACGACATGGACACTCCGGCATGTTGATTTTCATTAAATATACGACATGATATGGCACGTTATAATTAGGAAAGATATGCCCAAAGTAAATCAGAAGTCTATTTTTTGTAGCTTAAATATGAGATATCGGTCATGTAGCAATTCCCTTCCAAAGGATGCAATACAGTTGTAAGATACTTTTAATACACACATGATTCAGTCATCTTATAACGATGTTTTCAGACTTCGGAGGGTTCAAGAAGTGTGGTGAAGTTCCAGTAAAGTGTTCAATGCTATAACTTTTAGGTTTCTTAATTAGGTCACATTCAAAAAGTGTTGGATACCCTTTGGGTGTCCGAGGAGTGTCGGTGTTTGACATACGCGTTTCCTTCATGCAAGTGTTCGTGCAATTTCTTAAGGAAATTAGTAGTTAGTATTAAGATGATTAAGATAATGTCTAATGGATAATCTACCTAAGCAAGAGGAAATTAGTGGGAAGTGGGCCATTTCTACCACGGGTCTTTTGGTTGCAGCTCCATGTTTATATGCATGTTGTATATGTTCCTTTTTTCAATCTTCACCTGGTCAGTTCCACCTGTTCGGACTTCCTGTTGTTTTATAGCACAAGCAATTCAAGTATATGTCAGCCTAGTAACTTTTCGAGGTAAGATTGACTACTCCTGGTCTTGTTGCAGATGACAGTGTCATTGCTTTGGCAAACAACTGCCTCCATCTCAGGTCCCTCGGTCTCTACTACTGCCAAAACATCACCGACAGAGCAATGTATTCTCTGGCTCACAGCCGTGTTAACAACAAGCACGAAATATGGAAGTCTGTGAAGAAGAACATGCGTGAGGAGGAAGAAGGGCTTATCAACCTCAACATAAGCCAGTGCACTGCCCTTACTCCTCCAGCTGTGCAGGCAGTATGCGACTCCTTCCCGGCACTTCACACTTGCCCCGGAAGACATTCCCTCATCATCAGCGGTTGCTTGAGCTTGACGTCTGTGCATTGTCCTTGTGCTGGTATCCAAGCACACCGTGCAGCCAATGCACTCCTTCATCCTGCTCACTAAGGTTGTGAGTGAGTATGCGTGTTTAGGTTGTGGTTGGATCGTGAATTTGTGGAGGGGTTTATGGAGGAATGGAAGAGTTTTGGAAAAACAGATCGTGGAATGACGTAGTTATGTCTATCTAATTGGTTTTCCTATCATTTTTGTTCCCATCGGTAAGTCCCTAGATGAATCCATGATCTAGACACAGTCTCTACATTCCTTTTTCGCGGCGAAAAAAAAAAAAAACAAAAAAAAAAAGAAAAAAACAATGCTACTGTATATAGTGTTGTGTGATTCAGTTGAATATTCAGAGCACTTTGTACTAGCTGTTTGTGCCCTTTGTGGGTTGAACCCAAAGTAATTTGACTTTTGTTGTATCTGTTTTCAGAGACTGGCTTTCTAAGATATTATTATACATTTGTTTATACCTTGTGAATGGTATATTGGGTTATCTTGGTTGTGTGTTTCTTCCTCTTTCTGAGCTTTTGTCTTGGCTTAGCTTCTCTACCTTGAGCTTTAACAATTTTCTGTACAGAGAACAACTTGGTTCGTGAGACATCATATTGGATCCCTCTGGAGATACTTCTCATGTGAGAGGTTTGTCGGGATCAGCGTCCAATATTTTTGTATTAAGGTTTTCCCCATTGAGTTGTCTTGAGCCAGTGTCGTAAACAGGTTCCAACCAAGAAGCTTTCATACAGTGTACTTGAAGGAAATGCCGTAACAATGGGGAGAGAGAGAGAGAGAGAGAGAGAGAGAGAGAGAGAGAGTTTCCTCTTCTTCCTTCCTCCTCTCCTCTAGTCTGCCCTACGGATTTTGATTTTCTCTCTCCTCTCCTCTCCTCTCCTCTCCTCTCTCTTGTTTTGTGGATCTGGGTTGAGTTCATCTCTCTCTTTTGAGTGAGAGCTTAAGATTGTTTGACGGCTTCTTGGAGGTGGCGGCCGTGGCATTCCATCAGTACAGGTAGCAGTGGCGATGGAGGTGGTAGAGGCGGCACTGGTGATGGGCTTGCCGGTTTCACTAGCAAATCTAGTTATTTTTTAGACTTTTTGTATTCTTGGTTTTTTTTTTTTTTTTGATCTTTTTCTGGTTCTATCTTGCAGGCTTTGTACTTTTATTTCCGTCTAATACAATCTTAAAAAAAGAAAAGCAACGACAGTGAAGCATTAGCTTGTACTAATGGTTTAATCTTTCCTTGCCATTGAAGTTGCTTGTGTGGATTAATTAGCTGTTTCGTCCTCAATTTTTAAACCAAAGAGAAAAAATTGCAATTTGGTTTATAGATAGATTGTACCGTGAACTGCGCTGTAAACTTTTTACACTGGAACAAAATCCTTTGAAAAATTAGAGTTTCACAAATGGAAAGGAAAGAAAATGATTCAAAGGAAATCCCTTTCCTACGTGTTTATGACGATTTGGAAGTGCAGGAAAATGGTTCCATTAACATATGTTTGCAAAGGGAAAAAATTGTGTAGACTTAAATCAACTTCTAGACTAAAAGCAGAAAATTAATTGACATTCATTTGGTTACAAAAATAGTTACTAGAAATTTCTTTCTAACTTCACATTAAATTTCTAATAACTGTTTTCGAAACAAGAATAACATGTTTGTTTTTTGGTCAACAAGACTAACGTGTTTGGCTAGCCTACGAGGACGGGATATAGAACCTTCTTTGGTTTTTTTAACCTACTAACTTCCTTACTAACTCATCGTATGACCAAAAGAACAAAAGAAAAGAAAGAACGGGATATAGAAAACCCCCTTGACATTAAATTTCATTTACTTTCAGTGACGAGAATAACATGTTACACATGAGCATCCTACTTCTCCATCCCCATTTAAGTTTTTAGCCTCCAAGGACGAGATATAGAAACTCCTCTAGTTGTTTAACCCACTATACTATATTCCTCAAACCCCTGCTGATGTAAGTCATACGACAAAAAAGAAAAGAAAAAAAGAACGAGATATAGAAAAAACCTCTTAAAAGTAAATTCCATTTACTTTCAATGACAACAATAACATGTTACACATGTTTTATAGGTTGATGAGTATTGTACTTCTCCATCCCTTTTTTAGTATCTCACTTCATAAATTCAACTTTTCACAATTATCTAACATGAAGACATTATCATTACAATTTTATCCACTAACTTTGCAAATGGAATTTATTTTTAAGGGTAGAAGGGAAAATGTATCAACTTTTACTCACTAATCTGCAAAATGGACATTTTTATTAAGGCACAACCTTACATGGAATACTGGACTCTTAAAGGGGATGGGGGAATATAATTTAGGGGTTTAGGGAGATCCATAGGAGGAAAAACTATTCAATGTCCCTAAGGCACTGGCACATTGTGCCCCCAGGCCCTCCTCCACTACACAATTATATGAACCCTAAGACCAAGTCTGGACTCTACATGATTGGGTGGTAGAGTAGGGGCTTGAGGGTGCCATAGGGGCACTGAATGATCTCTCCATATTTAACCACGAGTCACACATATTAGGCAACTATTCGTACCCGAGTTCGAGTTTACATAGCAGTGTGTTTGTTCATATAGCAGCGTGTTTGCTTAGATTGATTAACGCATAAATTGTGCAACTCACCAATCTTGTTGTATTTGAGAAATACTGCAGCAATTGTTGGCCAAAAAATTACACAATCATAATTCATAGCTTGTTCCTTTCTGTCTTCTTAAAACAATCTTTTGCTGAACAAAATGGCGTTTTGGTATTTGCAATCTCACAGTTTCTCAGTGATTATTTGCCTTTGTACACAATCTCATCATCATCCACATCAAATGCTGGATTACAGAGGCACCTGAAGAGTCTACCAATGCCCTGCCACAAGAGAAATGCAAGAGCGGTTGTTATGAAACTATGGTGCATGTTTTTCTATCAGAAAATGAAGGTACAAGACAGTTAATCTAGTTGGATTCATGTACCACTTCAACGCGAAATGACAAAGCACAGAAGGGAGACAAAAGAGGAGGAATGTGCAAAGTTAGACATAGATCTCCAACGAACAAAATATTTCAACATAAGCAGGTCGATCTACGAAGATAATTGGTAGAGAAAAAACAAGTCTTCATACTGAAGCTCAAGCTGCTTCTATTGTACTTAGAGGGGGTGATTTTAGCTTAAAAACAAAGTGACTTAAGACATGGGAGAGGAAAAAAGAGTCTGGAACTCGGAGGGAATTCAAGTATCAGGAGGTACCTATTATACATGTTTTTGAAGGATTTGAGGTGGGTTTTTAACCATATGTGATTAAGGGAACGCTACACTTACTTGTGTGATCATAGGAGTTCGATAATTAAGCGGTCTTGGTGAATCCTCTTCATCACTGCTATCAGAACTGCTTTCATCATCACTCATGGCTGAACCTATTGTCTTCTTTGATGTTCCGCCCCTTTGCTTATCCTTTTCCCTCTGAAAGAACAAAAGCACCAAAGATCAATGTTATTTGAACAAATGAACTTTGGATCATTGCTCTCATAATCGCAATTCAGTCAGGCAAATGGGCATGTTTATCAAATTTAGTGAATATAGATCGTCTAATGTCAAATTGACATGGGGTGGTTGGTATCCCACTCAAAAATATTTATAAAAAAAAAAAAAAAAAAACCTGAGTAGGATTTACATGGTTAGCATGAATAAAAGTCAGAGGGCTATAGAATTACACAGTTTATGAAATGCTCTCATGCAAGCCAGTCAAAAAATGATCAAAATGTCTCAGTTTTCGGTAGATTAGTTATTCATACTCATAAGCAACTTCATTGTTGCATCGATCCTACCTGAAATATTTTCCCTAAAAGTTTGAGGGCCATAGCACGGGCCTTTAGTACTTCCCTTCTGACATTACTTTCTTGCAGCACCTGCAAACAAATCAAGAATCTTGAGTTTGGTCATAGTTCAAATAAACATAATATGTTCTCATCCTAAAGCATATACATTTTTTTTTCTATTTCCCACGGAGGCAAAGTAAAACTAAACCATTCTTAACCTAAATCAACAAAGAGCAAATTACAGCACAACTAAAAAATGCAAACCCATGCCGTGAACAGTGATAACACATGGAAAGATGACCAAAAAAAAACTCACCATCTGGCAAACATGTAAAAGAGTGACTTCAATATCCACCACGTTCAATTTCCATAATGAGTTCATCAACGTATCCTTATTCAACCTTAAATGTGATTCAAGGTCATTTTCAGGGCCACTACCGTCCATTTTGAACTGGCGACGAGTGTCTTCTTGTAGTTGCAACAACTGAAAAGCTCCTGGAGCCATTATCACCAAAGAATTCAAGATAATTCAATAAAATGACATCCAAAGAGGAAACTAATAAAGGGAGGTGGTCTCTTTGATTTTATCTATACCTCTTGCTGCAGTGATCTGTGATTTCCAGAAATGTCCCTTATTTCGAACCCATTCTGCCACAAATGGCACCCCTAGATATTTGGCTTTCTTTCCCAGTTCTTGTGCTGCCTGTCTTGAATATATATAGCCGATAGTGTGCAGTATATCAGCTCCAAAAGCTGTGGTTGCAATGATTGGAAATTCACTTACAACATAATCAATTCTAACACTTGGGGAGGACAATTTATGCAGTGATATGAATACACAGCAAAAGTACAATATCCATATAGGAAAAGGTAGCTAGAAGCCTCAAACAAGCCAATCAATTGTTTCCAATTATTTTCACATAGGTTCAACACTTCAACCCCATTAACCTTGAGATTACGGGTTCAATGGTTGAACATGAGAGCAAGCACTTTGTACATCTAACGCCAAAGCTTAGGCCTGTACCCCGTCTACCCGTCTCAGAGACAAAGCAATGGAGAGCAAACTAGGTGTATCTCATATAGTTCCATGGATGCAAAGGGATAATGTTGCCTGCTCTATTTGACAACATAGATTCTGGTGTGAAACCGTGGAACTTGGTAGTATGAGAAACTAAATAATGATACCACATGCTCATTGTAGCACATAAAGGTTCATGTGAAAAACAAACAATTTATGAATTGGCAGCAGACTGCTTAATTAACCTGCATGAGAAAGTCGTTCTGCTTCAGATTCAGCACAGCGCACAAATCCTACTTTGTCGCCTCGAACATATTGCTGAAGCAAACCTCTCAGTGTTCTAGCAAGCTTTTCTTCTCGTTCTTTTTGGAAAGCCTTCATCACATAGATTAAGGGTTAATAGATTAATGGGGCAAGATAATATGAAATAATGTACTTCCGTAAATCATCACAGGATAATATGAAATAATATACTTCCATAAATCATGATGATTACTCAACTGATGGACTGTTCGAAAGACCTGTACAAAAACTTGAATTTTCACCAAGATAATCATTACAATGTTCATGACGTAAATTGCAAAACCAGATTTTGGGCAAAACCAGATTTTGGTAAGAGGGTGAACCAATCTTTCACAATGGCAGGTGATTGCTAAAACATTAAGACAAAGCTTTGTATAAGTCATGCTTGATATATATTCAGTTGACACTGAAATTGACTCTAACTCGGACTCAGACTACCTACTTCCGAAGTCCACAGACAATTTAACCCACCCAAAAAAAGAGGAGAAACAACACAATTATAATTCCAATACATAGTAAATTTGTAACATACTCACCTTCAACTTATCATGTACTTTGTCAGGATTGTCAATTTCACCAGATAACTCAGAGGAAGCCATTGTTGCCACAGCAAGATGTCCAACATAATCCTCAAACAGCTCACTTCCGAAAAGAAGAGCAAAGACAGCGGTAGGGTCAACCATGGTCTCCCTAAAAAACATGAAATAAAACCAAGACGTTACATATCAGGGATATCCATATACAGAAACAATAACCATTAACAAGCAAAAAGCCATCTGAAATAGGATTTCTTGTAGTGTAACTCACTCGTATGGCAAGTATTTAACACTGAAAAAGGTAGAAGGGATGAATTTAGATTATATTTCTTAGTATGCCTAATCATTGACATGGTAGAATCATAAACACAAACTGCAGAAGCCCCTCCGCTCTGCCAGATATCTTCATTTATTTTTCCCAATGACAGATTGTTGTAGAGATGTTAAAGCTTACTGAGGGAAGTAGAATAAACGGTTGATGTGTTTAAGTGTGATTCAAAGTTTTAAATCGTAACCACCTTCTAACAACAAGGCAAATCCTCAAAAACGATGTCCTTTTGGTTTATACTTAGTCAATGGTCTATTACTTCACAAGTACTTAAGCCAATAGTTTCTCGACAGGAATATCAAAACAATATGACAACCAGTATGACAAACTAAAGAGGGAAGATGGGAATTTATGCATTTAGTGTTCTACTTATTGTTATTCCACAGAAATGGAGTAAGCTTACCGAGATATGCAATACTTTCCATTTCTATCATACGCATCCCTCTGCAGTGAGTCACTCAAAACCTGATAAGCTTCACCCAGGACCTACTGACATAGAGATTCCCTTAGCCATAAAGGAGAATACAGGAAAATATGGAAGTACGATAGACACAAAATGTTAATTCCGACACCTCCTCCTTATTTTCCAGAGAAAGCTGCAAAAATTTTAAAAGAAAGGATATGCAAAGAGATAGTCCCATTGTTTGTGAATCTCCAGTTCACAACTAAAAACTTACCCCGGATATATCTGGACACCAATGAAAATGAAAGAAAGATAAGTAGGAAACAGTGGACTTGCCTGAAATCTTTCTGCAGCTTGAGGATCGTTAGGATTTTTATCAGGATGAACTTGCCTGGCCTGTCACAAAATACAAAGAGTTCAGTTAGCCTTATGACTGTAGTTGTAGGTCATAACACCTCAATAGCATCAAGACGATATTCAACTACTTTTAATCCCAGTAACTGTTAGATAAACAATATCCTATTCAACTTAGATGCAATTTGGGCTCCATTGCTGATTGCAAATGTCTAAACTGCATAAAAGGTTGCCCAACACCACATTTGACAGTTCCCAAATCCCCAAAATAAAAATCACAACACCATATTTGACATTTCCCATCTCCACCCCTCCGATACACTTCAAATCAACAAAGAAAATAAATGATCATGCCAAATTTGCCAAGAGTCATTACCAAAAATAAAAATAAAAATTTTTCCCAGAGCCAAAAGAAGAAACAACTAATGAGCACAATGAGCATTAGAAGGCCAGGAAAGCTGAGTCATATTCGGCACATTTATTCCGGTCACCATCCCAGTGAACAAATTCTTCCTATACTACTTAATCACTAAGAGGACGCACGCTTGTCCATGCCACTGGGCCTTCAACACAAACATTGAAGCCGCCATTATGCGTTCGAGACAACACAGGTTGTTCATTTTTTGAGGGGTATGGTAGAGAGGGCAGAGTCTTAGGTAGGGGAGAAGGAACTATAACCCTCTGCGGGGCACACGCACAAGGGATTGACTCCAATGGCCTCTTTGATTCAGGGCTCAGATAGTGGGATAAGATTAAAAATCTTGCTGGAATGAATTTGGTGATTGAATTTTTTACATAGGAAAGCAGGATGTTGAGAACTTATGCTATTGCCAATCCCAACAGTTGGAAACACTCATTCTGCATCTAAATGACAATTCCTTAACTATTTAGTCAGACCAATCAAACAGGGCACAAGGATTGAAGAGGATGCCGACCTTTCAATCTTATGGGCCTAAACCCACTGAAGTCCTCTCCAACGCTAATTGGTTTTCGGGGAGAAGGTGAAGTCACATTGGTTCAAACTCATACTTTCTAAATTTACTGTTTATACAGAAGCCTTCCCACATTCAAGTCATTGAGCGGTACGATTAGAAAATTTAGTAGTACCATCATATTCAGCATATACCCACATATGCATTATGCAAACCACAAAAAAGCCATTAAACCAACAAAAACATTATGTTAAGGCTCCGTTTGGATGATTGTGGATTTCAAATGAAGGGATTTCGTGTTCAACTTTAAGATTCAGATGTAGGTGGCTTATGAAGCTGGAGTTGGAGATGGATTAAAAGGTAGATGAGTCCTATTATAATGGAATTTGCATCAATCAAATAGTGAAGTTCTTTTACGATAGTAATTGATCAAACCCATTAAACCCATCACCATAAAATTCTTTTACTAATGTGTGAAGTTCTTTTAAATGTGGAGTTTCAAATTGCATCAATCAAATAGTAAATTGATCAAACCCATTAAACCCATCACCATAAAGCTCCCAAATCCAACGTTGAAGCCGTATCTAGCCATTCAAACATAAATTCACGCTACTTTTCATTGAACACTAATGTCAAAAAAACCCTTGAGTCGAAATCCACATCTTTCCTATCCCAAAGCCTAGGAATTTCTGCAAAAATAATACAATACCTTCAAATAATAAGCTTTGCGGATTTCCTCCTCAGACGCAGATGGGGTAACCCCAAGAACGTCATAGTACTCTGTTTCTTTCACCATATCTTCTTCTTCTTCTTCTTCTTCTTCTTCTTCTTCTTCTTCTTCAAGAACTCCCCGAGTATGGAAAAAGATAGTCTAGAGAGAGAGAGAAAGAGACGGTGAAAATGACGAGGAAAAAGGTGTGAGAAGAGATGGTGGTGGTGGTGGGGGGATTGTTGAGAGGCCCTCACTCCCACGAGACTCTACTTTGCCTTTCCAGTTCGCAAATCAAACTTTTGTAATAAACAAATGGTTTTACGAAAAGCTTCTCGCGGGAGAAAACACTATTCTAACTGCCACTTTGTGGTGCTTATCATTATATCTTTCTATTTCTATCATATTTGGTATATGGAGTATATTGTAAGTATATTTGTACATGTATTACTTGTTTGGACTTGAATCCCCTGCTTCCTAACCCCATGGAGTTGGCCTTGTGAAGGTTTAGAACTTGGAGCTCCTTTTTCTAAGAAAGGCAACTTAGGGCTCCTTTGCTCGGATGACTCATCCCCCTCCCCTTATCTCGGATCACGATTACATCTATGGTTTGAGATTAAAAAAAAAATCCATGGTTCGGGAGCAAAAACAAGAGGCCGGATGACATTATCCCCCTCCCCTCAATCCGGTCCAATCCACCCTAGGTTAGATTATTTAATGCACCCAAATCTTATCCCTCATTCAATCGAGCCGTTAGGGGTTCGCTCCCTACAAAGGTATCAGTGCTATCAACCCATTTGAAGCCAGTTCATACAGAGTTTTGCTCTGGCTTTAAGTACGCCCTTGTTAGTGGATAGTGGAATTGGTCCCAAAATCAAGGTCCACGTAAGTTGACGCGAGTACCTAGTTATAAAAATAGAGTTTGCATCCTGGATCCTGTAGCGTGGAGTAGCACTTCAACCTTGTAATGTGGCATCCAGGCCGTTGATCTTGGTAATCAATGGCTCGAATTTCATGTCGGCAATAGACGGCTCAGAGAATGCAAGTGACAAGATGAAATCCAAACCATTAATTACGCAATCAATGGCTTGGATGCCTCACTACAACCCTATGGTGCGGCTCCGCTCCGTACCACCGGATTCTCAACTCCTTGCGTCCTCACTCAACAGAATACCATTCAGTTCACTCAAACTCTTGCTAGTTTGAGTGATTCTTTTACACGATAGTATGATACAGCACGTCAGCACCAGAAAATTATGCACATTAAAATAAAAATTGACCAGATACCAATTGTAGCCGAATTGGAAAACCTTTGTCGTAAAGATATTAACAGGGGCAAGATTTTATTTCACTCAACCTAGTTTATGAATGGTATTTTATTTACTCAAACTCTTGATGTAGAGAGTAATGATAGCCTTCTATTCTGTTTTGAGCAATCCGGATCTTTCGTGAAAGATAAAAGTTTTATTTAAAATTCGAACCATTCAAAACACTTTTAACGGCCTAGATTCATTCACTACACGCGTGTAGTGAGTAAGGTCACCACACGCCCCCCTGAATCCCACGTTTAGAGGTTTGTCTTTATTTGAGTCTCGGTCATAATTTTGTACATTTCCGATTTCTCTCCGAGACGAATCACCAAACCTAATAAGTTTGACGCAAAACTAAAACCAAAACCATGATACTTGCTTTTACCAAACCTAATAACTTTTCCAATTTCTCAGTCCGAATACTTGCTTTTACCAAACCCAAACTGAAGCTAGCTTAAGTATTATGATTTTAAAACCAAAACCGCCACATCGGTAGACAATACTCTACTAGAAAACTTCTCCGATAGGGTCAGATAGGTTTGGATACCATTAGTTTTGGATGAAATTGCCGCCCCAATGCGTAGTGCTATTATTGAACTACCACTCGACTTGCATGGACTGTTTTGCTCAACTTTCAGACAGCTTTTCGAGTTGTAGTGGGCTGGGGTTTTCAGATTGGTGTTCGCTGTTTGGGAATGTGGGGTTCAGGTAGGGTTGGATTGCTTTTTATGGAATTGGTTCACAGATTCAGGGCCAATTCATTTGTCAAGCTTTTTTTATTTATTTATTTTGATTCACAGACTCGGCCAATTTATTGTCAAGCTTCTTTTCTTTTTTTTAACAGCATTTATATATCAAGTGGGTGGGCATTAACCAACTAAAAGAAGACTCATTATTGTTGGATACTTCTGGAGTACCACGTGGCATTACCAGATGGTACTTCTCACAAATAAAAGATCGTCACTACATTATATCGGCCACTCCTTGTCTCCCAACAACCCAACAAAAATGAATGATAATTGTCTCTACCGGATGATTTATCACTATGTAAAAAGGTGCAAGAATGACGTCGGCAACGCCACATAATACTCCGAGAGCACCAAATAAAATACTCCTAAAAGAAGCCCTCGCTGGACCTACTACAGTAAAGTGGGGCAAAATGGAAGTATATTTGCTAAGGTCACGCAAAACATTTGTAGAGTTTTCCCGATGTCCCTTTCTTGTTTTAAAGACCCTTCACTGAGCTTTATTGGAAAAGCAATTTTTTCCGATGGCAAAAGATGACGTTTTAATAACAGTTTCATTAAAAGTTCAATTATTGACCACAGAAAATGATGGTTTCAAAACTCAATGATTTCCAAATGTAATATTCTTGAGTTCAGTCGAGCTAATCTCAAGTAGCATGAATATTTGGGACTTAAGTTAACGAACCGAGCAGTGAATTGCTCAATCTTGATTTGAAATTTTACAAGCTTCAAAATATGTACGAACCATATTTAATTATGTAACAAAGCAATTTCAAACAAGCAAAAAAACTACGAGCTCAAACTCTAAGAGCTTCGTTTATTTATCAGCCCTCGACACATTATTGCTTCTTCGACATCCTCTTTTCTTCCAAGCACAAAATCAAAGAGAATAAGAACTCCAACAAAGAGCTGCTCTTGACCCGACCGATGTGCCAATATAACCCAAATTTCGGTTTTTATTTTTTGGCACTAAAGGAAAATAGAGTAGCAGGCCCGAGGGTACAATCTAAATATACAAAAGAAGGAAAAGCAAAGAAAAAGAAACTAAAAGAAACAATAGAAAATGGAAAAAAAGGTAATCAAGGACCACTACAAGCACAAATCGCGCCTAATTGAACATACCTCAAGATAAGCCAATACGAATTAAAAATGAAACTGAAACCACGATACAACCAAGGGGGATCATTTAAATCTGGGAAAAAAAAAAAAACGCTTAAAAATACCAAAGAAAAAGAAAGGAGAATTTAATGGATACATTGGATAAAACAAACAGATATCAGATACTAACTAGGAGTGATGGAGACCAACTTACAAACTCAGCTATCAAGATTTAATAGAGTTGATAACTGTAGTTTCAAAGTGAAGCAAATGTCGAATTAATGCTTTTTCTCCCACTGGATTGATCCTTCTCTGAGGATCCTTGGAATCTGCCAAATAGCAAACATAAATTCAATTAACCAACATCCGCCATGCTAAATTGAGAAGAAGAACGAGCAACAAACAAGAAAACACAACCTTTGCGTTTACTCTGGTGTATTCTCAAATCGGACTACTACACAAGTAATGTTGTCGGAACTCCCTCTTGCATAGGCTTCTTGAACGAGTTTCCTTGATGCTGCTTCTGCATCTTTTATATTCTGCACTATGGTGACGGCATCCTGTATTCAAAAGAGATGGTATTAGCCACCTAGATCCCACGTGCAACAAGCATCAAAATCCTATCTACATCATAGAAACAACTACGTCTACAGATCTTGCCAGGACCAAAATAGATTTTTTGAAGACCAACATTTGAAAAGCATATACAACTAAGACTCTCCTATTAGGTTAAAAAAACCATCCACGAAAGAAAATTCCAATGTCTCAATTTTTTGTTCCCGTTCTTATCCTCACCGATGCTGGCACCCTTCGTTCTATACAAGAAGTAAAATTGCAGTGCATGCATCGAATATAGGTGACAACACTTTCACTGGACCAGAATCCCTACTAAAAGTACAACATTGCAAAGAAACTGAAGATGTCATCGCATCTAACCTTCAAAAACTTCTTTTTTCAAAGAGCCTTCAACTACTACTTTTTTTTTTTTGAACGCCAAAGAGCCTTCAACTACTTCACTAAAAGTTTTTCCTTACAAAAAGAATGACTAAGTACAAAAATACTCACGTTGATAGAGTTTCACAGTATTTTGACTTCTACCTAGTAACTGGTAAGCCGTATTACCGTAAACACTAATAATGTGTGCGCTCAATGCTGACCCTCGTAAACCTGTATTTTTTTTCCCGCTTGTCTATGTTGATGATAATTGTCTAGAGAGGGCAAAAAACGGAAAGACCAGCAAGGCAGGACAGTTGCCATAGGTTGGAACCTCAGATTTTATTCTCTGCCCCCCAAGGAAAAGTTAATTCTCAAATAAGCCACAAGTGCAGAGAACTAGACTGAATAAGTAAGTCGGTAATTACTCAAAACATTCGAATTCCAGTTGATCAAACCATGAATGGTTGTTAGTGGGGAACAATAAATGTCGAACCCCTATGTAAGCTGATTAATTAATCAATTGACTAATCCAGTTGCCTAGGTTTCATTCTTTGTTGAAGTGAAGAACAGGAGAGATATTATGTAATAAATCGGAATAATAACGTGAAGTAATAGATCGGAATAATACAAAGAAAAACAGATACCTAATTTAGTAACTTCCGTGTTTGGAGTTTGGATTTTGTGGAGAGGTTGTGGAGGGAAAAGAATGAAAAGGTCTAAACATAAACATATAGAAGTGTTATAGAACCTAATTCTGTTTTCTTATTTTATTTATTATTTTATTTTTTGGTTGGATTAGAAAAATGAGAGGAAAAAGAATAGATACTTGTGAAATAACCAAGAATTAGTTTACTTAATGAGACAAACTCCATAACTAAGCTATTTCCCTTTCCCTCCATACAAATGGGATCCAAAAAGTCTAGAAGTTTCTGAAAAAACAAAGCTCTCAAGATTTGTTATTGATTCAGAGTCTCTCACCTGATTTGATAGGACATTCCAAAGTCCATCGCTTGCAATTATAATAAAATCAACTCCATCAATTTCTTCTTCCTGACAATGGAAGGGAATAAACATGAATAATACAAGCAAAATTAAATATAACATACAGAAGTAAAATCAGTTGACTGAAGCACTTGCACAGATTCTGTGTCTGCCTTGTCAAAGCCATGCCTTAAATAAGAAAGAAAATGACCTGCACTGCTAGGAAAACAAATTCATCTGTCACAGTACTACATACAGGTCCCCCTTGAATAATAATTTACTTCTATCTTCATATTCGGTCATTGACTGTAACTACTTCAAGTGCAAAAACTAGATAACAAAAGTGGAGCCAACTGACCTTCAGACTTACTTTTTGAAATCAAGCATTTATGTCTAACTTAACGCACTCTTCAATCCTTTACATGAAAATATGATCTCAAATTTTAATTGAAAGGAATCTTCATGTATGAGTCAAATTTTACCTGAATTTCTGGCTCAGCTACAACATATGGCTTTAGTAGTTTGTCTCCAAATGCACGAGAAACAGCAAGAACACCGCCAACCCGCCATGTTCCTAAGGAAGTTTGGCAACAACGAAGGGTTCGTCAAGGACAAACACTGTGCTATTCTAGAACCAAATAAAGATAGCACAATCAGCGGGATATATGTGATATTTATGCCATGATATGGCAGAGTTCTTACATATATCAAAGATGCTTCCTAACATTAGTCGATTAGTAGTTCTTGCATCATCTCTTAGCATACAACAGTAACATGAAAAGCCTAACGCAATAAAACAAACTCTAGACACACATGAGCCAAAAAAAAAAGCCTACCAAAGGTCTGCCATTGAGAGAAGACAAAGGATACACTATAAAATTGTCGGTCAATCTTCTCTCTCTACTGAGACTCTCTCTCTAGCCTTTACTCTCCAAAGTTTAGGGTTTCCACTCGGGGGAGGGGGCTGAGGCTCCTCCACCCCTCTCCCCTCCTATCAGCCCCATCTCCCTTGCCTCTTTCTCATCGACACATCTGATATAGATCCAGAGGCAGCCGCTCTCTCCCGCAACAATTTTTTTGACCGGCGACGAGGTTAGTCCGGCAACTTTGGAGTCGATTAGACGACATAGCGCGAGATTTACCGACATATTAGCAATGTTGAAGACTGAATAAGGGTTTTTTTTATCATTACGTTATGTTGATGTTTTGTTCTTCTCCTCCCTTGGTGGAGTGTTTTTCTCCTTTATGGAGCTTTTGCACCCTTTTGGGTGGCATATTTATGGATTTCATCTGTTTCCATTTTCATTGGTTTGAGCACCTACTTGTTGGGGTCTCTACGTTCTATTCCTTCTATTGTATTTTGGGACCTGCTCTTGCAATAATTACTATTTGAGTCTACGCTTTTTAGCTTGAAATGCTCAAGTCTACGTATAGGTTGTTGTAATTCTTTCCACACTGCTGTGATGAAATCACTTTGTAAGTGCCATTGGGCTTCTTGAATGAAATTTCCGATGTTCAAAAAAAATAATAAACAAGCCTACATAAATTATACACATCACAGAAAAAGACAACGAAAAACACAATTTTGTGGCTGGATCAGTATGTCATTTCTAGTGCTCACTTTACTAAAACAATCAACAGTCCAGCTTCAGATAAGCATAATCGGGATCAGTAAACTGAACAGAATACTAAAGATGCTGTGTCTTACCCTAAAGGAAAACCAGCTAACCACGTAGTGCTGACAGATGGATTTGAGACACGAGGAAGCATTATGAGTGAACATACATGTACACCACACTTCAAACACCCAAATTAGAGACAGCAAAAGATCCCAATCAGGATAGCCAGACCTGATATGCCCTAGAGGATGGGTTCATGTGTTCGGAGCAGGGAAACATAAAAGAGGGGACAGGATAACACTGAAAAAAGAATTGGTCATAGTGTTTGGAATGGAAAGATCTCATCCCATCCAATGTTCTAAAAATCATTAGACGCTGGTCAGGAGGAAAAGGGCCACCTAGCGCCCAGGCGCCGACTAGTCGGCTGCCTTATCTGGGTGTTGGACCACCGCCTAGGGCCTAAGCGGCGACCAGTTGGCCGACTTTTAGAACACTGGTCCCACTCAAGTATATTTTGTGCCAAGAGGAACTCTTCATCCCACAGCTCATTTAAAGAGAGTCCTTTTGGAAGAGGTAGTGTGTGCCCAGACTCATTTGAAACATTTGGTTGCACGAAAGAGGTAGTGTGTGTGCTTGGACTTGTTTGGAACGTTTGGTCAGGCGTGAGTTTAGGATTTCTTTTTATAAAAGCCTCCTTTGTGCTCCACTTGAAGCAGTTATTGAATACTGCTGCCGCACAAAAATTGCTGCATGGACACTAAGGGACCACTTTTTTGAGAAGGGTATAGAGGGGCTTCTTTGACTAATTTTGCATCTGTAGTCAATCAGTTGGCACCTTCTTACTAAACTTTTTAACGCGTTAGTTACCCATGCTGGCCCTGGGAAATCTTAACTTTCATCCATGATGGGGTTGACCCTTTAGGTTGGTGTCAGCCTGCCAGGGTAGGGCATCCTGTCCAAACACAACCAAGTACCATCCCTCCAGTCTAATAGTATCCAATTACTCCTCTCTAAAATATATATCTGCATGCAACGCCAGAAATATACAAGAACATAAAGTAATAATAAGGACTTGTTGACATACCTGCATGTGCATAATACTATGATAGTAAAGAAAGAAAAAAGGTAAGCATAAACTTTGCATATGGATATATGGAATTAGTACGTCTGAAGGGAATTTGGCTAGTTAAAAAGCTGTTTTAACATGATTAGCTTGATCACCATTGAGAGACATAGAGGTCAAAAGGTGTACCTTGCTAGTCAAATTATCGTCCCTGAATGAAG
Organism: Vaccinium darrowii; assembly: GCA_020921065.1. Lineage (NCBI taxonomy): Eukaryota > Viridiplantae > Streptophyta > Magnoliopsida > Ericales > Ericaceae > Vaccinium > Vaccinium darrowii. The sequence goes on from CM037152.1 coordinate 28,394,262, forward strand.
TTCGAATCCTAAGGTTCAAATGGATACCAACTTCAATACATATGCAGGAGGTTCTGGAGTTTGGAAGTTAATACTTCTAAATTTCATCACTTCAGAAGTTCAGAGTGGTACAAGGACAAGATTTATCATGATTTTCATTAACTTCCATACCATTATTTATGCCAGAATTGCTCAAACACCACATTAATCTAATTAGCAAAGCAACTAATTCAGTGCCCATCACTTCAGCCCAACCACACACTGCAAAGGAAAAAATACTTGTAGACATAGTTGGGAATGTAGAACACAATTTACCTGCCCAAATTACGAAACCCCCGGCCTGTTCAATTCTCTGGCGTTCATCAGATCTATCTGGTTTGTGATCAATAGACAAAGGGACAGCTGCATGAACCACAACAAAAAATAACCAAACCATATGAAGGTATTGTACTTCGGGTCGGTAGTACGCTTATAAGAGGAGATTTTCAAAGCATATTCAGCTAGTTGAACGTTAACTAAGTCTAAATTTATGCATCTGGAATCGTAGTAGGCTTTCCTAACCCGAATCCATTTGTACGACAACCAAACAGAAATCAATAATTTGGTACAAGACCAAACAAGATCCAACGGGCATAACACGTTCTGGAAAAAATCAACAAGATTAAGTTGCGAATAATGCAGCAAACAGGCCAAATCATTTTCTCTGGTTTGCTATAAAGCAACGACGCAAAAGTAGTTAACTTAAAGTGAAAGAACTAACTTGCCAAAGATTGAGAAGACCGAGAAGAAATTCAAATATTTCTGAAATGAAGAGGGAAAATTTGATAACAAGAGACTAGGATTGTTTTCAACTCATATAATAGGGGCTACAACAACCAGTAACCGGTTCATTCTAAGTTTCTCACCCTAGAACTTGAAGAAATTAGATGGAAAATGAGGAATATCCAGGAACCAATGCATATGAGCTACGAACTGAATCTTCCCTGCAAACTTTGGTATAAGCAAACTCAAATAATGTGCTTGATGGGTGTTTCAGAAACCCATGGGGGTACCTAATTTCTAAACAACTCAAGTGTTCCATTCGCAAATTGCAAATTCCATCTCTCCCCATTTCATGACTCAGGAAGCTCCATGAACAGACAAGAACCCAACTACAGGGTTACTTGGTTATTTTCATTCCCCCAACTTGTATCAATAAAAAACACTCTGCATAACAACTGACAATGGGAAATAGGAAGTCATAAACCACGTGTACTGTTCATGAAATAAATAGTTATGCACGTCGATGAGGATATTTCTAAGGAAATAATGAAACAAATGATAATACATTTACTCGAGGAACAAAAAGTGTTTCCGAGTTTTGGATGGCTGGCAACTGAATATTGGTGAATGCACTTCATAAAATCATATTGGGAAAAAAACATATATTGCACAATCACTCTTTTTTTGATAAGTTATATTGCACAATCACTCAATCAAAGAAAATAGCAATACCAGGAATTCCATATTTATCTTAGCTATATGTTACCCCACTTCCCAAATGATGTTGACAATTTCAGGTTCAACTGATACCATAAATTCCTATTCTGCAGAATATCAGCTAATCATGTTGAAAGCAACCAACCTGAACCAGCTCTACAAGCAACTACTCTAGAATCTCCCACATTTGCTACAAGCAGCCGATCCCCTAGCAATACAGCTGTTGATGCAGTTGACCCAGCATCTTTTTGCTGGCCTTTTGCTTCATTGAGGTAATCAGCATCTGTCTGTCTAAAGGCCTCAACTGCAGCAACAAATATTTTTTTTTGTTAAAATTATACAGGAAGACTTGAACACTGTTAGCTAGCCGGGATACACAAAGAGAAGCTCCAAAAGTATACCGATTGCTGACTTTGTGTCCTTAATAAAATCTGGATGGCAACTTAAATTCTTGAAAAGGTTGTTCTTGAGATATTCAGCAGTTCTTGAACCACCATGACCTAATTGCAGCATAATGATTACGAAAACAAATAAGAAAAGTGGGTAACCTAGTATTGATATTCCTCTATTCTTTTGCAATGAATTGTATCCTACACTCCAATTAAGTGTATAAGAGACAAGCACCAAAAACAAAAGGAAATAGGAAAGGACATCAAAAGAAGCAGATTCTAACAAGACACTCGACAGTGACCAAGTATCACACAACTCAAGTATGATAAAAGAACACCTTAAAGGGTTTGGTGACTGAAATGTGACATACCATCAAAAACACCAAAGAAAGCAACCATCTGACCATCTACTTCTGATATACTTGTCTCGTAAAAATCCTCCATCGAGGATCTTTTGCCTTTGAAACTGGAATACCCATAGCTGAAACGTGCATTTCGGTGTCCAGTGAGGAAGCTACGACACAAGAAAGAGAGAAACAAGCAAACATCAGACGCTTCAAGGACCATAAAAATGACCATTTGACTTCGCTAACTATGGGATCAAACTAGAGTTTGCAAATCTCCATAGCTACACACATTATGCATGGTTAAGTTTTGCTTTGAACCATACTTGAAATATACACAACCATAAACCACACCAAATCAAACCTATCCAATATTTATTTCCCCCTTCCATGGGAGTAGGTTACATGAATTCTTTTTCCTACACACTTATTCAATTTATGTGTTCCTCTTTGTTGCCCAGACTAGATCCCATATAGCCTTACTAGCCTTGTACTCTTCTATCAATTTTTTTTTTCGATCTTGTAGGTACTCGTCAATGGCAAGCACACCAAATCTCTCTTTAAGCCAACCTATTTTGACTTTATGTATTAGATCATCTCATGGCCTTTTAACAGATTATTGTACCAAGTAAATGGATCACAGTCTCTTACTATAAAAATGGTTGCATGTGCAGAAGCACCAAACATAACCGCCAGGGTTTCTCACTTCTACAATTTTGAAAACTCTCTTGTTCTCTATAAGTTGTATAGTCAATGATTTCATGTTCCATACATTAGTTTTATCCATACATATTCTAAACCATTTTCACTCTGTTAGACTTTGTCCCACATGGGTTAATTATTACCTTAAAAACCACAATTGAGTCTAGATGGTCACTCACACCAACCTGTTCTGAGTTGGATGCTTTATCATGATATCATAGACAGGTTTTGACCAAGATTCTCTATTTTATTTACTAATTGCTTCTCCTTTGCCAAAGTTGCACCTAGTTTAATTGTTCTTCTAATGAGATGAAACTATCGGTTACTTCTCGTGGGCTGTGTGTGTTGGAGCTTGTCAAAGGTGCAAGTTTAGGGGTTGTGTTAGAGTTTGTCCCACATTGGTTAATTAGCTTCTCACCGCTCCTAGTCAATAGGTTTCGAGTCTGATGTTTTAACCTATTCCAATTCTTCTCCCTAAATGCTTAATTATCCTTAAGTCCTCCCCAATTTCATCTACTAAGATACTATGATATGTGAATGATACTTATTAAGGAACCACATCGTTAGTATGTCAAGTCAGTACATTCAAAACTAAGGGAGAAAGACCAGGACTCAAACTAGCCCTTAGTGTCATACCAGTGGATTGAAAATTCATTTGCTGCATGCCATGTAATTTAAAGCCCCATTATACATTTATCACATTGGTCTACCCATGGTCACTCTCTATCTCTTCAGTATCTTTAGGCACCCTATCATAAGCCATTTTCAAGTCTATAAGGTTAGCTAATGAAGTTCTCTGTGTTATTCTAGTAGTCTACTTGGTAATTTAATTACATTGATTAAATTGTAGGAGAGAGTGATTGAACATCCCTGAAGAATAGCAACTGATTAATATCACACTTCTGTAGCAATTGCAACTCTAAATATCTCCTTCATTTTTACACATACTTATGAAAACGTTCTTCTTCTGCTCTTCATATTGTTTCCTATCAATAAAAAACTATATAGAATAATTTTGTTACCTAAAACACCCCTACATAAGCTAAACATTTCCACATGTCAATGGGAATATCATTTCATCGTAATGTCTTACCCAACTTTCTTCTCTCTAGTGCAATTTTCATGTCAAACTTTATATTGTATGATAAAATATTCTCCACAGAAATGTTACATGTCACTGATCTTTGTCACCATCCTATGTCACCCCCAAGTTGGAAACTTGTTATTGGTTCCTTTCGTGAGCAGAGAATTTTTTTTATAAGTGAGAAAATTTAATTGAAAAGGCATCAAGGGGATGCCACCCATGTATAGAAGAAAAGTGAGGAACAAAAAGAAAATAAAAGGCAAAACTATAAAAGAACCTGTACACCCTTTTAAACTGCAAATATATGTAACATGTCAAAAATTTGATTCAATTTAGGGTTGCTCTTCCTCGACTCCCAACTAAACAAAGTAGAAATAAAAAAACTCTTGAATCTTGATTATGAACAATGGCCTCCCCTCTGCATCAAAATATCTACGATTCCTCTCTCTATCCAGATTGACCACATCAAGCATATCTTGATCATAATCCATAGCTTTCTTCTTCTCTTACCCAATCTAGACCCATATCACTCTTGAATTAGCTCCACCACTGTGGCAGGGAAAACCCAAGACATGCTCCACAAAATAAGAACCGCATTCCAAAGCTCCTTAGTGACCAGACAATGAATAAACAAATGCTCCACTGACTCTTCATTTCTCTTGCACATGCAACATCGGCTCACAATAATCATCCGACGCCACATAAGATTATCTATAGTAAGAATCTTATCTTTAGCGGCACACCAAGCAAAAAAAGAATTGGCGCACGAGTACCCCAAATGGCTCTTCAGGAAAAGGTAGTATTTGCTTCTCTAGCCAAAACTTGGAAATCAATTTTCGCCTGAAAAGACGCATTAGCTGCCGGGATCCACCTCAAGAAATCCTCCCCTCTCCCCATGTCCCTCATTGGGTATAGTTTTTCAAAAAGATCCAACAACTCTTCCAACTCCCAATCTGATACCTCGTACGAAGTGCAACATCCCACCACACAGTCTCACTATAAACTTTCCAGTAAAAAAAAATATTGCCGTGTATGCCTCCAATAAAATTTGCAATAATAATAAATAAATAAATAAAGCTACATAGCAACCTTCATTCTCCAATTTATGAATGACTTTTTGTTGCCAATTGGTAGGAGAGAATGAATAGATAGAAAAGAATTCCATCAAACTTTGCACCAATCACTAAGAGCATATCGAGGCCTTACCCTTTTTAGGGCTCAGAATCAAAATCCGAGTACAACACTCCCAAGATCACTCCAATGTTTGACTCAATCTCATGTCAGATTGAGTTTTACTCAAACTTTTGAAGACTATTTATTGTCCCTCAAATTTACAACTATTCCATTAATGGAACTTTAGTTTAAATTTATGCTAACATTTGAGGCCTCGTTCCCTTTGGCTAAAATGGGAAATCCCATTGGAGTGCTTCAATCCAAATGAAGCTTCTACTCGAATTTGAGTGAAAACTTGAATGAAGGCTGGTGATGCTCTAAATGATGTCCAACAAACACATCTACACACAATCCTTACAAACAACAATGTCAGACGCTAAAGTCCAACTCTCGAAAGAACCTCAGAATAGGTGCAGAGCAATTAAACACTGCCTTTGTGTGTAAGAATTGAACATTGGCCTCCCAATTAGGAGAATGCAAGCACGAAACTGGGCTAAATTCAGCTGGTTAAACCAGAACTAATTTCAGCGATTCGGGAGTTAATACAATTAAGAATTTCAGAGAGGAAAGAAAAAGAGCTAACAAAATATTGACGAAAGAGTTGTCAAAATGAGCAATTACTTACCAAACGAGCAATTAACGATAATTAGGTCACCATACAAAGAGTATTACCACCATTTCATGCTGAGCAACTACTTTCCAAAGAGATGGGGGGGGGGATGTCAAGGACAAACAGAGGGAGGGGGTACGGACCTGATACCACCGCCGCTAAAGAGGGCATCGGGATCTCTAGATTGAACTAAGACCCCTGATTGTGGTTGTTCGTGGTGGTCGTGCTGAGGCGCTGACTGCGGTGGTTCCGTCGTAGGCGGCAGTTGTGGATTGGACTCGACGTCGACGGAAGGAGGAACGGTTGGGACATCGGCCGGAGAAGAAGTGGTCGGATTGGTAGTGGCGGAAGTGGAGGTGGAGGCGGAGGAGGGAGGATCTTCAAGGTTCATCCTCACCGCATGTCTGTAGACTGTATGTGGAGCCTTTGGTTGAAGTTTTTTTTATTTTTTTTTGAACTGGCTTTGGTTGAAGTTCACCCCCACTTCTTATTCCACCGGTTAACCACGGTGTTGAATCGGTGACTCAGTGCCTTTTTCCGATTCACTCCGGTTACCGAGTTAAATCATTGGGTTGTTCTTCTACTCCAATTATCGTTTAGATAGAACTTCCCATGATTTTTGTTTTTGGTAGAACATCCTACAATTTTTTATTGAGGGAACTTCTAAGAGCACCCCTCTTTTCTCTCACCATTTTTTTTCTTTTACAAATTTTCTCTTTCCATTGTTTTGGGTAGTAATTTTCACACGCCTCTTTTTTACAACCACCCCCTTTTTTTTGTCTTCTTGTGATATGAATTTACGACATTGTTCTTCTAAGTGTGAAAAGTTATGCAAATGAAAGACTAAGAATTTATTTCCAGTTTGCTAAAATGGTCAATTTTCTCTCACATACTTCATTTTGCTAAAAACAAATTGCTAAAATCACTCAACTACTTTTAGCAAATGAGAATCAGGGGTGTAACACACAGAAAACTCAACCTAATTTTGTAAAAGGTCTTTCTGTTGACAACTTAGTGGGCTGTCAATAAATAACAAAGAAAACAAATAGTCACACATTTGTAATGTACTTTTTACACTTTCTAATAATACACTTTCACACAATTTTATACATTTTTACACATTTCAATACAGCTTTTAAATCTTAACTACAATCCAGTGAGATGATTTTAGCATTTTTCTATTGTAAATTCACATCACTATAAGATAAAAAAGGGATTGTGATTATAAAAAAGAGGATGTGAAAATCAATTACCTTGTTTTGGCTTTAAAAAGAAAAAGAGCGGAGAAAATGCCAAAACATAATGTTATGCACATTGATTTTCCTTCAAAGTTTTCTCATATTTTCCTCCTTGTTATTTTCTCTTCCCTCATTTTCTCTAATTTCCATAAGGGAAATGATTTTGGCACTTCAAATTTTGATAACCACACTCTAATATTTGTCGTTTACTGTTTATGTTAAATATGTTTCGGACACGAAAAGACAAATTTTAGAACATGATAAAGTGTAATAGATTAATACATTTATGACACATTCTATGATCCTTAAAAATGCAGTCACCATAACGCTAGACCAAACTTGGAAGACATTTCTACAAACTTTGTTGTTAGAAAAATGGAACTACAAGCTATTTTGGAAAAAATATGCCATTAGAGGAGGCCAGGGGTAAGACTGATTCTCAAAGGGTTCTTACTGGGCATGCTGTAAATCTGCCATTAGTACGTGACTGACAATGGGGACAATCTCCCAATCGATAATGGCAGGGTAAAATAATCTGCAAGTCCATTTCACATAAACGATGCAACTTTTCACCTACTTCTCAATATCTAATCAAATTGATAACTTAGAAACATATTCTTCTTTGCGACAAGATTTGTAGTTCATATCTGTTAGCCAAAATGGAAGTTTGGAGCAGCATAAAGGATTGGGACTTGGAGAGAAGCTGATCCCAAAGCACGGTGGGTCACAGTAGCAACCTTGATGGATATGATCAAACTAACAAGAGACGACATGCCTATTTAAGCAACTAACATTGTACACAAGTACCTAGATTCTTGTTCAAAAAAAAAAAAAAAGTACTTAGATTCAAAGAGCCCTGACGAAGTGTCTAAGTTCATAACAAGTCTAGAATCTAGGTGAGAACTGTTCAATAATAATTTGTATCTTACGAGACGTATAAGAGTGCCAAGTACTTCAGCACAAAGCGTCCTCAGTGCCATTGAAATACTAAGACAACAAGACATGGAAAACAACCCACCAATCTTGGAAGAAGTTCAAAAGGTTGACATCAACCAGGTTCGGAATGCCAACACGGAGGCCCTTCAGGCCATCCGTGATGGCCAACAAATGATGCAACAAGGTCAAGTTTAGCTTTTTGTTGCTATAGCCCAACTCAGAGAAATAGTAGCTTCTTCGCTACCTAGGGCTCCGATGGTCCCTCCAGCGCCTCCACAAAGTGTTGTATCCATACTACACTAATGATGGTATCCCTGGCATGGAGGAGGGTATGCAAGTCCAGGGACCATAATTCCTCAGCCCTACTTACGATTTTGGTCCACCATACCATCCCCGGCCCTACTTACAATCTTGGTCCACCATATGATTCAACTACTTGACGTCTAGCAGCTCCACCATATCTAGGTGCATATGAGCCGTTGGCATAGTTGTATGGGGGTGCGAAATGTGGTAGGTGCGCCTGAGGCGACTGGAAAAAAGGAGAAGCGTTCAAAAATCTCCTCGATTTGGGCTGGTAAGAAGGTGGACCACCACCACTTCCTTAGCCCTCGCTTGTTAGAGGAGTTGCTTGTAGATGTGATGGCACTCTTCTTGTTTTTCTCCTTAGCCTTCTCCAACTGCTGAACACACACCAAAGACTGTCAATGGTGGACTTTGGTTCAAGCTTGTCTTCCGCACACTTTATCATAGCCATATTGGCTTTCAACTCTAAGCTTTTAGCTTCTTCTTGGAAAATCAGAGATCATTAGTACATGAAGGGTATATCAGTATATGAGACAACAAAAAAGTTAATCATAGCACCTTTAGTTGGAGCATCAAGAAACACATTAACATCTTTTGGGCTAAACACAAAAAACAAGTCAAAGTTTCAGTTAGAACATCAATAAATACATGTAGGTGTTATTATTTGTTTGGCTGGAATGAGGACCAGTTATTCCTATCTTTCTTTCTTTCTATATATTTTTTGTTAAATTTATATATTTTAAAGATTTACTTGCCTTGACATGAGAGGTCTAAAAAGTAAAAAATTACGATTAAATCATTAAAATGAGAAATTAAAACAACTGTCCTTTTTATCTAAGTGTCGTTTTATACGAACGTTTTTCAATTTGAGTCTATATTTTTGTACTTTCTTTATTTCTATCGGTGAGACAAATGATTATTAATACAATATATTGTGACGAAAAGCTAAACAACAAATTATGGAAAGTAACTGTGAGGATGAAAGAGGGGCAAATGGAAAAGTTGTCTTTTTGTATATCCCTTCTTTGCTCATGTCAAATTTTTTTCCTTTTGATTTGCTTTGCTCATGTCATGACTGATGCCCCTTTGTTGGTCATTGGCCGGTTGACCCCAAGGGAGGTAAATTGTTTGCCCATTTCTGTTAAGGAGGGTTGTGTTATTTCATAGGATATAAGGGATTATAGGTGTAGTTTTGGAGGGGTGCAAGGGCTGTTAATGCATATTTGACAGGCTTCTGCAGAACTAAAAAAAATGCACCTTATGGCTCGATTGGATGCCGGATTTTTTTTAGAGGTATTATCTATGGAGGGGGTATAAGATAGTAGAGGGTAATATATATGGAGGGTGGCTTCACATTGCTGTGAGATTTATGGAGGGTGGATTAAATAGTACTTGGTTTGGATGATTTTGTAAGGAGGGGGATTAAGTTTGGATGGATGATGTAAAAAGCTGTCAAAAGACTTTATTGCCCTTGCGTGCATATTCATATTAGTTATGTGTTTTTTATTAGATAAATCCAATAATTAATTAATTTATTATTGAAACTACATAACTAATTAAGCTATAAGATTTAATTGTAATTATTTTTTATATTAGTTGTTTTATTATAAAAATTAATTTAGATGTTTACCTTTTTTTAAGATCTTTACAACTTTAGTGGTGTAAAACGTAAAGACCTAATTAAACAAAGGCAAAAGCTACGAATCACCCTAAGGGTGGTCGGGAGTGAACTCCACGCGCTTTAACAAAGCGAGTCTAGGCTGCCTTCCTTTGACATCTGAAGGACAGAGCCCAGCTGTAGGCTACTACTACTCCTTTTTAACTTTGTCCTAAAAAAACTACTACAAGTACCACAGTACTTCGGTAAAGTTAAAAAAGGAAAATGACTTTTTTAATACTCCTCTTATTGATTGTACTGTGAGCCCATTCGGGGAAGGATAATGATACGCGTACCGAAGAAATGGGACCGAAATTGTACTGATCGCGTTCGGAGACCCACTTTTGGGTCCCATACGAGTGATCCGAATCGTTCATTGTTCTTAAAATATTTTTCTGAGGGACTCCACAAAATTTCAGCTCAATCGGACGGTTGGAAGTGCTCGAACCAAAGTCTCGCCGTTTGAATCGAAATGTTCAGATCACTCGTGTGGGACCCAAAAGTGGGTCCGTGAACCCAATCGGTACAATTTCGGTCCCATTTCTTCAGTACGCGTATCATTATCCTTCGGGGAAGTACCCACAGAAGTTTTGGTACCGAAAATGTACAGAGCCCATTCGGAGACCCATTTTTGGGTCCCACACGAGTGATCCAAAACGGTGGGACTTTGGTTCAAGCACTTCTAACCGTCCGATTGAGATGATTTTTTGTGGGGCCACTCGGAAAAATGTTCTAAGAATAATGAACGGTTCGGATCACTCGTGTGGGACCCAAAAGTGGGTCCCCCAAGCAGCTCGGTACATTTTCTGAACTCAACCTTCGGTACCCCTAGTCGGGTCCTTTTCTAAAATGAGAAATCTAATAAATACTCCGCCTGTCCCATAAAGTTTGGTCCCTACGAAACTACGTGTAATTTTCAAGCTAAAAAATAACGTGCTTACGAAAATAAGTTTTTACTCAATATGGATCTTGTTTGATAGATCTCATCGAGAACTTTTATAAGCTCAAAAAAAAATTCAAAAATTATTTTGGTAAATACATTATTTTTTTAGTTTGAAAATTGCACGTAATTTCGTAGGGGCCTAACTTTATGGGACAGAGGGAGTATGGAATTTCTATATTTTATCCCATATGTGTTTAGGGTGCATAAATAGTGTACCCATAGCATTGTTGCAACATAAATTCAGTGATATAAAAATAAAAGAAGTGCAAGTACCCACAGTTCGTTCTTTAACTTTGTCCCAGCTACTATTCATTTTTAACTTTGCCCTGACAAATTCATTCAAAATGCGTCGTACCTGGGAGAAAGGAATAAATTGTTTTTTAATCCATGCCAAAACCACCCTAAGGGTGGTAACTAGCAAAACCCTTAAACAAATGTGCATTTTTTGGACTACAATTTTTCAAATACTAAAGTATATAATTTTTTATTTTTTTGTATCGAATTAAAGATCTCTATTAGTAGTTTAATTTGTTGAAAAAAATAAAAAATTATGTGCGGAAGTACTTTATTTTTTTATCCGAAGAATATTGCAAAGCCAAAAAAAATATCCCAAATTACACACTAGCAGCAAGCAGTAGCAAAATTGGGGTAGGGTGGGGGTATTAATTGGGGTAGGATGATAATTTTAGTAGGGGTATTAGGGGGTCATATTTATGGACACCCCTGGGGTGTACATAAATAACACTCCTACAGGGGTGTTAGTTAGTTCGGATGATAAATAACACTCCTGCACTTTTTGTTGGCAAACCATTCCATATGTTTGTGTCCGGGCATAAATAACACCCTCCATATTTATGATCTTCTATAATACCCCATCCAAACGAGCCGTTACGGCATTACCAAACGCGGTCTTACTGTTCTTTGCCCCCCCTTTTTTTTTTTTTTGGCGTCCCTCACGGACCACTCCTTCTAAGGGTGAGTTTTTCAATTGAGTGCAAAAATCTACAGAGTTTATCAACTCTCCTCATTAGTAGATAAAATAAAGGGTTTTATTTTATTAAATTTTTGATAAAATTCATTAGAGAACTCACCCTAAGCTCTGGGGACTGTTACGAACCATTTGGGTGCAAACTAAAGTTGTGAATCTCGTACCGTACTAGATTTATGAGATTCCAGTAACCTGACCATCAAATTCCGTTCTGTTTTAAATTCCGGACCTTTCCAGTCGGTTCCGGTCACTTCGGACAATACCGGCCGGTACTCATTTACCGGCGATTTCGTCCAAGAAATTGCAGATGGCAGAAAGTCCCAAGATCCAAAAAAAAAAAAAAAAAAAAAAGAGGTTGGGAGAAAAGAAATGTCCGGCAGATCACCGGCGGCGAGTTTAGGCGGTTGGAGGGACGTAAATAGAGATCTATTGTTGCTTTTAGGGGCTACCTCCATGGCTGTCGTTGGTTCAGTGCTAAGTTCTTCAGATCCGCATTGAACTATAGCGGTCCGGTTCGGCGACTATGGGTTGGACTGAAAATCGATCTCATGGTCGATCTTCTCTGGTTCACAAGATGGAGTGAATGGCGTTGAGGGTTACTGACAAGAGGAAGAACAGAGAGAGAGATATCCGATATACACAAATAGGAGTAGAACAAAGTGGTGGATACATATAATTTTCCAATCTGCATCTTCATGGGACGGCCAACCCCAAGACTTTGACGGTGAGAAAAGAGAGAAGAGTAAAGCGAAGTGATGAGAGAGAGAGAGAGAGAGAGAGAGAGAGAGACGGGACAGCAACAGTCATTTTTTTTTTTCTGGAAGGTGTGAAAAGTATTACTTTTATTTAATAAAAGGAAAGGTTGTGAAGACAGTACTCTTTGCAAACACAGGTCGGCGGCATGAATCTTTTCCCTACCCGACTCGACTGTACTGCGAGGCTGTAAAATTCTGAAACTTACAGCGTTCGGATTGAAAACCCTAGCCTCGTTCTCTGTCCGCATACATGTGGGTTATTACAAGAGTTTTGAATCCCTGAATTTCTTCGCAAAACCTAAATCCGATTGTTCGTTCCTCCAGGTAAGTCAATTCAAACAATTAACACCATGTCGGTGAAGTTACTTGGGCATCATTTGGTTTTCCTCGTTCAATCAGGGTTTGCGTATATTTGATGTATATATGCATATGCATTTCATTTGTTCACTTTCCGGGTGTTTTATGTTCCGATTGCAGTTTATTTCAGATCAAAGAGCCTGTTGCTATTTTGGACCGCGGAGGAATTGTAGAGGAAAAATGTTTGGTTCAACCAACCGTAAGTGTTTGCCTCACATTCATACTACTGCTTTTTGATTGATTATTCAGATAAAGTTTGTATGGTAGTTTGATCAAGTTTCTGTTAAATATATTTTTCAGTACGGGCTCTTATTGCTCCTTGATTTGCTTTTTTTTTTTTTTTGGTTGTCTTTTTGTGAATGAGATTGGATATTTCCAAGTATTTTATGGTTTGTCATTACTTCCTGTATATTTCCTCAATTTTTTTTATTGTTTTTCAGCTTTTTGTGTAGGGCTATTCCCTCCTAAAACTAGATTGAGCATGATCCAGAGTGGTCTCTTTTGGTCATTGTTCCTTATCTTTTCTCCTATCATACTTACCCTATTTTGGACACTTTGTCCTGTTTTGTGTTTCTTACTATGACCCCCCTTCTCCATGAAAGCACTCTCTTAGAGCATCTCCTACCTTGGCTTTGAATTTGGCCATGTCAAATTCTTTTGTAGGCTTATGGGGCAATTTTGACATGTGGAAATTTGTCATCTCTAAAATTAACCACTCCAACCAATATGCCCAATGAATATTTTCGCTTTAATCTTGTTTTTATCTTTTATTTATTAAGGTCTGGAGATGAAGTAATCAAAGAAAAGATTTGACATCTTACTTTTTCCCATTTCAAATTTGACATGAGAATTGAGATAAGAGATGTCAAACAACACTTAAGCAATTGACATCTTGGTTGGCATGTCATGTCAAATGTGACATTCTTGGTTGGAGATGCTCTTACACCTTTCCTTGTGATAATGGGCAACTGATGATTGGGACATTGTATTTCCCTATATTTCTAATCAGATGGTAGAGATTAGTGTTCAGGAATGTGTGTACCGTCTTACAAAAAATAGTTAATTAAAAACATTTGTATTGGGCATCTGCATGGATTTTTTATGTTACATTATCTATGCTCATTAGAGGAGTAATATACATGGTCTAATATGTGGTTCATTCTACCTCTCTTTTTTGAAAACTCATTTTTTGAAAACTCATTTTGTGTTCTTCTGAAGCAAATGATTGGCCTTTCTGTTTGTTTCTTCCTTTTTGTCTAACTAATGAAAGTGGATTCATTTATCAGCTTTTGGGCAGTCATCAAATAGCCTTTTCGGGTCCCAATCCGTTTTTGGGCAAACTAATAATGCAAGCAGTAATCCATTTGCGCCCAAACCCTTTGGGAGTACAACTCCTTTTGGTTCGCAGACAGGGGGTTCCATTTTTGGTGGCACTTCAACTGGGGTATTTGGTGGAACCCAATCTTCTGCTCCTTTGACCTCGAAGCCAGCTTTTGGTGTTTCCCCCTCCCCAGCTTTTGGTAGTTCTGCACCTGCTTTTGGAGCTTCTTCAACTCCTGCATTTGGTAGTTCATCATCTTCATTTGGAAGTAAGTACACATCTATTGAGGTTGTTTGCAACAGAATGATATTATCAGTGTTCTAAAAGAAGGTTTGGAAGGCCAAGTATTCGCCGACTAGCCCGACTAGCCCAACTAGACCGACTATCCCGACTAGGCGCCGAGTACTCCGCCCTTGAAGCTAGAAGGTGCCTGGCCGCCCTAGGAGTGCCTAGCGAGTTTTAGAACCTCGATATTATATACTCCTCTTATTTTTTGTGTGATATGTTTAAGCAATGTGTAAGGCTTTTTTGTCTGCCTTCTTCAGTTCTTCGAGAAATGTCACCTAGAAATTATAAATGTACAATGAATTTATCGGTTTTCTTTACACGGTTTCCATTAACTCTTCAGTTATATAGCCAATGTTGGGAAGTGTAATTAGTTCATAAGTGGATTACATACACCCTCAGTGTAATTTTTTCCCCCCACTTAGAATACAATCATTGTTCTGAATGCTTGATTCTAGTATGTTGTTTGGAGAGATCAATCTGGACGCATGTGCACTAGGATTCTGGATGCACTATCCTTACATGAATAGGGCTTAGGATTTGTTTCATAATAAGTTGGTTCTCAGTTCCAAAAAAAAAAAAGTTGGTTCTCATTTGACAAATTACAATTCTTGGTGAAACTTTGACCACTTGCTCATAGAATAGTCACTAAGCAAATGTTTTGTCTACCTTTCTCTATGATAAGGTAATAATGCTTAAAGACCACAAACATAGTATTTCCTAGTTTACAAAACTTATGTTTGCTTGACTGGTAAGTGTGATGAGTCTGTGCTTGGATAGGTTTATTTGCCTTGATGCATTTATAATTTTTTAGTGATGAAGTTTTCCTTATATTTAAAATTCTGGCTTTTTTATGTAGCTTATTTCTTCGTCGTCATCAATTGGCCAACCTAAAATTCTTGCTATGTTGTTTTGATTTTAGCTATTTTAAATCCTTTGGGAACAACTTTTACTTCGGTTAGACTAGTGTTCATGGTCCGATAACTTGATTTAAGTGCCTAGAAGCATAATTTGGAGAATGGGATCTAGAAGTTAGGTATTTCAAATTGAACCTGTTCTTCCTCAACATTGCCTTTTTTTTGAGCTACCATGTTTAAGAAAATTCCTAACTATAATTCTGTTGGGCTATGGAGAATGTACACAAAATGTGGTGATATGGCTGTGTCATATGAAGATATGAGGAGTTGTGTCCTACCACGTGAAGGAGATGAATGGCCGGTACAACATGAAGGACACTCCTGTCCTCTACTTGAACAAAAAGACATGGGTAATGGATTGTCTGCTTTCCTCTCCTGCTCGCCTAAGTATTCAACGAACATGAATGAACCCAATCTCTTCCCAAGAGCTGCAGGATGAGCAAAACGTTAGCACCGACCCGAAGGGCACTCCGATGCGAAAGTTAGTTCTCACTCAAAGTAGTAGAAAGTACACAAAGCTCTTATAGCAAGTAGTGGCGTACTTTTCTAGGGTTTATAGTATACCTTCTACAGAGAGTGTATTTGGGCACCTAGTAATTCTGAGCCGAGCACGTGCCTTTGCAAACGACGTCATGGATGGCGATTGCCAAATCGAGTGCCTCATGGCCAAGCTGGGCGAATTGATGTCCACGTGCCGTTGGCCTTTTATAAATATCTTGCCAGACCAAACTTGATTTGTCCTAGGCTGGCCAATCGATGTAGCTCGCAATGGTGCAGGTCAAGGCCTTTCTGCCAACTCTTCAAGGGATAGGCTTATTTTACCCAAACCAGATCCGATTCGGCCCAATAACATGTTTGTAGACTCATTTCCTCTACCAGGCAAATTGCAGTTATGCTAACTAAATAATGGGGCCGAAACAAACCAGCCTCTGTCCTAGGAGCATTTAAGGATCAAAGGAGTACCCCACGATTGATCTTCTCCATGAGAAAGTACACTTTTTTTCCAGGTTTGTCACTCAAAACCTCTTTTTTCTCTCACTGCTATCAAACTTCGCCTCATGTTATTTTTTTTTTAATTATTATTTTTTTTTTTACGGAATATGGGTACTTATCAATTGCACTTGGGTTGTTATGAGTGTATTGGATGGGCATTGGGTGGCCAATTCTTTTATTTTCTTTCTTTCAGAATGTGTTGAGACGGAGCTTTAGAGCACAGTTTTTGTGCAAGGCGTTTGGATGGTCGAGGCGCCTTCCAAGGTGGCTTTCTTGGTGTGGTCTATATCCTTTTAAGGTGGAGGGATATTTTTCAGTGTTGTATTGCATTTGTAAGATGGTTGGAGAGTTGGTTCTCATCCTGTTGTTAGATGTGGTCTTCCCCATTTTTGGAAATGTACTGGGAGGTTGATTGCCACAAGAGAAGGGTGATGGGAGGAGTTGGAGTCTGGGAGAAGGGTGATAGTTGGGAAGCAATGGAGGAGAGCTTGGTTTGTTGATTGGAGGAATTGATGCGTAGGCTTAAGGAATTTTGTTTCTGTGTTGTATAGCTGTTTTTTTGGATTTGCGTATTAACCTTATATTATTGTGTAGTTTTGTGGATTCATTCTGTTGTAAATTCCTTTTGCCTCTTTTTGTTTTCTAGGGTTTTTCCTTTTCTTTTGTAATGGTGCAGCATCCGATCAATGCCTTTTCTCTATGGATATTTTGCACACTTCACCTATCAAAAAGAGCATTAACTTACCTTCATTGTGCTATGTTTTGATGGATGGTGGATCAGTTACATAGATGCCATTGTTTTTTGTAAGGGTGAATAGTTGTGCTTTTGTTGGTTTGGGATTCCTGTGGACATAATGTTTGTCACATAACAAATCAAGACATGGTAAGAAAAAGAAATGGCGTATCCTGCAGTGATCGTTTGTTTGTTTTTGAGAAAATGCTGTCATAGTCAAGTCCATAGATATATCTGCAGTGGCGTCTTCACAACAAGAGATGAGTGTGTTGCTGAACACACAATTTTTTTTTAATGATTTTAGGTAGTTTAATTTTCTTTAAGAAAGGCAGATGCGTTGGGGCAGTAAATCCCATAGTTCCCTAAAGGTCACGAATTGGATTCTGAGAAACAGCCTCTCTGCTTGCTGGGTTAAGGCTGCGTACATCAACCCTTTCCTGAGATCCCGCCTATGCTGGAGTTCTGTACTCTGGATACAACCTTTTTCTTTTTATAATTTTCTTTTAAGCTTCATCTGAACACCCAGACCAAGACATTTTAAACACCCAACAACTCGAGTAGTCCATAGTTGACATTCCAATACAATGTCCTAAAACAAATCTACACTCATAATCACGAAATTAAAAAGCAAGAGAAGAAGGATCTATTTTACTGGTACTAATAATTAGTGTTGGGTTGTCTTCTCTCTCAACTATGGGCAATGATAATTGTTAAATTCAATGTATTTTCTTGTTTTTTGGTCCCATGATTCATACTAACATATGGGATTTATGTATTTATTCTTTGTTTAGAGCTCTAGTAGATGTGATGTGAATTTTGAACATGCTGCTACAAAATCCTTGAGACTCCACTATATTTGATTCTGTTTCAGCTTTTAACTGGAATAAAACTGAATAATCAAAAAAATTCATTCTTCATTCTTTTCTTTTAGTAAGAACTTCATGAAATTTTCTTGCATGCATTCTTGTACTGATTTTCTGCTTGTATCTACTCCTCATTATGGTTGTGTGGGTGATTTTCTAGTGCTACAGTTCTACCATATTTCCATCCACTAAGTGTTGTTTGCAGACTGTTACTTTTGTTTTTAGAGACATTTAAGTCTTCTCCTTTTCAATTACTTGCATGCACTTTTATTTTCCTGTTCTTGAGGGAAAAAAATTTGTTCCGGGGTAGCTTGTTTTTGGTTGAGTTTGGACTAATTTTTTCCTGTCCGTTTCTATTATGGAAAATGTAGGTTCCTCTGTTTTTGGGCAGAAACCTGCTTTTGGAGGCTTTGGTTCAAGTACCCCGCAGACAAATCCTTTTGGAGGCACATCCCAACAATCACAACCAGCATTTGGGAGCAGCCTGTTTGGTTCTACGCCATTTGGTGCATCAAGTCAACCTGCATTTGGAACTTCTAGCACCCCAGCCTTTGGTTCAACTAGCACATCCACCTTTGGTGCCACAAGCTCCCCAGCTTTTGGTGCGACTAGCACCCCAGCTTTTGGTTCCACTGCAAGTCCTGCATTTGGTAGCACAGGCACTGCATTTGGTGTCTCAAATGCATCTGTCTTTGGATCTGGGGGAGCATTTGCGGCTTCCAGTACTCCTGTGTTTGGATCATCAAGCACACAAGCCTTTGGTGCGTCAAGCACTCCTGCATTTGGTGCATCAAGCAGCCCAGCGTTTGGTGTTTCAAGCACTCCTGCTTTTGGTACTTCTAGTGCTCCATCATTTAGTTTTGGCTCCACTCCTGCGTTTAGCCAATCGGCTTCTGCTTTTGCCAGCAGCCCATTTAGTACTTCTACATCGCCCTTTGGAGCTCAGAGTTCTTCATTTGGTGAGTCATTTTCAATTTGTATAAGTTGTGGGTACATTTGGGACTTCAAATAATTTTTTTGAAAAGCTTGGCATGTTAGGACTTAATGGATTTTGGTACCTTATAGACTATAGTTCGTGGCTTCGTGCGTATTAATTTGCTTCGCATGCTGAAGCTTTGTTTCATCATGAACTTCATGCAGGAGCTCAGGCCACAACTCCAACATTTGGTAGCCCTGATTTTGGGCAAGCTGCTTTTGGGGGTCAACATGGGGGAACTAGGGTGGCTGCTTTTACACCAACAACCGAGTTAGATAGTGGCACTGGTACAGAGCCTGCTGGAAAGTTAGAGTCAATATCTGCCATGCCAGTCTACAAAGACAAGAGCCATGAAGAACTGAAATGGGAGGACTACCAGTTGGGTGATAAAGGTATTTTTATCTAATTTTGTTTTGGGGAGAAAATTTTGTCAAAACTTCAGTGCAGCTTGTTTCATGGGGTCATGACATCTATTGTTTTAATCTTGTATCAGGAGGACCGGCTCCTGCTGGTCAGTCTACCGGTGCTACTGGATTTGGTGCTACTCCTACGCAGTCAAACCCTTTTGCTTCTTCATCAGCATTTGGTCAGTCATCTGCGAATCCCTTTTCATCCTCAACACCTTCCAATCCCTTTGCTAAAAAAACTCCAGCCTTTGGTAGTACAGGATTTGGATCTTCCTCTACAGCCTTCAATTCTTCACCCTTTGGTGCTTCATCCACTTCCAATCCTTTTGGTTCAACTTCATCTGGAACCTCTTCCATATTTGGCGCATCAGGTTCAGCATTTGGAACCAATACCTCGCCGTCGCTGTTTGGTTTAGCAAGCTCACCTGCTTTTGGAACATCCACATCTATTTTTGGTTCTGCATCAGCTCCAGGAACAGCTTCAGCATTTGGTTATGGTTTAAGTTTTGCTAACACTCCAACATTTAGTAGCCCTGGTCTTGGGCAAGCTGCTTTTGGGGGTCAACATGGGGGAACTAGGGTGGCTGCTTATACACCAACATCCGAGTTAGATATTGGCACTGGTACACAGCTTGCTGAAAAGTTAGAGTCAATATCCGCCATGCCAGTTTACAAAGACAAAAGCCTTGAAGAACTGAGATGGGAGGACTACCAGTTGGTTGATAAAGGTACTTTTATCTAATTTTGTCTTGGGGAGAAAATTTTGTCAAAACTTCAATGCAGCTTGTTTCAAGGGGTCATGACATCTATTGTTTTAATCTTGTATCAGGAGGACCAGCTCCAGCTGGTCAGTCTACCGGTGCTATTGGAATTGGTGCTACTCCTACGCAGTCAAACCCTTTTGCTTCTTCATCAGCATTTGGCCAGTCATTTGCGAATCCTTTTTCATCCTCAACACATTCCAATCCCTTTGCTCAAAAAACTCCAACCTTTGGTAGTACAGGCTTTGGATCTTCCTCCGCAGCCTTCAATTCTTCACCCTTTGGTGCTTCATCCACTTCCAATCCTTTTGGTTCAACTTCATTTGGAACCTCTTCCATATTTGGCGTATCAGGTTCCGCATTTGGAATCAATACCTCACCGTCGCTGTTTGGTTCAACAAGCTCTCCTGCTTTCGGAACATCCACATCTATTTTCGGTTCTGCATCAGCTCCAGGAACAGCTTCACCATTTGGTTGTGGTTTAAGTTTTGCTAACAGTCCAACATTTGGTAGCCCTGGTCTTGGGCAAGCTGCTTTTGGGGGTCAACGTGGGGGAACTAGGGTGGCTGCTTATACACCAACAGTCGAGTTAGATATTGGCACTGGTACACAGCTTGCTGAAAAGTTAGAGTCAATATCTGCCATGCCAGTCTACAAAGACAAAAGCCATGAAGAACTGAAATGGGAGGACTACCAGTTGGGTGATAAAGGTACTTTTATCTAATTTTGTTTTGGGGAGAAAGTTTTGTCAAAACTTCAATGCAGCTTGTTTCATGGGGTCATGACATCTATTGTTTTAATCTTGTATCAGGAGGACCAGCTCCAGCTGCTCAGTCTACCGGTGCTACTGGATTTGGTGCTGCTCCTAAGCAGTCAAACCCTTTTGCTTCTTCATCAGCATTTGGTCAGTCATCTGCGAACCCCTTTTCATCCTCAACACCTTCCAATCCCTTTGCTAAAAAAACTCCAGCCTTTGGTAGTACAGGCTTTGGATCTTCCTCCGCAGCCTTCAATTCTTCACCCTTTAGTGCTTCATCCACTTCCAATCCTTTTGGTTCAACTTCATCTGGAACCTCTTCCATATTTGGCGCATCAAATACCTCACCGTCGCTGTTTGGTTCAGCAAGCTCTCCTGCTTTCGGAACATCCACATCTATTTTCGGTTCTGCATCAGCTCCAAGAACAGCTTCACCATTTGGTTGTGGTTTAAGTTTTGCTAACACTCCAACATTTGGTTGCCCTGGTCTTGGGCAAGCTGCTTTTGGGAGTCAACGTGGGGGAACTAGGGTGGCTGCTTATACACCAACAGCCGAGTTAGATATTGGCACTGGTACACAACTTGCTGAAAAGTTAGAGTCAATATCTGCCATGCCAGTCTACAAAGACAAAAGCCATGAAGAACTAAAATGGGAGGACTACCAGTTGGGTGATAAAGGTACTTTTATCTAATTTTGTTTTGGGGAGAAAATTTTGTCAAAACTTCAATGCAGCTTGTTTCATGGAGTCATGACATCTATTGTTTTAATCTTGTATCAGGAGGACCAGCTTCAGCTGGTCAGTCTACCGGTGCTACTGGATTTGGTGCTGCTCCTACGCAGTCAAACCCTTTTACTTCTTCATCAGCATTTGGTCAGTCATCTGCGAATCGCTTTTCATCCTCAACACCTTCCAATCCCTTTGCTCAAAAAACTCTAGCCTTTGGTAGTACAGGCTTTGGATCTTCCTCTGCAGCCTTCGATTCTTCACCCTGTGGTGCTTCATCCACTTCCAATCCTTTTGGTTCAACTTCATCTGGAACCTCTTCCATATTTGGCGCATCAGGTTCGGCATTTAGAACCAATACCTCACCATCGCTGTTTGGTTCAGCAAGCTCTCCTGCTTTCGGAATATCCACATCTATTTTCTGTTCTGCATCAGCTCCAGGAACAGCTTCACCATTTGGTTATGGTTTAAGTTTTGCTAACACTCCAACATTTGGTAGCCCTAGTCTTGGGCAAGCTGCTTTTGAGGGTCAACATGGGGGAACTAGGGTGGCTGCTTATACACCAACAGCCGAGTTAGAGATTGGCACTGGTACACAGCTTGCTGAAAGTTTAGAGTCAATATCTGCTATGCCAGTCTACAAAGACAAAAGCCATGAAGAACTGAGATGGGAGGACTACCAGTTGGGTGATAAGGGTACTTTTATCTAATTTTGTTTTGGGGAGAAAATTTTGTCAAAGCTTCAATGCAGCTTGTTTCATGGGGTCATGACATCTATTGTTTTAATCTTGTATCAGGAGGACCAGCTCCAGCTGGTCAGTCTACCGGTGCTACTGGATTTGGTGCTGTTCCTAAGCAGTCAAACCCTTTTGCTTCTTCATCAGCATTTGGTCAGTCATCTGCGAATTCCTTTTCATCCTCAACACCTTCCAATCCCTTTGCTCAAAAACCTCCAGCCTTTGGTAGTACAAGCTTTGGATCTTCCTCCACAGCCTTCAATTCTTCACCCTTTGGTGCTTTATCCGCTTCCAATCCTTTTGGTTCAATTTCATCTAGAACCTTTTCCATATTTGGCGCATCAGGTTCGGCATTTAGAACCAATACCTCACTGTCGCTGTTTGGTTCAGCAAGCTCTCCTGCTTTCGGAACAATCACATCTATTTTCTGTTTTGCATCAGCT
The DNA here is from genome assembly GCA_020921065.1 of Vaccinium darrowii. Classification (NCBI taxonomy): domain Eukaryota; kingdom Viridiplantae; phylum Streptophyta; class Magnoliopsida; order Ericales; family Ericaceae; genus Vaccinium; species Vaccinium darrowii. The sequence goes on from CM037152.1 coordinate 28,417,117, forward strand.
CCAGAAACAGCTTCACCATTTGGTTATGGTTTAAGTTTTGCTAACATTCCAACATTTGGTAGCCCTGGTTTTGGGCAAGCTGCTTTTGGGGGTCAACGTGGGGGAACTAGGGTGGCTGCTTATACACCAACAGTCGAGTTAGATAGTGGCACTGGTACACAGCCTGCTGGAAAGTTAGAGTCAATATCTGCCATGCCAGTCTACAAAGACAAAAGCCATGAAGAACTGAAATGGGAGGACTACCAGTTGGGTGATAAAGGTATTTTTATCTAATTTTGTTTTGGGGAGAAAATTTTGTCAAAACTTCAGTGCAGCTTGTTTCATGGGGTCATGACATCTATTGTTTTAATCTTGTATCAGGAGGACCAGCTTCGGTTCTGCATCAACTCCAGGAACAGCTTCAGCGTTTGGTTCTGGTTTAAGTTTTGCTAACACCCAATCATCGCCACTATTCCAGTCCTCTACACCGTCACTTGGACAAACAAATTCACTCTTTGGACAGACTGCCCCGTCTTTTGGATAGAATACCCAAGCCTTTGGTCAATCAAGTTTATTTAATACACCTTCTACGGGGTTTAGGGGCAACTTGTTCTCAAAAGCCCCCTGAGTCCACTGAATGTGGCTGTGATTTTGGTGGTGGTCGCCGGAAAGGAAGTTGATGACAGGCTTAGAAGTCTGAAGGATGGAGGAGGGTATAGGTTTAATCTAGGGGCTGTGTAAGTTCCATAGGCCGAGCTCCCTTTTGGTTGGTACTTTCATGCCAAAAACACACATTCACATGTATCCAATTTTATTAAATTATAATTTCTTTTCTTTATCTTTTGAGAGTGTCTGTATAGGAATTGGCAGGAATTTGATGTGTCATTTAATGAGGGATCGAGTGTTAAGCGTTAAAAAAGGTTTGTGGCATTCAAAGACTCCAATTGATATTATAAGCATTTGACTTGAGCCGTTTATCAAGCAAGTATCTACAGAGCTTCTAATTCAAACGGCCTGAGTGACTGCTTGAGCCAAGTCTACGTTTTTATCAACAACCTATCATTAAAACGTGTTAGGTCAACAGAAGTTGTGGACATTTGGTGAGTAGCCACAGACGTCTTTGAGAGAGAAAAACCTTGCGTTTGCTCTAGTTCTCTATATCCTGGAGATTCAATCAATCACTACTCTTCCAAGTATTCTCCAAGAAGTTTGAATCACTTTCAATCTCTACTATTAAGTTGCTTCCGGTGGATTTTCGGAAGGGTAATCGAAAGGCTCGAGGATTTGAGGCTGCGGCAGTCAAGCACGGGGTACGGTGAACGAGGATTTGCGTATCGTTATTGATACAAATTGTGAGGATTCTCAATTGTGTAGTAATTAAGTGCGATTATAACTGTACAATGTTTTCTATAGTGCTTTATTCCTTCCCGTTGTTTTTTCCTGTTTAGGGTTTTTCCCGTATATTTGGTGTTTTTCGTATTTTTTATTCATTCCTTACTTATTGCTTTGTGGTTGATTAGCACTAAAGTAGGAATTTCAGGTTGATTGCCTGGGCAAAATTTGGGTTAAAAATTTGAAACCTACCTTTTAGGTGTGGACATCACATTTTAAACTTACTCAACTTGGTGTGCATTTGGTGTGCATGTGGTGTACCTATAGCATTTACTACTCCATTCGAGAATAGGGCATTGTCTCTGTGGAATGCCATGTTATTGTCAATACTTCTCCTCTTACCCTATGAGTTTGTGATTTCCAAAAAGTATATCATGAGCATGGGATTTCTTGCCCCTTTCCCCACTTAAATGTAGGTCCCCCCATTTTTTAGACCTTTGTACTTTATGCAACAATTTTATACATAAGATCTCCTTACTCAGCAAATATCTAGCAAAACAAAGTGTCTTAAGTTCAGAACAAGTCTAGAATCTAGGTGAGAACTGTTTAATAATAATTTGTATCTTACGAGACGTATAAGAGTGCCAAGTACTTCAGCACAAAATGTCCTCAGTGCCATTGAAACACTAAGACAACAAGACATGGAAAACAACCCACCAATCTTGGAAGAAGTTCACGAGGTTGACATCAACCAGGTTCGGAACGCCAACGCGGAGGCCCTTCAAGCCATCCGTGATGGCCAACAAATGATGCAACAAGGTCAAGTTTAGCTCTTTGTTGCTATAGCCCAACTCACAGAAGTAGTAGCTTTTTCGCTACCTAGGGCTCTGGTGGTCCCTCCAGCGCCTCCACAAAGTGTTGTATCCTTACTACACTAATGATGGTATCCCTGGTATGGAGGAGGGTATGCAGGTCCAGGGACCATAATTCCTCAGCCCTGCTTACGATTTTGGTCCACCATACCATCCTCGGCCCTACTTACAATCTTGGTCCACCGTACGATTCAACTGCTTGACGTCTACCAGCTCCACCATATCCATGTGCATGTGAGGCTGGACTTAGACTCTCATCATGTTGCGGTTGGCATAGTTGTATGGGGGTGCGAAATGTGGTAGGTGCCGCCTGAGGCGACTGAAAAAAGGGAGAAGCGTTAAAAAATCTCCCCATTGGGGTGGTAGGAGGGTGGACCACCACCAGCTCCTCAGCCCCGGCTTGTTAGAGGAGTTGTTTGTAGACGTAGTGGCACTCTTCTTGTTTTCCTCCTTAGTCTTCTCTAACTGCCAAACACACACCAAAGAAGGTCAATGGTGGACTTTGGTTCAAGCTTGTCTTCCGCACACTTTATCATAGCCATATTGGGGTTTTTTTTTGGTACGTCGGAAATAACCATATTGGCTTTCAACTCTAAGCTTTTAGCTTCTTCTTGGAAAATCAAAGATCATCAGTACATGAAGGGTATATCCGTATATGAGACAACAAAAAAGTTAATCATAGCACCTTTAGTTAGGGCATCAAGAAACACTATCAACATCTTTTGGGCTAAACACAAAAAACAAGTCAGTTTCAGGTAGAGCATCAATAAATACATGTACGTGTTATTATTTATTTGGCTGGAATGAGGACCCGTTATTCCTATCTTTCTTTCTTTCTATATATTTTTTTTTTTTGTTAAATTTACATATTTTAAAGGTTTACTTGTCTCGACATGAGATGTCTAAAACGTAAAAAATTGACAAGTTAGTGCTAACAAAATCTCAGAAGCAAAAGTGGACGTATTTCAGATAAGAATTCGATTGCACATTCAACATCATTGCTTCACAAGTAATGAGATGCATCCATTTACTAACACCTTCCGGTCCACATGCATCAAGCATTTGCACGACTTGCGTTCTAAAGTAGTGTTCCTATGCAAAAGTGAACATATTTCAGATAAGAACTCCATTATGCATTCAACATAATTTCGGCAGAAGTAATGAGATGCATCCATTTATTTAAGAAGCCCCACTACTCGTGAAGATTGTGAAAAGATGCTTGTGAAGTATGATCTACTGCCCTTCCTACTCATCGAGACAATAAAAAACTTGCAAAACAAAGTTATATTCTTCGGTACATAAATCCAACTCCAGGGAAATCAATAATCACTGTGATCCAGCCCCGTCCGTATCCATTGCAAACCACCAGAATTCGTAGAGTAAAAACGTCTTGAAAACAATTCAGAGGAGGTAAAAGGAAAAGAGAAGATTAAAGAAAAGCATGTGGAAACAAACCTTCGTAATTGAGACTAAATACATAATTTGGTGTCATGGGTAGATTAGATTGTTTTGGGATCAAACAGGGGAAGTGAATTGAAAAAATACATGGGGCAACAGGGAATTGCCTAAGGGTAGGGATGACGGTCGCCTTCAGCAACACCCACTAGTTGATGCATCAGGCTCGGGAGGTTTTTGTTTGAAGATATTCTTTTTGCCACCGGTTGCACCCTCAGCCAAGAGGCTTGGTGTTTCCAAAATCTGCAGGTCAACAAAGTTACCATATTAACAACTTAGTCATGATTATAGACTTAAGAGTGAAGTTAATGGAAAACTAGACAGCAATATAATTCTATGAACCTCATTTTCTTTATTGATAACTATATGAACAAAAACATGCCATATATTCAACTTACGAGGGTCATCGCCAATCCCACCATTTGAACATGATAGGTTAGACATTGCCTTTCTTTTTCCTAAAGTATATTGTCTTAGAAAAGATGCATGGTGAAAAGAACCTCCAGCATAATCCTAATTCCTTACTAAAATAGCTTCCCGCATGCTATTTGATTAAAAAATGAGGTCGGAAACTTATAATGTTTCAAAAACTCATCAAAACGCAAAGGCAGTAGTCAGTCTTCATGATATCTAGGATCTAGATGCCCACAGTAAACAAGTGACGTTGCACCATAATTTGCAATCCTATTTGCCCATGAAAAATAATGCGATGGTTAGTAAGCGTCCAAGATTGCAATCCACTAAAGACTTGTTAAGATGCGCTGATAATAGAGCATTTCCAAAGTCTTTTGTGGATTTGAAGCACAAGTGTTCACTAATTGCATGGTTTGCCTATATGTCTGAACTCTGAAGTTACTAGTTAACTAATGCGCTAAGGTCATTGAATAAGAAAGCATTATATTGTTGTGCATTCTTTAACACTCACTTTCATGCAGATGCAAAAACCATTTTGAGCCTCTTAATAACTGTCCTTAAGGCCCTCATTAACGAAATCCATGGCCTATATTTAAATAAATCAGAAGCATCCCTATCCTATGATACATAACTGAGAACTTGGCTACAGCAACCCCAAGATTACCGAGTAATGATGAAGCCTATTCATAAGAACATTTGTCCATCCTCACTATATCCTAAGATGACTCTCACATCATAAGAAACGCCTAGCAGTTTTTATAATTACTGTTTACCCTCGAAACCCTGTTCCAGTAAACAAGAATACCAATCCTGGAATGTGAGACAAGAATTACATGGAGAATGCTTGGATTCCAGACTTCCAGTAGATACAGCTCGGATGCAACATTTCAAGTATGCAACAATTTTAGGCTTCTTCCAATACAATTAGCATAATTCAGCACTTCAAACAAACATGCAAGAAAAGATGCTAATATTGTGCATACCTTCAGAACTAATTCCTCAAAGCATTGTTCCACATTGACCCGAGTTTTCGCACTACATTCAATGAAAAGGCATCCGTACTCCCTAGCAAAGTCAATTCCCTCTTTTTTAGTAACAACCCTTTCGCTTTCCTGACAAAAAAATAGGAAAGACTTCAAATCTCAAACTTCAATCCTAACATCCCACATTGCATATTTGTGGGATTAAGCAAATTCGAACCTGGTTCTCAGGAACCACTAGATCAACACTGGAGCAACAAAAATTGGAAAGAAATTGGTTTATACCTTATCAACTTTGTTGCCAACAAGCATTTTGATGCAATCTTGATTTGTTGAGTACAAATCAATTTCTTTACCCCATATGTCAGATAGATTCGTAAACGTTTCGCGCCTTGTTACATCGTAAACTGTTTCAATTCCATACACTATTAGGTTTACTGAACGTATTCAGAGAGTCACAAATGAGATCAGGAGACAGCTTCTAGGAGAGAGAATTAAAAAAAAAAAAAGCATTTATAAAGATCAGGTCATAACAACATGTCAACATCAATCTCACACATATATATTGGGAAAACCTACAACTACAAGAGCACTACACCAATAAAATTACTAAATAACTCTGTTTACCTTGAAAAAATACAAAAGAACTAAATACATATGTAGACACTAAGAATCCTGACAACTATAAGTCAATCAGGATTTTCAGGACAAAGAAACAGGAGTGCCATGGAGGAGAATTATACCGATTGAAAGCTACACTACTGGTTCACAAAGAATAATAATGTTTTTTCTGCTTGGTTTCTGTTCCACAATAATAAATATTCTAAAGCTTCTTTAGTTGACAGCATGCAACACTTTTTTGAAACCAACTCAGAAAAGAAGCATCTTCTTAAAAATCTAAAGAGTTCACAATTTTTTCGAATATAATTTCTGTTGAGATAATGATAGATGAATTATATGAGTTTCTTGTTTTCAGAAGTGGTTTTAGAATAGTGTTCTGAAAAACTGATTCTAGAAACCACCACCAAACAGCATGACAACTTGAGGCATTTTATACAAAGTAAGTAATGCCAAGGGCACAGCTCATACATCAAAATTAAATTGACAAAGAAAAGACATGGACAAAAGATATAGAAATGAAGACAACTTACCCATTATTATTCCTTGAGCTCCTCTGTAATATGAACTGGTTAATGTCCTAAATCGTTCCTGGCCAGCTGCAGAAATAAGAGAGCTTTCCGAAATCAAGAGACACTTTAAGTTTTAACAGCAGTTAAATACAGAATATCAAACACTGCGAAATTCAAGAGTGCCTAATCAAACTCCCGCATTGAGCTTTGCATTAACCAAAAAATAGGACACAAAGCAGGGGAGGAAATCCTAATGAACAATCATTCTTTTGACAATATTAATGTTTAGCAGCATGTCACAACATTATTAGTAACAAGCACATCAATAATCCCTCTAATTCCTTGCTCACACCTGTGCTCTATCTTCCTCTGCACCACTATGCCAATCGTGTCCCCAACTCCTGATGAAGAGTTGAAATGACCTCTAAGGCTCTAAGCAATTCAGAATAGTTTACACATGTAAAACCGTCTGCCTCTACAGTGCCTAACTTAGAATACATAGCTGTGACTATCGGAAAGGACACAAACATAGTTAATAAATCAAAATTCTGCATTGGAGCAACAACCAAAGAGCTTACCTTACACCAACCAACCCACTATTTCCTTTGATCAACAAACCATATCAGCTCAGATTCCCCAGAATAATCAAAACTATATCCTAAAGGCCATCCCAGGGCCGGTCCTGAGGGCAGGCTGGGCAGGCCTGGGCCTGGGGCCCACCAAAAAAAGCCCATTTTTAGGGCCCCAAAATATAGGGATATATTAAATATTAAGTATGTCAAGAATCTAGTAGATAACCTTGGGTGTTGTAGTGGAATGAATGGTGCCATCTACATTGGAGGTCGCAAGTTCAATCCTCTCCTCCTACATTTTAACGCGAACAATTTTTGAGTTTCTACAAAAATTTGTTTCAAAACAATAGGGCGGTGAGGTTGGAACCCGTGACCTTTGGTTCCCACACCATTACAAGCAATGTGCCATTGTACCACAAGGCCATTTTGTATCTCATCTCAAAAAAATAATTTACATAGAAAAATTAAGAGGCCCACTTTTCAAAACTTGAATGGGGCCTCGTAAATCTCAGGGCCGGGCCATCCAACAACACTTGAGTATCTGCCCTAACAGTTGAAGTTATCCCTGCAGGCTTGAGGGGCAAAATATAAGTACTTCCTTCAAAGTTCTATATCTTCCTCCCACTTAGCCAACCAAATTTCTGTAGTTGAAAATTAACACTACAATTTATCTACCCTATGCAGACAACCCCTGTGAACAAGTAACGCTCAATGTAATAGGTTGAGAAGATCTCAACCAAGCCCAATCTTTATTACAGCATTCCAAGGCAACTCGTTGCAGTCTTTAGTACACTTGCAGTTGAAAGCCTTAAAAAAAGGGGTTGTCTATGAAACACCGGCTCCTAACTGCTTGCTGTGTCCGTGTCGGACGACGACATGCCAGGGTACGCACGGATGTAAATTTGATTATTGTTAAGCAGGGACACATTGAAGACACCTGTGTCTCCATTTGGACACGAGTGTAAACATGACAGGGATCAATTTATGATACTAAAAGCTTATTTCAGGGGTAAAATATTCAAAAAATATGAGGAAAAACATAGGGAGAAATGAATTATTCTCAAGTAATTAAGTAAAACCCCATGTTCAACTTGTAATATTTTTGAAAAGGAAGCAATAAGAATAATATAGATACTCTTAGTTTGAGTTATTTCAGGATGAAATGTTCATTTGAATAATAACTATATATTTATCCTAAATCTAATATATACAAAATTGTTGCCATGTTCCCTGTCCTGTTAGTGTCCCCATTTATAGAGAATTGCCGTGTCCATGTCCGTATCCATATCCGTGCTTCTTAGGGTGGTGTAAAACCAGAAAAGGAAGAGGAACCAGAGCAAAAAGAGAAGAATGAGAAGGGAAGAATCACGATAGAGACAAACAAGAGGAAGAAAAAAATGGGGAATAATCCCTAACAATATGCAATATTCAGTACTCAAATCGTAAATCTAAAAACCCTAATATATAGTCTACTTAAATAAGAACCAATTGCAGAATCTAAACATACTTAACTTCCCAAATGAATTGAAAACTTCTAAATATAGTGAAATCATAATCTTTATCCAAATCCTTCTTTGCACTCAGCAAAAGGTCAAAGATACTCAAGCCCAATTTGCTATAGAGTTCCTTTCGATCACCAAAGAAGTTTTATTATTGCCATTTGCCTCATGAACTCACATGCAATACAGCTTTGACTTTCATTAGTTTGCAGTAAGTTAATCTTGTAGCGGATACAACGAATTTATAAGTCTATTAGTGACATTTGCGCTCATTAAACAAAAGCCAACACCAAAAGCTATGTCATTCTCATTACTATAATAAATTTGTATATTTATTAGCAGCATATTTTCATGCATTTATTTTGAAAGTATTCAATACCAAAAGCTCTTTCATATTCATGAGTAAGTATAAATAAAAAATTGCATACGAGCTAATACCACAAGTTCGTCAAGCAGATATCCGTTGTTTAGTAGCACAAATATTATGACTCTTCTCTTTTTGGTTCTACACTTGTGGAAACAAATGTAATCTTACCCAAATCATTATGATCACTATGAATAGATACAAGCACCATAGATCACACAACCTTGTAAAGTCGTACTTCTACTTCAAGAGTAGAGGGAAATTCAGATGAAAGCAAATGCCCAAAAAAAAAAAAGAAACTAAACAATTCGCGATAACATAGCATCATTCAAAAAGAAACCGATGGAACATTTCACGAAGAGAAACTACATTCAAGAGTTTAGCTCTCTGCCATCTGTGTCCCAATGGGATTATCTTCCCTGTTTGGCCTTTTTCTAGTGTTTCCATTTCTGTTTTCCCCCTGGGTTTGGGAGAAGAGGGCTAGTGACGAGCATTACCTGTGTCCCAAATTGCAAGCTTCAATTTTTTACCCCCCATGGTAACATGCTTTACTTTAAAATCCACACCTACAAAAAGAGAGAATCAATCAGCCAAAGCTAATCCTAGTGATTAGGTGTATCAATAACACGAAAGGCAATTGAAAATTAGTAGACAATCTGCTAAAGAGCTATAACCACTCTGCAATTCGCAGTAATGATTTTGCAGTTTCCACACACTCAGGCCCAGCCCTGAGATTTTCATGGCCCTAGACAAGAATGTAAAACAGGGCCCTACGTTTTTCCAAATGAAAAAAATTAAAGAACCAACATTAACTTCAAATGGTAGATACTGTGTACCATATTTTGTCTTTTTTATAATTTGTGTTGTTATGTCAATAAAAAATAATTTTCAATCATATTGTTTATTGTTATTGCAACAATCAGAAAAATAATTGAAATCGGCAAATTGATGCGAACATTTTACGAATACGGACAAAGTGGTTTATTTATTTTTCCCTGATGATACACTGACAAATATTTTTAAAGAAGCCGACAAACAGTATGGATGTGGTGGAAGTATATATTCACACAATTGAGTTCTCATAAGATGGTAGTCTGAACTTAGTTCAATATTTATATCATTAATCACACAATTGAAACACCTTTTTGAGATAATTTGAACTAGAAACTTAATGAAACAACCTTTCAAAAGATTAAAGAAGTACAAATCTTTTCTGGCAAAAGAGTCTACCAAGGTTTAAATAACTTAGTATTTCCCGAATATGATACATTTAGTATCCATTTCGACTATTTTAGTCAAGAGGTATATAAAATAAAATAATTTGACCAAAACAAAAATTAACTACAAATCCATTTATTAAAAAAAAACTGTAACTTTTATATTGGAAGTCTCATGGGAAGAAAAAAGGGAGAGAAGCTTTAATAACCTTTATATTTTACCGTGACTTTTTTTTCCTTGTAAACATTGCCATAGTAAAAACAAACTAACATACAAATATAAAAGAATCGCACCATGGTATGCTCCCTGGAAGTGGGAATCTTTTCCACTGGGCCAACTGTGTCTTTGGTCGTATTAGCTCTACATTAATTATTAATTACATACCAACTTATATATACCTGACTGGGCCTATGCCTAGGGCCGGGCCTGTACCTTAGTTGCAGGAACCTTCTAAAATGGGTGCGCTCCCAAGACGGGAGCTCGAATCGGCGCTCCCAAGATGGGAGCTTGACGGGAACTCGCTCCCCTCGAGATGGGAGCTCGCTCCCAACTAGGATGGGAGCTTAAAGGGCCATGAAAGCAATTATTCTCATACTTTTTTAGGGGTGTGGAAATAAGAATATGAAAATCACGAGTCAAGAAGTTTTGCAAATTAAAAATATCTAACTTCCAAAGATTTTACCCTTTAAGATAGGGAAAATTCTCAATAAGTATAATTTTTTCTTCAATGGTTAAGTATTTAAATATATTTTATATACATATTTAAATATGATCTATATACGCTCCTTAGGCGCTCCCAACCTTGGGAACTTCTAGGTGCCTCAGCTCCCCCACACCCGTTCCCGCTCCCGTCCCCGCATCCGCTCCCGCTTCGTGCAACTAAGGCCTGTACACAGTAATCATTTGAGACTATTTCATTTCTCCAGAAAATGTTTACCTCTAATCCTCTATCCGCTCTTTTTTAATTCGTTACGTAAATTGTCTCTCTCCTCTTGTTGACTTGAGAATATTTCCCATTTCCCAGGCCCAAATTGGGCAAACACAAGATAATATCGAGTTTAACAAACTGTTTGATGTTACAGAGTACCATAACAAAAGAAGCAGCTGGGGGTTAAAAAACCTTCATAGCTTATACAAGCCATGAATCCTGGAAGGGGTTGCATCAAAAGAAATCATGAAATGGTGAAACTATCGAGAGTCTTGAGACTGGACCAAGCGGTATGGTTTTAAAGTAGACCAACTTGGTTGTGGTTCACAAAATGAAACAGAATGGGTTTGGTGTCGTTATGGTTTTGAGCTCATGAACCTATGTTATACCCAATGGAACAAGCAAAACAAACAAGAAACCAAACCCCTACGGTTTCATTTCGTGAAAAGGAAAACATGTCAACAGTATACCATCATTCACCATCTTTGATCGAAATATATCAGAAACCTAAAAGATATGCACTCTGTCAAAGTGCGCCTTTGAATTTCCTAGATTTTTTTTCCATATTTGGTCTGATGATCAAAGTTTTGTTTCCCTTCAACACTGTTGACACGTTTTCCTTTTCACATACACAAGAATGAAGATGGTCGACAGTTTACAGTTCTATCAGACTTTAAAGTGGTAATGTATGCCTTCTTGAAATAAGTCAATGATGATAGGACTAGTATATGAACGTGAAACCAAACCAGACCGACCCTCATCCTATAGTTGATGAATGCAGTCAGTTCTAGTTCAGTTCCAATAGTTTGGTTTGGTTTCACATTTTCTCCGACTGTTAGAAGTGGTTTAGTTCACCGATTGCATAAAAACCTCACTAATTCCAAAACCAACAGTAAAGACCCATACTTCACAAACAAATGTGACAACCTAACTTTGTTGAACATGTAGCACCATAAGCATTATCGCAGGGTGAGTGTTTCTTTTTCTCTTTTGGTGCATATAAGGAACATGTTGAAAGGCTACTCCACATATCCTTCGGGGAATCTTAACCCTTGGTCATCTGCAGGGGACCAACCGCACAACCGAAGCTAAGATCCCACTGTGAGTGACGTGTGTTGCGAGGGTTAAAGAGTAGGCTTAGCCTAACCAAGAAGCTAGGGAGATTGGAGACTTGATCTCAAGGATTGACCGACAAACTCCAAGTACTTAACAAATGAGAGAAAATAAAAGAAACAATAAGTTGGAATATAATAAGCCAAATCAATATTAGCTAACAATGAACATCACCATGAATGGACAAAATTCGTTCAAACACTCGAGAATTAGGTCTACACTGGACAGAGCAGACCATGATTGCTCATCCTGATATGAATGAGTCCAAATTCAAATACACCCATTTGTGTGGAAATTCAGGGCTTACCAATGGTAGGAGAAAGATCTTCAAAAGTATCAGATGTGAAACTGAGAAGGAGACTACTCTTCCCCACACCAGAGTCTCCGATCAACAACAACTTAAACAAGTAATCGAACTCCGGCTGACTCGACGACGCATCCATTGTCCTAAACAATCGCAATTCCAAATCAAAATCCGAGCTTCAAAATTGGAAACCCCTATAAATCACCCAATCACAACACAACTTCAGAAAAAAAAAAACCCAAATAAAATTCCAAGTCCAGAGAGATAAAGGAACCGGGATTTACCTGATAATTCGAATCCGTGGAGGGTGATTCAGATCTGAGTAGGGTGACGATTCGCTTGATCGGGATTAGGTTTGATTGATTTTGGGGAGGGGGAAGAGATGTAGAAGGGGAAAGAAAGCTCTACGAGGCTTCTTCTTAATGGCGGTCGCCAGTGACTAAGCACCATTTGCTTTTACGTGTTCGAGAGGTTAGGATTCGGTGGTACGGGACCCGTGCGGTTTAAGTTATTACAGGCATGATGAGTGGCATACTGGCATCACATCTGTCGGCTTTTGAGTGGTTTTTTTTTTTCTTTTTCTTTTTTCCTCAGCATTTTTTGATTTGTTGTTTACATGTTATTCTTTTCCAATTATGCTTTTCTAATTTTCTTTATTTGAAGATGTTTGAGATTTTTTTGCCCCTCGAGAGTAATAAAAGATAGGAAGGGCAATCGGGGTGGTGACTCACTTTATCAGGAGTTATCAGTGGTCACGTGTCCTCGGAATTTTTAGCTTCTTCACCTATAGTTTTTTTTTTTATCAATTTATGATTTGCTTAGCTTAATTAGCTCACTTGCATGAGTACTAACTCATTGGTACTTAAAAGTTATCCCAGCAATCGGCCTTCTTTATAAAAAAAAAATAAAAACAAAAATACTCTTTCTATCTTAGTTGGTTAATCTATTGTTCGTGGTTGATTGCACAATTTTATATTAAAATTGATCTGTATTATGTCCTTCAGATACTTTCGTTTGTACTTCAATTATGCTTTTGATATCATCAAATTTATGTATGCCTATATTTGAATATATTAACACATACGAATACAAATCAAAATCAAAATCAAAATCCAAATCAAAATCAAAGGATTATTATATGCAAGATATCATTCATATTAAATTATTTTAAGGTTCGTTAGGTAAGTAATTGAGTCAGTGTGCATGGCTAATTCCTATTTAAAATAACTATTTATTAGCTAAACAAGAACTTACCATAGAAGGATAATAAACATTTTTGATAAGTAATTCAATAAGTATGTACCATAAAATATTGATATGTATTAACTAATTACAAATAAAAGTACAGATCTTTACATAGAACAAATAAGATTAGGTAGGGAGATGTAGGTACGTGGCACAAAAATAATTTGTTGAGGTACATAGAAAATTCGTTATGGTATTAGAACATTGTTTAGGTAAATAGAAAATATAAGTTGGTAATTCAAAAGTTAGTTTTTTTTTTCTTTTTTTTTTGAAACAATTCAAAAGTTAGTTAAGACAATAGTACTTGGGAGGTATATTAAAAATTAGTGGGTTCCTTAAATTTAGTTACCAAAATCGTGGGTAGAAGGTTAAAAAATAGTGTGAGTATATAAAAAAAAAAAATTAATCCCTCCATCTATTTTTAAGTATTCACTATAGGAATACTTGCATTTTAAACCCCCCAAAAAATATTTTTCTATATAATTTTCTTATGATGGGAGGTGAACTCACTTTCAGAGCCGATCAAGTCTTGCGATTAGAAGAGAACGTCCTTCTAGATCGAAGTCTGTCTTTCTGAATTTGTGGGGAGAAATTAATTAGTTGGTGGATTTCCCTCAACGTTCAATTGCAGAAACAACGATGCCCTTCTCTTTCAAAAATTTTATTTAGGCACTGAAGACCTTAATTTTGTGCAAAAAAGTTTTTTAAAAAATGACACTTAAAAGGGTCAAATGGAGTAGTTGAAAGGAAAGCTGGAAGAGGAAGGTAGTTGAAGAAAGGAGCCAAATTTTAAGTTTGCCACGCTAGAGCAATTTGGCCAAATTATAACCCCAAAAAAAAAAAAACACTGTAGCAACCCAAAATTCCGCTTCGGCCAAACCAATAGAGATTCTTTGAGGGCTCGAACTCGAATGCAAAGGAAGTAATGTCAGATCGTGGTCCACTGATCCAGAAGGTTATTTATCAACACTTACAAGAGGAAGCTATGAAAAAAATGCTAACCTCAGCTCCGAGAAAATAATATGTAAAAGGTGTATCGATATACGAGAAAAATGTATTAATATCCATGAAAACATTGTTATTCGTGAGATGTGTACTGAAACCCGAACTTATCTGTCTTTATATATATATATTTCCAATCATCTAGTTGGTGGAGGTTAGTAAGACCCCTTATCAACACTTACAAGAGGAAGCTATGAAAAAAATGCTAACCTCAGCCCCCAGAAAATAATATGTAAAAGGTATATCGACATACGAGCAAAATGTATTAATATCCATCAAACCATTGTTATTCGTGAGATGTGTACTAAAATCCGAACTTATCTATCTTTATATATATATTACCATTAATCTAATTGGCGGAGGTTAGCAAGACCCCTTTAAATAACACTCTACTCTTTGGGGACCTTTTTGGGTCAAAATTTAGGAGCTCAAAGCGGTGGCTTTCTGAGCTACCTCAAGCTGGCCCTAATTGTTTGAAAATGCTACTTTTTGTTTAGTTTTATACTTTGAGTTTTGCTATTTGTTTGGAAATGCTGTTTACTTTTTGTTTAGTTTTATACTTTGAGTTTGCTCCTAGGTAGAAATATGTTGAACATGTTTAAAATATTAATTGCGATTAATTCAAAACGGTACATAGACAGATCAGTAACGTATGCAATATCCTTGTAGCAAAGACAGTGCTCGTACATGAATAACAACTTTGGAAAAATGCTAACGGATTGCGATTCTTGCCACAAGCAGATATCTATATGAAAAGGCCTACTTAAAATTCAAAAGGCAGAGAAGTGTAGAAAAAATATGTATCATAAAAAGAAAAATAATAAATGAAAAAACTTACTATGAAGGAGCTAAAAACTTGTTAGCACCAAACATTTCTTAGGGTTGTGCTAGCTCTTTTCCAGTAATTATCCCTAGTATTCCAAATTTTACCACAGTATAAGTGTATTGTACGGATAAGATACTTTTGTGAGACCTATATTGATAACTCTAACAATTGTCCCCAATAGTTAGTGAAGAGGATCCATTTTCATTGAATCTAATTCTCTTCACCATTTGGTAGTCAAGGTGACAGAACAGTTTTGAGTTAAGTTTTGGGGATTATAGTTTTGTATAGGGTTATGTAATTTTTCGTCTTTAACCTATTTTTAAAACATTTTAGCAAATTTACTTTTTTAGTAGAGATACGCTATAAACATTCAAAAAGTAATAAATAAATAAAAATAATAGAAAAAAAACCATTAAAGCCAAAATAATGGATGACGAAACAGTGAAAACTTTTAGAGATAACTAAACTAAATTACAAACGAACACCTTCTTTTTGTACAATTGGGAATTGAAAATTGTATGCTCAAAAGCCAATCCAAACTCAAGGCACGATTGATATATAGTACAATTGGGAATTGAAAATCAGGAGAAAATCATTCATTCTATTTTCATTTTGCTAAGTAAAAGGATAGAAATGGCGACCAACATAGCAACTCCCTTGGGTGTAGCCACAAGGGTTTTTATCTGATGTAGAATATCCGGTTTAAATCCTGGCTACTGCCTGGAGGGTGAACCCGTCACCAAAACTCCACCAATGTGCTAGAGCGGACCAAAGGGCTCTCGCGCTCTGTTTGTTTGCAGTAAATGGAGGAGGGATATAGAGTTGTCCTGGATATACATATCTGGGTGAGCCATATCCGGTGTTTGTTTGGTTTTAGTGTACTAGATATAATTTTCCAGGGATATACATATACCTCTGCAGGGGTATTAAATTTAGGCACCCCTCCCCAGCTTGGGTCCACCTTCTCTCTCCTTTTTCACACACATACGCCATGTTTGTTAGAAGGATATGTATATAAGGGAAGAAGAGGGATATAATAAGAGGAAGATATGGTTAGAGAGGTTTTATTTTAGAAGGAAAGATTAAAAATTACTTTGTTTGTTTTGTTGTTGTAGAAGAGGATATAAGAGTGTCCTTTTTGTCCCAAATAAACAAATACTAAAAAAAGGAAATGGTGGGCCTTTTTCCTTTCTCTCTCATCCTGCACACTACTCTCTCTCTCTCCACACAGATTGTACAATGCGGCAGTGGAGGTGGGTCCAAGGATGGAAAGGTAAAGGGCAGCCGGATATATTATAGACAGGGTAGGCCGGTAGGGTGTGCCTAAAATTAATCCCCTTGCAAAGGGATATACATATCCTAGCTAAATTATATCCGGGAAGCAAAACTCAAACAAACAAAGGATATACTTAGCCCAGATATGCATATCCGGGTTTCCTCTATATCCCACCTCTATATACCTCAAACAAACAGGGCGATAGAGAGAGATAGAAGACGATGTCAATCAGCAGCAAGCCAACGACGAAGAAGACAACGACGACGGTCGTTGCTAGCGTGGGAGTTGCAGTAGATGACCTTCGTCGCCGGTGCTCGAGTTCAACAAGACAACCATTACGTTGTCTACGAGATCCCCATCACCATTTCAAACTACTAAACTACTACAACCATGGAAAACCAACCGATTGCTGGAGTATCAAACAACTCCATCCATGTAATTTGTCAATCACCATTTCAAAACACTTTGTCTACGAGATCCCCATCCCGATATCAATTATCGATTAATGCTTTCGATTGCTGTAATTTATGTGCTTTTGCCTGCTTTTATGCATGGATGTATATGTTTGATTTAGTGGAATTTATGGTTTGAGTGAATTGAAATTGTGTAAAAAAAAATTCTGCTTCGTAGATTGGAGAATGATGAAATAGGGGTTTTAGAATCTTTTTTTTTTTATTAGAGCCGTTTTTTTACAGGAGTATTATTATTTTAAACGGAAGAGCTGTTATTATTATTATTATTATTATAGAGAATCAGTTGTTTAACAACCAAGGGCAAAATAGGAAATGCACACAATTATACGCTATCCGTCCTCTCATATCCCCCTTCTACAACAACAAAACAAACACAGTAAATTTTAATCTCCCATTCAAAAATTATACCCCTCCAACCATATCCACCCCTATATCCTCCTCTTATTATATCCCACTTTCCTCCTCATATACATATTCCTCTAACAAACAGGGCGTTAAGGAATATCACAAGGATCGGTGGTTAAGCTAGAAATAATGGGCACCAAATAATTTATACTTTTTTTTTTTGGTACACCAAACAATTTATACTTAATAGGAGCAGTTGGCAGCTTTTGCCTGCCATTAATTATCTCAGCAAGCTTTTTGGCATTTGCCCAAAAAAAAAAAAAACAAAGGCTTTTTGGCATTTAGTATATGTTTTACATATTGTAGTGGCTAACCAAATAAGATAACCAAATATATACTATCAGTGGGTAAGAGAAGAGAAATAAGTGAGAAAAAAAAATTCCTAAAGAACCTTGGGTATGAAACCCAACCAGATTCCAAATTCTTATAGTACCACTTGTATGGGAACCACATCAAGGATGTGGAAATGAACAGTTTAACCCATGGACTATAAATCAAGTAAACATGCATGTTTGCCTAATTGCCTCTGCCTGGTAAACTTGAGGCAGTGGCGGAGCCAAAAATTAAAGTCGGAGGGCGCCATACTATGAAAGAAATTTTAGTACGATAATTTTTTTTTTCCAATACTAAATCCGGTAATTTGGGTTTTACTGGGATAATTTTGATAAATTAAAAATTAATCTCGAGTATTGTTTTTATCATATTACTCGACAAACGCAGTATCATTATTTCATGGTATTATTCACCATAATTTAGTGTCCTCAAAATGAAAATTATTTTTGCTTTTAAATTATTTGGAAATTTTATAATTTTTCTAAGAATATCTATTAAAACATATACAAAATATACTCAAAAATAGAAAATTAGGGGGAGGGGGTGCGCGCCACCCTGGCTCCTATACAGCTCCGCCCCTGACTGGAGGGTGAGGGACAAGGCCCTGTTTCGAGACCCTGTTTACCCTGTGTTTGGTTGGAAGTGTAAGAAAAAAATTACTCTTTCCCTTAATAACGTTGTATATATAGTTGCCGATAAAAAAAAAAAAACGTTGTATATATAGTCTGGAGTATGCCCATAAAAAATTGTCTCTTCGGTTTGAGATTCAATAAAAAAAAAATGAAGTATTTATGCCAAAAAAACAATTGTGTTGTGTTCATGCATTTTGTGAAGTTAATCCCCTGGAAGCCTGAAATTATATTCGAGCACCCTACCATGAACCTCTCATATTCATTTTGTTGTTTCTGTCTACTCTTGATTTTCTTAGCTGTTAATTTTTCCTAATTATTATTTTTTATTTCCCTAGTTGCTAGAAGGGAGAATCGAAAAAAAGGGGCGGGAAAGTACTAGCAATGGGAGCGTGAACCCAATTGCTCTCATAGCAAAGCCTTGTTATGGAACACGGTCTTTTTTAACAAATTGTCTCTTATTGTCTTTTTTTTTAGCTTTTTGGTTGATGTATTGTGAGAGATTGATCTGTCTCGTAAAATATTTTATTTTTGTTGATCTATTGTGAGAGAAAACCTGTCTCGTAATGTAGGAAAATATAGTAAATTGTACTGTAGTACTTTCATGTTTTTCTATTACAAAAACGTTACTAAACGCTACTTAAAAAATACGTTTTTCTGTAACAAGGCCCCAATTTGTGCAAAATGGCAGAAGCTTCGGTTTACACGATCTATGAAGCACGGATACGGATAAGAGATACAGATACGATACGGATACGCGGATACGTGATTTTCCCAAAAACTCGGATACGATACGTTGGGGGATACGTTGAATATAAAAATATAAAAATAAAAATATTATATATATATTTTTTTAATTCCTAAAATTCCATTACACAAGTTCACCATTTTAAAAACAAAAGAGCAATTAACATCATCAAAAGTCAAAAGATTGGCCTTCTCCATCCAAAATATTGCCTATGTGCCAACTACTACAAATTTACAATCATCATTCTATTTCACTAAACTTCCATTGCTTCATCGCCAATTTCACCTTCATCACCATCGTCCGTAAAAACAACGGCCTCCAACTCCGGTTCATCAAGAGAGAGTTGTGCAATTCCAAGCTCTCCAACATCCTCAAATAAATCAAAAGCATCTCCGGCAATGTCCCACATCTTCGTTTGTCCTTCCATGTATTGCCGAGATCTTCTTGATAGGAGGCGGAGGTTGCTATGAATGTAAACCAAGTCTTCCGCACGTTTTGGAGCCATCTTATTCCTTTTAGCCGAGTGCACAAATGAGTAAGTACTCCAATTTCTCTCGCTACATGATGATGAAGAAGGTTGCACAAGTAGCTTTAAGGCTATGCTTTGAAGCAAAGGTGCACTTGCACCATAATTAACCCACCAACTCTTAGGGTCCATTGCATACCGATCATGAATGGAATCACTATCCTCAAACTCTCTCGCCTTGCTTGAGAAATTGGCAAATTCCAAGTTAGCCCTTGTGCGCTCCGCCGAATTAGGAAAATACTTTTTCATGCATTTCATTCTTTCTCGTGCAACCTCAATATCTTTATGCGGAGGCACTCTACTAGGACCCTCATGAAGCCATTCATCACTATAGTACCTATGTAATACAAAGAAAAGTTGAATTTTAGTTTATGATTAAGACTTAAGAGAGTACATAATGTTCACACTATTTATGAAGTGAAGTTAGAAGTTACCTTGGATTTAAGGAATGTGCTAGGCAATGAAGTGGAGTGTTGTTCTTGTTCCACCGATCAACGAGAATTGTGTGAACAACTTCATAGAAGGTAGATGTCTCATCATGCCGCTTTCCTTCATGCCTATATATTGCGCGCTTTACCTTCTCTATCATTGTATCCCACATGTCATAGACCAAATGAAGACAAGGCCTATCGGTGTCACTAATCCTTAACATATCATACATGGGAGAGGTAAAGGCAAGTATATAATCAATAGAGTCCCACCAAATGTCATCTAGCACCTTTTCTTTCACAAACTTTGCTTTTCCCGTATCATCCTCTCTATAAGAATTCCACCTTGAGCTTATAACCATGTTTTGAAGACTAGCTCTAAGAAGCTTGAATCTTTTAAGCATAACCATTACGGAAGCAAAACGCGTATTTGCAACCGAGAGCAACTTCAAAGGAACGAATTCATTGAAGATAGCTAACCTCATGGAATGGTTCATGATAAAATTCTTGATGAATGAAACATCATCCGCAATGATCGTGATCCAAGAACACTCTGTAGACACTAAAATTTTGGCGCGATTTAATCGCCGTCCAAATTAATTGAGATAAATAAAATTGTCTTGATTAATTAAAGTCAAAGCTGGTCAAAACCTTCAAATAAATTTGGGCCCGCCAAAATTATGGGCTCAATCCATTTGAGATACGGTAAAGACCAAAATAAGCTGGGCTAATTTAAATTAGTCAAATGGGCTCACGAAAATATGGGCTCAATCATGGGCAGGACCGAAAGAAGATGGACCGACTTAGCCTTTGAAATGGGTCATAGATTTTGGCCAACCCAAAGCTACGGGCCCAGTCCAATTTTCCTTGAGTCAAAAGAATAATTATAATATATAATATACATTTATATATTATAATTTCTTTAACATTGACCTAAGTTGATTGGAAAGAAAATCAATCAAGGAAAATCTTACCAAACTTGTCACTTCTCTCCTTTGCCTATAAATAGAGGCTCATATGAAGGAGAAAAGGACCTTTTGCTAGCATTCTACAAGAGCTCTCAAGCAATTCCTCAACAACCTGCGAAGAATCATCAATCACCAAGAACAACGTGCCGATTTCTTCAGCAAATCAAATTCATCTTCAAACACAAGAACACAACTGGCGAAGAATCATCAAGCACCAAGAAGAACGTGCCGATTTCTTCAGCAAATCAAATTCATCCTCAAGCATAAGAACACAAGTAGCAATAACTTGCAAAGAATCATCAAGCACCAAGAACGTGCCGATTTCTTCACAAGTTCAGCATCCAACAAATCATTCAACAAATCAAAGCCATCTTCAAACTTTGTTCTTCAGTTCATTCAACTCGAAGAGTCAAAGAAAACTGTCATTTGTGCAATTCAATAACAAGTATTCAAGCCGTTGAAACGTACCGGAGATCGAATCAGAGGATTTTTCTTTTGTTTTTTTATTGTAAAAGAGCATTAATTAGAGATTGTACTCGCATTAAATTCAAAATCAATAAGATTATTATTTTGTGCATCTTTTTCGTGTTCTTTATTGCAGGACGCGAATTTGTGTGTTACAAATTTGGCACGCCCAGTGGGACCTCTCTACCTCTCATCTCTTTCTCCAAAATCAAGTTCTACACAAATGACTTCTAAAAAGATCCAAGTAGCTCTGATCAACAATAAGCTTACCAAGAACGTCGCCTTGGCCACGAACAACAGCACTGCTTCCACAGGCCAGGTGATGCGCAGCAAGGCGAGGGCAACAGTTATCCGAACAAATCAAGGAGTTGCGCCAAAAGTGCTGTCAGGCAAGCACCAACCCATCGCCATGCTTCCGACGAAGAAAAAGGACGAAGAGGGCTCCCAAAAGCTTCCTTCCAAAGCTGAAAATTCTGTCTCAGGAAGTTTGTCACCCCGCCCATCCTGCTCAGTTTCCGATGCAAACTCTAGCACAGGTTCGCATTCTGGATCCTCGCATTCTCCATCGAAGCACTCAAATTCGCCAAGTTGTTCAGAATCATCTTACTCTGTGGCTATGCAAGCCATGACCACTGGCGCTGCGACGTTGGAGGAACAGATGGCAACAATGGCGCGCGCCATTGAAAAGCTCACTAAAACTATGGAAGAAAAAGATCTCCAGATTGCGTTGCTTATGAACAAACTAGAAGCCCAAAATGTGGGAGATACTAGCCGAGATGCTTCACATCCACTAGGCTTCACACCGCAGGGAGTCATAATTGGCGATCAAAATGGAAAACTTATAATGAGCGATCAAGACATAAGGCTCAAGCAGCAAATTGACACAAATCGTGTCTCGTCGTCAAATCCAAGAGGTGGTGCTAAGTTCAATCATGCAACTTCTGCAGCACTAAGGATTGAAGAAAACGCCCAACCCACCACTATCGCTTCATTGTCTATCCAACAACTCCAAGACATGATAGCAAGTACAATCAGAGCACAATATGGTGGGCCAGTACAAAGTAGTTTTATGTACTCGAAGCCTTACACAAAGCGCATTGACTACTTTAGGATGCCTGTTGGTTACCAGCCCCCCAAATTTCAACAATTTGACGGGAAAGGAAACCCAAAGTAACACATCGCCCACTTCGTTGAAACATGCAACAATGCTGGGACAGAAGGGGATCTCCTCGTCAAATAATTTGTCCGTTCTCTCAAAGGAAATGCTTTCGAATGGTACACAGACCTAGAGCCAGAGTCAATAGATAGTTGGGAGCAGATGGAGCGCGAGTTTCTCAACCGCTTCTATAGCACTCGCCGCACCGTGAGTATGATGGAGCTAACCAGCACCAAACAATGGAAAGATGAGCCAGTAGCCGACTACATCAATCGTTGGCATGCTATAAGCTTAGACTGCAAAGATCGACTCTCCGAACTCTCTGCTGTGGAGATGTGCATGAATGGCATGCATTGGGGTCTCCTTTACATTCTTCAAGGGATAAAGCCACACACTTTTGAAGAATTGGCTACACGCGCACATGATATGGAGATCAACATAGCAAATCCTGGTGGCGGAAATCCTCCCACGGTCGAGCACAGTAAATACAAGAATGGGACAAAAAGTGATAAGTTGTTTGCTGCCTCTACTGAGGAGTCAATGGCAGTCAGCATGGTCCCAGTCAAGATAACGAGAAAAGACAAGAAGAAGGAAGAAAACCCCAGGAACAAATACCCAACTTTGAAGGAGCTGCAAGAAAAGAGGTATCCTTTTCCTGATGCTGACGTGCCGAGCATGTTGGAAGATCTGCTAGAAAAAGAAGTCGTGCAACTACCAGAATGCAAACGTCCCGAAGAAATGGGGAAGATTCATGATCCAAGGTACTGCCATTACCATCGGATTGTCAGTCATCCTACTGAGAAGTGCTTTGTGTTGAAAGATCTAATTGCAGACCTAGCAAGGAAGAAAAAGATCCTACTAGACGTTGATGAAGTTGCAGAGTCCAACCACACAGTCATTACAATCGAAGGCCCGACTTCAAGCTCTAAAATAAAGACTGCTAAATCTGCAACTACACCACCACTGGGGGCAATTTTCAAAACCATGCAATTTGGTTTATTCGATCCGATAACAATCCAATACTCAAGTCAAGATGTACCTATTCATCCTCATCTCAAACGAGCACCAGATGCAAAGAATGACAATGAGTGGATCCCAATCCCCCAAATGAAGTCAAGAGAAAACAAGCACAAGATTCATTCTCATCAAGTCAAAAAATGGCAAGTAAAGAAGAGCTTTCCTCAATTCACTGTGAGAAACGAAGTCAATGATGGAAAAGATAAGAAGGAGAAAGTGTTTGAGAAGAGTTCTCCCACACCAATCACCCAACATGACTTCTTTCATGAAGGGTACTTCGATGACAACTGTTTTCAAACAGTTTACATGATCTCAGCCGATGAAGAGGATGACATAAGTCAAAGTTCCACACATCGTGTTTCAGCTTTTGATCGTATTAAAGCTCCTACTGCTCGCACTTCAGTCTTTGAGAGATTAAACAAGGCTAACCGAGAAAACAATGAAGTAAATTCCCAACCACGAAGGTCTGTCTTTTCTCGACTCAAAGATGCACGAGAGAAGTCCAAAACAGAACATAAAAAACAAAAGGTGGAAGAAGCGATGCTTGATTCAACAAAAGAAGATGAAGAGACTCGAAGCTCGATCCCGTCTCGCATGAAGCGCATAACATCACTTGAAGTTAGTCACGATGGTCCACTCAAAGTCAGAAGGCTCACCATCGTCTTGACTAAACCAAACGAATCTCAAGTAGAAGGTGTGAAGAAGGAGCAAGTTGTCTCTATCATTCCTTGAAGATAGTCGAAGAAACACACTCTTTGACATGAGCTTAAACTGTCTCAAAAAAAAAAAAAAAAAAAAAAAAAAAAA
Organism: Vaccinium darrowii; assembly: GCA_020921065.1. Lineage (NCBI taxonomy): Eukaryota > Viridiplantae > Streptophyta > Magnoliopsida > Ericales > Ericaceae > Vaccinium > Vaccinium darrowii. The sequence continues at coordinate 28,441,581 of CM037152.1, forward strand.
AAAAAAAACTCCTCATTGCACGAGTTGAAACTGCTGATGCTCCTCGCCCACATGAGTTAAAACTGTGTACGGCACAAAAGAAACAAAAAAAAAATCACTTTTGAACTACGTTTTGACTTGATCCCTTTAAAGGGTACGTAGGCAGCTTGGGAATCATCGCAAGCTCAGTCAACCAACTCAAGAAAAAAAAAAAAGTTCTTTGAACTTCGTCGTTGAAGAGTTCCTCTTGGCGGCATGCACAAGTCAAGGAGGCCATCATCAAATCTTCAAATACGGAGTGGCAGAATGCAACAAATCACAAAGGCTTTTTTGTGACATCAAATCTCATCAAATGAAGACGAGTAGCGGCAAGCACGAAAGCTCTTCCATGTTAGTGGATCTCTTCAAGTGATGAGGAGTAGCAACATGCACACAATTGCAGAAGCTCTTTCATCGTCTTCAACCCGTTCAAGTGATGAATAGTAGAGTCGAAGCAACATAGGGACTGCATGCACAAAAGGCAGCGACCCTCCCACCGTCTGAAGTCTTTCCCAATGGCAAGCGGCCTCGAGGCAACGAAAGGACGGCATGCACAAAAGGCAGCGGCCCTTCCACCGTTTGAAGTCTCCCAAAGACGAATGGCGTCGAGGCAACGTAGGGACGATATGCACAAAAGGCAGAGGCTCTAGTGTCATCTTCAAATATCTTCAAGTGACGAGGAGTGGTGGAATGCACATCACAAAGGCTCTATAACATCTTCTAATCACTTCAAGCAACGAGGGGCAATGGTGTGCATAAAATCACGAAGGCTCTTCCACGTCATCAAAATTTCTTCAAAGTGATGAGGAGTGGCGGCATGCGCGAAAAGCAGAGGCTCTTTTTCATCGTCATCAAAATTTCTTCAAGTGAAGAGGAGTGGCGGCGTGCACGGAAAACAGAGGCTCTCTTTTGTCGTCTTCAAAATTTCTTCAAGTGACGAGGAGAGGCGGCGTGACGAGGAGAGGCGGCGTGCACGAAAAGCAGGGGCTCTCTTTCATCATCTTAAAAATTTCTTCAAGTGATGAGGAATGGCGGCATGCGCGAAAAGCAGAGGCTCTCTTTCATCTTCATCAAAATTTCTTCAAGTGAAGAGGAGTGGCGGCGTGCACGGAAAACAGAGGCTCTCTTTTGTCGTCTTCAAAATTTCTTCAAGTGACGAGGAGTGGCGGCGTGCACGAAAAGCAAATGCTCTCTTTTATCATCTTAAAAATTTCTTCAAGTGATGAGGAATGGCGGCGTGCACGAATAGCAGAGGCTCTCTTTCATCATCATCAAAATTTCTTCAAGTGAAGAGGAGTGGCGGCGTGCGCGGAAAACAGAGGCTCTCTTTCGTCGTCTTCAAAATTTCTTCGAGTGACGAGGAGTGGCGGCGTGCACGAAAAGCAGGGGCTCCCTTTCATCATCTTCAAAATTTCTTCAAGTGATGAGGAATGGCGGCGTGCACGAAAAGCAGAGGCTCTCTTTCATCATCTTCAAAATTTCTTCAAGTGATGAGGAGTGACGACATGCGCGAAAAAACAGAGGCTCTCTTTCATCGTCTTCAAAATTTCTTCAAGTGGGTGAGGAGAAGTGTCTAGATATCAAGTCAGAGACCAGCCCTCTAGGCGCATTCTCCAAGAAAGTCAATCTAAACCACCTATGGTCTATGGGTGAGGAGAAGTGTCTAGATATCCAGTCAGAGACCAGCCCTCTAGGCGCATTCTCCAAGAAAGTCAATCTAAACCACCTATGGTCTGTGGTTGAGGAGAAGTGTCTAGATATCCAGTCAGAGACCAGCCCTCTAGGCGCATTCTCCAAGAAAGTCAATCTAACCACCTATGGTCTGTGGGTGAGGAGAAGTGTCTAGATATCCAGTCAGAGACCAGCCCTCTAGGCGCATTCTCCAAGAAAGTCAATCTAACCACCTATGGTCTGTGGGTGCGGAGAAGTGTCTAGATATCCAATCAGAGACTAGCCCTCTAGGCACATTCTCCAAGAAAATCAATTTGAACCACCTATGGACGTTTGTGGGTGAGGAGAGGTGTCTAGATATCCAGTCAAAGACCAGCCCTCTAGGCGTATTCTCCAAGAAAGTCAATCTAACCTCCTATGGTCTGTGAATGAGAAGAAGTGTCTAGATATCCAGTCAAAGACCAGCCCTCTAGGCGCATTCCCCAAGAAAGTCAATCTAACCACCTATGGTTTATGGCTGTGGAAAAGTGTCTAGATAACTAGTCAGAGACTAGCCCTCTAAGCGCATTCTCCAATAAGTCACATATGCAAGAAAGTAAGGGAACGCAAAACCATCGAAGAAAATATCAACTTTTGCTTAAAGTAAAAAAAAAACACTGCGTTCTTTGACAATGGGGGCAAGGAGTAAAGAATGTGGTGGAGTGCAGCAGTGGCTTCGAGACTGTCCTGTTCACCAAAAGAAAAAAAAGAGATGATGATTTCGTGTCGATACACGTGTGCTTGAAGGGATGACATGTAAAAGATGATAGAACATGTCACTTGTTTCAGCACAAGCCACGTCACATGTGGGTAAAAAAAATAAAAAATAAAGAAACAAAGAGGGAGGTCATGTGTCTCAACACAAGCCAAACGAAATTGGGCCACGTTTGTTGCTGCTAGGACTCATCAGTTATGCATGATGGACATTACAAACAAGGAATGATGATGAAATGCCATGCATGAGCTTAATGGCCCCACAAATTAGAACTTGATGGTCAAGATGTCAAGACAAAAGATGAATGAGCATAATGCCTGTCGTATTTTTCTGACTCAAATAAATCATGCATGTATTTAAATGGGAGTACTCTCGAGTTGGACAGCTAGCACATATGTGTGTTGGGGGCCAAAAAAAAAAAAAAGCCGAGACTGCCGAAAATGAGGGATAATTTTTACTACCTTCAAAACCCAAGACCCTGTCTTCCCTAGCCCTTCAAAGATGGCAACAGCGGCAGAAGGTTTATGGCCGCTTTTGGTCAAGACAGCAATGGCAGCGGAAGGCACAACAACGTAAGCAATGGGAATTGTGAAACATTACATGCCCTATGGTAGAAATTTATAGCAGAATGGCGCTCAATTCGCTAAGGAATTTTTTTTTGAAATCACCAATGAAAAGAAATAATTGCTACGGAAAGTGAATAATAGATTTCCGAGTATCGCCGTTTTGGAGATGATGGGATTATGTGTAACATGCCATACAGGGATTTGCAATCTTCTTGCTTTCCTCGGACGAGAGCAATTGAAAGGGAATGTACACACGTGCTGTAAAACAAAAGAAGGAAAGAGGATAGGAAAAGTTTTGACCATTCTTAAAGAAGGAATGAATCTGATTGAGAGAAAAAAATAAATTAAGAAGGGAGTACCCATTCTTGGTAAAGGAATGTGGAGGATTTGAGTATTTTCACAAGTGCACGTGTGCATGAAGTGGAAGTCCACCAAAGGAAAAAATATATGTGGTGTTAATAGACCACCCATGATTTTGAAAATCAAATTTTCTGATGGTTGGGAGATTGATCTCTCGTGGGCCTATAATTTTGTTTAAGGAAGGTCTTCCGTCATGCACCGGGAAAGAGAAGAGGAACTGGGGAAATTTTCCTTTTCCTAAGCCCGTGAATGGAGCGTTTTACCAAGCAAGTCTTTGGCTAATATATTTCCAAGGGAACCAACAATTTTATTTCTACAATGGGACACTCCCATACATAGACAAAAGTCCAAAATTTTGACAAGGGAATCGTGTTTACTTATGGGAAATAGCAAGTTGAAAATCACGAGTCAAAGGATTTCCTTGGCAGGAAGCCGAAATCTTTGGTAATCAAAGATCCATCCTTAAACCAAAAAAAAAAAAAAAAGAGAGAGAGGAGCTTGAACTTTACCATTCCACGTGCTGGAATATAGGAAACTAGTTCCTCCTTGGAAAGCTTTGAGGATTTCTAAAACAAATCAACTTGTCAGTTGATTGTTTTGATATTTCCTTATCTAAACCATCGCATGTGTTGATTTCGTGGTTGACATTTCAAGCAGCAAGCTTTCCAAAGCTTGTGTAAAAAAATACAGCGCTAAGCCAAGTACCAAGAAAAATGCTGCTTCAAGCCTCACTCACAACGCTCGCAAGCAAGCATCCGCCTGAGCCTCAAAGTGGGGGCAATTTGTAGACACTAAAATTTTGGCGCGATTTAATCGCCGTCCAAATTAATTGAGACAAATAAAATTGTCTTGATTAATTAAAGTCAAAGCTGGTCAAAACCTTCAAATAAATTTGGGCCCGCCAAAATTATGGGCTCAATCCATTTGAGATATGGTAAAGACCAAAATAAGCTGGGCTAATTTAAATTAGTCAAATGGGCTCACGAAAATATGGGCTCAATCATGGGCAGGACCGAAAGAAGATGGACCGACTTAGCCTTTGAAATGGGTCATAGATTTTGGCCAACCCAAAGCTACGGGCCCAGTCCAATTTTCCTTGAGTCAAAAGAATAATTATAATATATAATATACATTTATATATTATAATTTCTTTAACATTGACCTAAGTTGATTGGAAAGAAAATCAATCAAGGAAAATCTTACCAAACTTGTCACTTCTCTCCTTTGCCTATAAATAGAGGCTCATATGAAGGAGAAAAGGACCTTTTGCTAGCATTCTACAAGAGCTCTCAAGCAATTCCTCAACAACCTGCGAAGAATCATCAATCACCAAGAACAACGTGCCGATTTCTTCAGCAAATCAAATTCATCTTCAAACACAAGAACACAACTGGCGAAGAATCATCAAGCACCAAGAAGAACGTGCCGATTTCTTCAGCAAATCAAATTCATCCTCAAGCATAAGAACACAAGTAGCAATAACTTGCAAAGAATCATCAAGCACCAAGAACGTGCCGATTTCTTCACAAGTTCAGCATCCAACAAATCATTCAACAAATCAAAGCCATCTTCAAACTTTGTTCTTCAGTTCATTCAACTCGAAGAGTCAAAGAAAACTGTCATTTGTGCAATTCAATAACAAGTATTCAAGCCGTTGAAACGTACCGGAGATCGAATTAGAGGATTTTTCTTTTGTTCTTTTATTGTAAAAGAGCATTAATTAGAGATTGTACTCGCATTAAATTCAAAATCAATAAGATTATTATTTTGTGCATCTTTTTCGTGTTCTTTATTGCAGGACGCGAATTTGTGCGTTACACACTCGTCATAAGTTACTTGATTATTTTCAACATTCTTTGCCGCACAAATATTTTGCAAGGCAAGGTTGAGAGTGTGGACCACACATGGTGTCCAAGAGATATTAGGATATAAACCTTCAATGAGAAGACCCGCTCCGGCACAATTCTTAGCATTATCTGTGATTACTTGAACCACATTGTCGGGGCCAACCTCCTCTATCACTTCTTTCATCAACTCACAAATGAAATACTTATCTTTTGTCTCACCGGAACAATCAACGGCTTTAAGGAACATAGCCACACCCTCCGTCACCGCCATAAAGTTGATCAAAGGCCTTCTTTGCGAGTCACTCCATCCATCACTCACAATGCTTACACCTTTCTCTCTCCATGTTCCTTTAACCGGTAGGAGCAATCTCTCAACATTTGTCCTTTCTTGTTGAAGTAAAGTCGTCCTCAACAAATTATATCCTGGTGGCAAATATCCAGACAAAGCATTGTTCGCGGCAAATTGATAGGAGCTCACATAATAAGGGTTTCTTGCCAAATGAAATGGCAAACCCTCGGAATAAAACATCCTAGCAATTTCCGCATGCAATTGATCACGCTTATTCCTATCAAACGCCTTCTCAAGGGGTGATGTAGTTTCACTTGTTCTTTGTCTTTTTGGCTCATAACCTTCTAGAATAAAACCACTTGATCTAGTAGAAGGGGGTAGAGGTACTTTCTTTGGCGCATTGTCTCTCATTTTCGTTTTAGCTTCTTCCTCTAATTTCTTCATAGTTGCAAGGTCTTGGTTTGTAACTTTCTTACAAGCTCCAATTCCATTGTTCAACTTCAACAAATGACCCTTAACCCTAGTGTATGAACTCTTTTTGATAGCATTGCAAAAATTACACTGCCACAAAGTATTCCCCCCCACCTCACTCTCCTCTAATTTTGTAACATAACTCCAAAGAGGGTTGTTTGTATTTTGATCCCTCGATTCCCCTTCATTAGAAACAGAACTACTAGCAACAGAACTAGCAGCAGATTCCATCAGACTATTATGGGAAAAAAAAAAAGCATTAAAATTAGACTATGCACCACTACACCAGGTATACAGAACACTGAGAACAGTAAAAAATAACAGCATGGGCATGATACTCATATATATATATATATATTATACGATATGCAATCAGATATATATATATATATATATATATATATATATATATATATATATAGCAGTAACAGCACAGATATATATATACATATACATATACAGTATACGAGAGACAGAGAGAGAGAAAGACGATAGAGAGAGAGAGACAGAGAGAAAGACGAGAGAGAGAGAGAGACAGAGAGAGACACGAGAGAGAGAGACAGAGAAAGACGAGAGAAAGACGAGTGAAAGAGAGAGAGAGAGAGAGACAAACCTGACGATGGCGACTGGCGACGACGACGACGGCGACTGACGACGACTGGCGACGACGACGACTCACGACGATGACGACGACGACTCACGACGATGACGACGACGTCCTATGAGTGAGGAGCAGCAGAGAAGATCGAGAGAACCCGATCAGTATGTGAGGTACTGTTCTCGATTGGGGGATTTTTATTGTAAAGCCTAATTACAGTTGTCACCCACATATTTTAAGTAATATCAATTTTAATCCCGCGCGTATCCGATACCTATCGAACGTATCCGAAACGTATCGGGACGTATCCATAACGTATCGGGACGTATCCAAAACGTATCCGATTAATTAAAATTAAAATTAAATTACGGATACTCTAAAAAACGTATCCGATACGTATCCGGAGCGTATCGGAGCGTATCCGTATCCGATACGCGTACAGTACGCGATACGGAGCCCAAAATAGAGTATCCGTGCTTCATAGTACACGATCATGCAACATAAGATTGCTATTGGTGGAATCAGTTCCGAGAAAATACAAAAGAAAAGTTTTATTGGTATTCCCTTTTTCTCTATTGACATTTTTTTTTTCTAGATAAATTTACTTTGCATTATATGTACACACAAAAAAAGAATCCCAATAGATAAAATAAAGAGTCCCAACATCAGTACGCAAACCAAAAATGTAGTCAGTCAATCCAATTGGCTTGCTTCCTAGCTAGCTAATCTTATCAAGTCAAAGTCGAATGGGTGGTCCTCAGCTGATTCACAAACGTCCACAACTGGTTGGTATAATGGTATTCCAGCCTCTGTAAACCATGACTTTCAGCTGCCTAATCCCCATTAATCAATTCATATGACGCGTCAAAAATAGACCACCAAACTAGATTTTTATTTCTTTACTTTTTTTTGGCTCGACAGTTCCCGAAACCAATTTACACGCACCTCGACAATTTTTCTGCAGATCCGATCAAAGTCGGTCTGCCATTTGGTAATTAATCATCCGTAAACATACATTACGTTCAGAAGTTTAATTCATATAATATCAGGGTATAATATGCTGATCATGATCATGTAAATCATCCAGATCAAAACCATTACAAACAAGTAATTAATCCCTGGCCAAAGCCAAAATCCAATTAATACAGTATCAGACGTCGAATTGTTCAAGCTGAACATCCTTTGACTTCAGAGGAACATACTCTCCCAGGTAAACCTCGAGATGATCGGACAGCGTCGACTTATCGATGTTCTCATGGTGGTACGATTTGCACACGAAGTAGATGACCGTCTGGATAACAAGACCGAACAAGAACACCTTGAACAGCAGCAACAGGCACACCAATCCGAACCCTAACCTTCCCGCGACGCCGAACGACGACCCCGAATCCACGACCTGGCTCTCGAAAAGTATCTGTATCAACACCATAGCCAGATTCAGCTTGAAGAAGATGGCTATGGCGATCCACATCTTTCCCTTTATCAAGTTTATGCTCTTGGTCATGGCGTTGAACCCTTTGATATCTTCCAGCACCGACACGACGCTGGCAAGCTGCCAGATGACGGTCATGTACACAAACCCTACCACGTAACAGATACAGATGAGGACGAAGGTAACCGGGCCGACTATGTCGACGTACTCGATCGTGAGGCTCCAGATGATTATGATTAGCACGGTGACGACGTTGTAGAGGAAGATAGCCAGGAAAATGCAGAGGAAAGTCACCATGAGCCTCTTCCAGACCTTTGGAACGACGCTCATGACTTTTCCAAAGGTCACGTCGCGGCCGGTGTAGATGCTGGCCACGGTGTAGACCACGGCGGAGGTGGAGAGGAGGGAGAAGATGAGGAAGAAGGTGAGGTAGGCGAACTTGAAGAGCCAGAAGGCGGTCCACTCGGAGGAAACGGTGTGGCGGAGCTGCTTGTACCGGCTCGTGTACTGCCGGGTGCGGTCCATCTGGTACTCGTTGTGCATGATCTTGTTCATGAGGAACTCGGAGATCTCGATGTGGGCGAGGAAGATGAAGGAGAGGGGGAGGATTAAGGCCAGGGTTATTTTGCTGAAGACTCTTCTGTAAGAGAGGATGATCTTGTAGGACTCCAGGTAGATGCCGAAGAGGCCTAGGAATTGCATTTCTTCTTGTTCTCTGTCCATGGTGGCGGTGGTTAATTGGCTTGATGACCAGTGGATATGGAGTGGTGAAGAAGAGGGCAGGGCAGGGCAGGCTGCTGGGGAAGATGAAATGAGGAGGGGAATTGTTGGGAGAAATATATTTAGGACAGAGGAGATTGGTCGGAGTTTTGTGTGTACTGAATTACCCTTGGTTTCCATGAAATTTCCAAGTCAACAACGACCGCCTGTTTCACGCTTTTCTTTTTTTTTTTTGACGGTCAATGTCTAGGCCAATTTATGTGTACCTCAAGTAATCTCTTTTCTAGTCTGATGAAAGGCAAACCATTTACGTTATGATTAGAAAATTCACAAGAAATTTATTCGTTGCAGATTGACTCAAGGATCGAACCTTGATCAATTGTGTCAATAGAAAATCCACGAGCCAACCGGACTAATCGGAAGAAAACAAAATAACCAATCCAACCGATCGAACTCTATTTATTTATTTGTATGGAGTCTATGGACAATTCGACGAAGAAAACGAAGAAAGTGACGTTTCATTTTTAAATTATGAATTCCAAGATTATCTTCATTTACTTTTGCATTTAAAATAATGTGTTTATTTGGAATTTTTGTTATAATCTGTCGTCACAATAATTTGATGAACGGAATCAAAATTCTCGAAGGACATCTAAATGAGTTGATTGCTCAAGAATTAATGGTAACTACCGTAACTTCACGGTCACACCCTAGCAAGCCAAGAGCAAATTTTTTCTTGTAATTTTCGAATATTCTGCATGATACTCTCTCCATCTCAAATTGTTTGATCTGCAAAAATATTACACTGATTTATCCTGTCGAAGAACATTTTCATGTTTTTCAATATATTGAAAGAAATCGTTGAAAGAAGGGGAAAAAGATTGATTAACGGAAGAGATTTTGGCAGCAAAAACGATGGATTTTTCAGCATCACTCATTATGGGCTCCACTGTGCATTTATAGTCACATAAAAAATCAACTTGATTGAACATCGATAGGAATGTTGAAAGTTGAATTTTACTTTATAAAATGGGCTGTTAATCATTCCAAAATTAAACTCTTCCAATACCATTCACTTTATAAACGAAAATTGAAATTGTGACATACCTATCGACGTCCAATCAAGCTGATTTTTTTTTGAGAATTTAGTACTCTGGGGTCTCTACAAGTTGAACGGTTCAGATCAATAATAAATGCACGGTAAGAGTAAGACTCGTAATGATGGTGGCAGAAAACTCATAATTTACGCGGCCAGTATAAGAAATTTTAATCTGGTAAGAAAAGGGCATAATTTGAGTTATTAATGATGCCGGGGTCAGGGTGTTTTCGAAAGAACCTTCAAAGACGGCAACGACTTGGTCGTCGATTATTTTCACGCGGATGCGAAGTTTCTGATGGAGTTCAAAGTGGAACGTCTTTTCAAAAGTCTCCGGCTAGATGAGTCCACACGTTGGTCGGAATCAGGTCACCGTGAGACCACTTCCCCACCAAGTGCCTCCAAGCCCTGATTTTTTGGGCTGTGTTACGTGCCCATGACAATGATCCAATCTGTTCATTTTTTACTTCTCGCTAATAACAATACATGTGAGAAATATTATCTCGATCGGTCATTGATAAATACATGAACAAATTGTATAAAAGTATACAGTTCAAGTTTGAAATTATGTGGCTTGTTATGCAAATTGTTCTTGTATTGACTGATGATCGTTAAGCATTATTTATCTATACTATTTTTCTTAGCAAGGACTATAAGATGAATGATTCGGATCACCATTGTGAGCCCATAATGGTGCTCGTAAAATTGAATTTGGAGGATTTTGATGGATAAGGTACGGAAGGGATATCCACACGGTCCTCCATTTTATGATTTTATAATTTGAAAGTACTATTCTCACGGCCTAATTACATCAATACCCCTGTGCCTCTTATATTCACCAATCTCCACCCAAAAAATCTACTCCCATAATATTCTCACATAAAATCATGAAGACAGGAGACCTCAACTTTTAGCCATTTTTTCTGGTTACTGCACATACACAAGATTTTGCTATATTTTTCGTTCAATTTAATTGAAGACAGTTGCTACATTAGAAATTGATCCCATTGAACAAATTTCTGCATAATATGAGAGAGAATCATACGAATTTCTGCATAATAATATTATAACAAAAACACATTTCGAGTGGGAGTGCTAGAAATCAGCTCCATCCGATATGTGTGGATGCTTGATCCAAACTTTCATTTTTGAATGGCTCGGATGAAAAAAGAAAAACTGAAAGTTTGGATCGAGCATCTAAACATATTGGATGGAGCTAGTTTTTAGCAGGCCCACTCGAAATGTGTTTCTAAATTTTTTGAGCGGCTCAGACTAGTCGTTCGGGATCCATACTGGGCCCCGTAGGGCATTCCCTGCGTGATCTTTTCCTTGCATGTAGCATTTCTGGCCCGGCCATTCCTGTCTTTAAACAACCATGTTTGTTTTTTAGTTATAATATTGAAATTTATTGCCAAATAAATACTAAGGCCTAGTTTGGGTAAATTGAAAAAATTGGTTTTTTGGTTTTGTCCTTATTCAATTTTTTTTTTTTTTGCATTTATTAGTTTTCGGTTGATTTTTTGTGGTTTCTTACCTTGTCTCGACGAGAAGAATCAAAAAAGTATAAAATTATTAGCCAAACTTAAAGTTTTGTGAATAAAGACGAAGGTGACATCCAAAAAATATGTTTTTTGGTTTACTTTTGGTCTTTATTCACAAAACTTTAAGTTTGGCTAATAATTTATACTTTTTAGATTCCTCTCATCAAGACAAGCCAAAAAACCACAAAACAAATAATCGACCAAAAAATTACAAATGCAAATTTTTTTTGAATAAGGACAAAACTAAAAAAACAAAAAAAACAGTTTTTTCAATTTACCCAAACCAGGCCTAAGAAAGATTTCTTTAACTCCTCCATATATATATTAATGTCTCAGAAATGCTATATGCAAGGAAAAAATTTGCAAAGAATAACGTAGGGAATGCCCTGCGGGGCTCAGTACGGATCCCGAACGACTAATCCGAGCTGCTAAAAAATTTTAGAAACACATTTCGAGTGGGCCCGCTAAAGACCAGCTCCATTCGATAGTTTTAGATGCTCGATTCAAACTTTCATTTTTTCTCTTTTCATCCGAGCCATTCAAAAATGAAAGTTTGGATCAAGCATCCACACATATTGGATGGAGCTGGTTTCTCGCATGCCAACTTGAAATGTGTTTTTAAAATTTTTGAACGGCTCAGATTAGCCCTTTGGGATCCGTACTAGGCCCCGTAGGGCCTTCCTTGCGTGATTCCTTGCACATATCATTTTTGCGGCCGGGCACCGTACACGCCACCAACCAAATGCACCCCCGTATTATTATTATAGTCATTTGGATGATACTCACACAATTTGAACCCTTCAGAATTTAGAGCCTATACATTGATATCCAGTCAACCTCTATTAAAAAAAGAGAGACTAATTTGCACTTTTATCTCATTAAATATTTAAATTATGTCTATTTTTTGTTTTTAATTAAACATATTGAATCCTTAAACTATCAAAATTGAAAATTTAGCGTAATTGATTTCAGAATTGATTCCACTGACGCAATCAATTTATGAATCGAATTTTTAGTTATGGTAAATTTGTTTATACTGGATTCTTGAATGAAAAATATTGAAAAACAACTTAGTTTTACTTCTCTACAAGACAAACACAAGCACATGTTTAATTCCGTAGCTTCAAATTCTATGAATTTGTTCTCGAAATAATTTTATTGTGACATTCTTCAAAAGAATCGATTGTCAACTGATTATTGATGTGTAGAGTATATATACAGTTTTTGGTATATTTACAGTTTTTGCAAAAAACTGTTTGGATCAAGCCTTTTCCGGTATTTTTTTTTTTTGAAGATTTCCCGCATGGACCCTGAAAAGCACTTTTTGAACACATTGGATGGCTCGGATCATGCAAAAACATATTTTAAAAACTTCAAAACACCAAAAAACTCCAATCTGGGATACCGGACTGGAGAGTAGGTGTGTGTGTGTGTGTCTATATATATGCACTAATCAAATCTGGAATCGACTACAAAATAAAAAGTTGGTCAAGTTTAGATTCGATTTAGCTTGCATACTTGTGACACACAATTATAATTATGATCATTCCTGGTGCTAATAATGAGAATTTATAACGTTATGAATCTTTCTAGCCTCCTCCTTTGGCTAAAAAAAACCATTTTGGTTTTTTTGTTTGTCCTTATTCAATTTTTTTTTTGGATTTGTTAGTTTTACATCGATTTTTTGTGGTTTCTTGGCTCCTCTCGACGAGAGGAATCTAAAATGTATAAAATTATTAACCAAATTTAAAATTTTGTGAATAAAGACAAAAAAAATCCAAAAAACCAATTTTTTGATTTATTTTTCGTCTTTATTCACAAAACTTTAAGTTTGGCTAATAATTTTATACTTTTTAGATTTCTCTCGTCGAGACGAACCAAGAAACCACAAAAATCGACCGAAAACTAACAAATGCAAAAAAAATTAAAAATTGAATAAGGCCAAAACAAAAAACCATTTTGGCTTTTTTACCCAAAGGAGTATATGCTTGCTTGTAGCAAGTATTTTGATACATTTTGGCTAACCACAACTATAAAACTTATGAATCGCTGCTTCCAAGAATTTGTGGTATGTGTGCTTTTTCTTATGAATGTTTGTGACTTTGTTATGAGTTTGTTGTGGCCTATAAATTTGGGTTATGATCGAATTACTTACAAATTTTGTGATCTAACTTATAAATGCTAGTTGTTAAATAAGATGAATTTCGGATGACCCGATTCTTCATGTAACATTAAGATGATGTGGTGCGATCTAAACCTTTAATTGATTGCATAAAGTGTACGTTTTTTATTAGGTGTGGATTGAAGCATTTAGACAAATGCATATGATGAATCCAGAGCGATGCTCCTCGATCTTTTGCCCAAAATTGGAAACAATTACCAAAATTTGATAGACAATTGAGTTTGTCAAATTTACCCAATGGGTGGTGTAGAAATTTGACTAATTGTCACAGACTTTGTAGTGGTTGATTGCAATTTTAGAGTAAAACTTAGTTATTATTACTGATTTGAAAACAGATTGTTTTGACTTTTATAAAGATAATTAAAGATGGATTTATTATATTTATGGAAACCATTGATGTGAACATTATCTGAAATGGTTCACAATTTTCTCTGGTGGCCTTTCAAGGCCTAAACCCAAGCCATAATAAAAGGAAGAGACATAACTTGCTGAACCTTTTCTTTTGATAGGCCCTTTTTTGGGAGGAGGTAGAATCAACAGCATGTGAAAAAATTGAATGATATGGTTGATGATCCAAAAGAGTGTTTTAAGCTATTAGCACCTTCTTGGTTTGGGTACATTGGGGGTGAATGAGTTATCCACATGTTTAATCCCCCTTCCCCCCTCTACACTTTCACTATTTATTGACCCCTCAGGGCAGTTATTAATTAGTACTCCTAGATGAGGCCTCTGTAATACGGACGAGAGTTTGCTGCTGTGTAGCTTGTGCACAGCAGCTGTTGTACACGATTCGGACTGTCCGTTGTTTGGATGGACGACCCAAATTTCAAATAAAATAGGAGAACTATTCACACGAATAGTTTGTTTTCAATCTGAATCGTTGAAAACACTTATGGAAGGCCCGGATTGTGCGTAGCAGCTGCTGGGCACAAGCTGCACAGCAACCCCAGGTCCCTCTAATACCCCCAATCCACCCTAGACCCTTTTATTTATCCTTATTCCCAATTTCAACTATAAAACAAAATACTATTTTATCCCCCATTATTACCAAATTCTTCTAAACAAAGTACTACTTTATTCACCCCTCGTAAATATCAAATCAATGTCGATTCGCCTTCCATAAATAATTCTCTCTACTATCTTATTTTATCCACCCAAAACTCATCTCGCATCCAATCGAGTCATACAGGGATTAAATAGTCTGGGTTACAAATGAGCTACCAAACCAAGCCATCCGCGTGGACCCGAGATTAAATAATCCGAAATTCCTTATCCGGCTACCCAAATTCTGGAGAATGATGCACTACCTTTTCCACATGTCCGAGAAGAACTGGATTGTTTCCTAAGAGGTGGTTGTGGATTTGTACGCATTCCCAATTCGCAAACGTGGAAATATCCAATGAGGCAATGATTGTCATATTTTCAATTCCTATGCTGATTGGATTTGAGCCTTCAGTTCCAAGAAGAAAAATAAAAAAAATTTGAGCCAAGTATGGCTTAATAAGCTACTTGACTTAATTTTTAATTATTGTTTAATTTTTTTGTGGCACAATGACTAGTTTCATCTCAAATTTTCATGAATTATTAATTAGTTTCAACGAGAGAAATAAATAAATAATATATTATGAAGCAGACCCAATTTTTTTTAGACAAAGACAAATGGGCCTATGTTTGGTGCACATGGTGGGACAAGGCATAAAAGGGGCTTGGAGATCCTTTGTTTCAAAATCTCCATTTGCCTTTGTTGCAAGGAGTTTTGGACCATTGAATTGTGAATTTTATTTTTATCTTTTAAAAATTTGTGTGTGATTCAATAGCCCTAAATCCCTTGCAACAAAGATACAGAGGAAATTTGCAACAGAGGATCTCTAGCCATAAAAGGACGGACTTTAGAAGAAGAACTCAATTTTTTGTGCCCATGGTTGGAGAAGGGCTATAAAAGGAAGGACTTCTAAGAAGAATGATTTAATCTGTTTCTTTCCTTTCTCTTTTGTTTTAGCATTTTCTTCACAGTTCTTGTGAGAAAAGGAGGAGGGATTGGTTTGTTTATGAGTTTCTTCTACTCACTCAATGGATTCAAGTAAGTTTTTGTACTTTCTTTATTGTCTTCATATTTTTTATATACGGCTAAATTAGTTGTTAGAACTAGGATGAAATTACATGCGCAAATATTTATTTCATTTAATTATGTAACTTAATTGGTTGTGGATTTGTATGCAATCTCAATTCGCTCTTACTTTACTATTACTATACTTGATTTGTCCACTTACGAATACATTAAAATTTCAAAACACTCTTGGATTATTTAGTTTATTGACCGGACTTATTTCTACGTTTTCTCTCAATCCAGGACTAGGGATGTAAGTTTGCGGGCATACGGAAAATTAGGCTGAGTTTTCTCTATTGTCTGAACGGTATTTTCGGTATTTTTTGTTATTTTTGTTCGTTTACCGTGTGACACAAACGTCACAAAAAATATCATTTAGCAGAAACTATACCCACTTTTGACAATAGTAAGAGGACGATATTTTTAGTGAAAACTCAGCCGTACTCCTACCAGTAATTTTTATCGGGGTTCTCTCTAACTTTCTCGGTTATTCTAGGTGATTTACGTTTTCTTGTGAACTTAAGATCCCGTGGTTTTGGACAAAATGTAGTAAACACATGTATGTAAAAACTTATAGGTTTACTAGAACGACATTAGTGTTGTTACTTCTTGACAAGTCATCGACTAAAAATTGTTTATTTGATTATTTTAATTTGTTTGGCATTTCAAATGTGAAAACCGCTTGATTTGTGGAAACAATATGTGAACATTATTAGAGGACCACGAATTGGGGCTCTGCCGACCCTCGGGGTCGGTAAGGGGTGCCGACCCCATATCAATATGGCCGTTTGTTTTACACATTAACGGTTCAGATCTCACTTCTTCAAAACATATCTAACTGTTTATTGTTTGAATTTTGATGCAATTCGAACCGTTCATGCGTAAAACAAACGATGTGAATGGGAGTTGGCAAAGCCTGCCAACCCACGGACAGCAGGCCCGCCAGGTCTAGGACCACTTGCCTCAGTAGTATCTGTAATTCTGAATAGCTTTGCAATTTAAATGGATTTCGCCTTTAAAGGCCCAACCCGGCCCAAGCCGTAAAAGGAAGAGACGTGTAAACTTTTGACAGGCCCTTTCTTTGGGAGGAGAGAGAATCAACAGGCATGTGGAAAAAAGTGTATTATGCTATTAACACCTAGCTGAAATGAGTTTTCAATGTCACAAAATTTGTAATCTCAAGTGTGATTCCAAATGTGACGCGAAATGATATTCATCAAAATTTTATTTGATAATATGGACTGTTAATTTTGTAGTGATTGTAGATGAAATATTAAATTCGATTGTATGGTCATGCGAAGCTTAAAAAAAAAAACTAATATCCTACGTGTTATGTTACATATAGTGATTGAGTCGTATATGTATAACCAAGTTCATCTTGGATATTTCTGTTGTGCACAATAGATTATTGCGAATGGAGGAGTAGTTTTCGAATTTGGCATAAAAATAGGAAATTGAGACTATTGAAAGAAAAAACTCACATTCTGTGTATGGTTCGGTGTAAGCTTCCTTACGCATAACATTTCTGCCACCCACCAACAAGTCTACATGACATTGCATGATTGGTGATTGCAAAGTAGTTTCAAAGTGTTTGTTCTCCCATTACCAATCGTGCAATGCCACGTAGACTTGTATGGTTGGTGGTGTGATAAAGTGTCTCTAGCATTAATTATTCCTCACACATTAAAAAGCAAAAAGAATATTGCCAAAGTGGAATGATGCCATAAATTCTAGGGTGAGAGAATTACTTTACAAAAGTTTACGTGGCACTTTATGATTGGTAGTTGCAAAATAATTTTAAAATGTTTGTTCTCTCATTATCAATCACGTGTGGTAGAGAGGTCCCTAGCATTATTCTGCTTCCTCACACATTAAAAAGCAAAAAGAATATTGCAAAAATGGAATGATGCCATAAAAGTCAGAGGAAATGACCAAAACATGATGGTTGGGGCAAATTATGCCAAAAACATGGGCATGGTTTTAGAAATTCCCAATTCATGAGAAGGAAAACTTTAATTCCACACACATGACAAATTATGTGTGAACTACCCAAAATACCCTCTCTCTCCCTCTTCTCAGCCGCACTCTCTTCTTCCCTCCCTTTCTTCTATCCGCTCCACAAACGAACCAGAGCTCGACGACAAATAAACCGACAACAATGGCGGCGACGACTTCCCAAACGATGTCATCTCACCCCTGCCCTGCTAGTTGACGATTAATCAAATGTTCCACAAGAACCGATAATGACGAGTGCTAGAATAATTCATTCGTGTCATGGGTAGATATTGTACTCATGAGAAACCCATCAGAAACTCCATTTTGATACCTTTTCTGCACCTCTCTTCTCAAACAAAATCGCACACAAAAAGACAGAAGTTGCTCAAGGGCTAGAGATTCTTGGACCTCTCGTCACTTGGAAATCAAATTTCAATGGTGGTGGTTGCTTGGTAGTTAAAAAGGGTGTTTGGGCAATGTTATGTTGGCAGTTCTTTGATCAGCTTGTATTGCAAATGTGAAGATCTAAGCTATGTGTACCAAGTGTTCGATGAAATGCCCGTGAAAAATGTAGTATCATGGGCGACAATCATCTCCTGGTTTGCATAGGCGTGGCAGGTTGATGTGTGTTTGGAGCTTTGAAACAGGTGGTGGACACTGATTTTCAGAATAAGGTCAGTTGTCTCTCCCTTGCATAATTCCGCTGATTACAAGCCGATCATCATTAGGTTGAATTTCCAAGATAGCTGAATGAGCCGTTTAGTAGATTGTTCGAGCTTTTTTTTTTTTTTTTTTGGGGTAAGCTCAATGAGTTTTGATAAAAGTTTAAGCTTGATTCTTGTTTATGTAAAAATTGAATCTTGGACAAGTTCAGCAAACACAGGATCAAAATCGAGTAGCTTAATTTGTTTATCAGTGCTAACGGTGAAGATGTATAATTGTATGTGTACTAAGTTGCTCAGAAGTAGTGAACTTAAACTATTATTTTTCTGGATTTATCTATTTTGATCAAGTTTGTTTCCATTACCCCAAAGTAATTGAGAGTCTCTCTACGATGCAAATGGTGGCGATGCATCACTTTGTGAGTATAACAGGGGTGCCTAATTGTGAGTATGAAATTCTATACAATGCTTGTCTATTTTACACTAACTAGACTATTGAGTGCTTGCACGGGTTGTGGGTCTCTTGGAAAGGGAAAGAGTGCCCATTGTCACACCATCACGCCATCTTATTTCTTCACTCAAGGAGCAAGAGCCTAATTTAAGTCCAATGAGTTTGAGGTAAGGAGCAATGTTGGTTCGTACAAGGTGCAAACCTAATTTAGTTACGGTGCAACAAATTATGTACCACGCCACCACGTCATGTTAATTCTTCACTCAAGGAACAAAGGCCTAACTTAAGTGCAATGAGTTTGAGCTAAGGAGCATTGTTGGTTCATACAAGGTGCAAACCTAATTCAGTTACGATGCAACAAATTATGTACCACGCCACCACGTCATTTTGACAAGTTGACATAACCTAAGTGCAATATATTTGAGCTAAGTGAGTGCAAAAAAAAGGGCAATCTTTTCATATTTTTAAAACAAAAATATGATTTAGACTAGGTGCAATGTTAATTCAGTCTAAGTGCAACATTGTTAATTCAAGGAGCAATGATCATATTTTTCAAAATAAAAAGTTGGCTTTAGGGCAACTCAGTCGGGTGCAATTAAATTTAGGAAAGGAGCAATGTTAATTAATTCAGTCTAAGTGCCATTTTTTTGGCATAAAGTGCAAAATTTGTTCATGTAAGGAGCAAGGGTTGTTTCAAAAAAAAAAAAAAAAGGTGGGATTAAGATTAAGACTGCATTCTATTATACAAACTTTGCTCCAATGAGAAATTTTTAGACAATTATGGTGCTAGTTTGGAAAAACAAAGAACAAGTCATGTTGTTACAAGGTGCAACAATTTTGATCCTATGTTGGACTAACGTGAGTGCAATTATTTTATTGCAAAGTGCAAGAGTTTTCATTTACAGTGCAATGTTATTGCATGCACTGTGCAATTTTGAGATTGTCCGTCCAAAAAGAAATGATTTGATCTAACATTGGCAAAGCAAGTTGGACTAACATGAGTGCAATTCTTTTATTGCAAGGTGCAAGGTTTTTCATTTACAATACAAAGTTGTTGCATCAATTTTAAGATTGTCCGTCTAAAAAGATTTAATTTGATCTCACACTAGCAAGGCAAGTGTGACTAACGTGAGTGCAATTTTTTTATTGCAAGGTGCAAAGTTTTTCATTTACAGTGCAATGTCATTGCATGCATAGTACAATTTTGAGATTGCTCGTCCAAAAACGATTTGATTTTATATCACACTGGCAAGGGACTAACAAGAGTTCAATTATTTTATTGGAAGGTGCAAAGGTTTTTCATTCACAGTGCAATGTTGTTGCATGCACGGTGTAACTCTGGGCAGCTAATATTTCCAGGAACAATGAGAAGGGTGTTTGCGTGTTAGGCTTAAAAAATGAGAAGGCTATTTTGATCTCACACTGGCAAGGCAGGTTTTTTAGTCTAGGTGCAACGTTGTTCATTCAAGAAGCAATGGTTATATTTTTCAAAATAAAAAGTTGGGTTTAGGGCAATTCCTCAGTCGGGTGCAATAAAAGTTACAAAAGGTGCAATGATAACTAACTCAAGGTGAAACGAAATTTCAGTTAAGGAGCAATGGTTATTTTCCCCAAAACATAAATTCAGGGTGCAATTTTACTGTCAAAGGGAACCATGTAAGTTCAGCCAAGGTACAATATTGTTTCAATAAAGAAGTGAGCATTCCAACAAACACCTTGTAGGCATTTCAACAAACACCTTGTGTACAAATCTTACTAAATTGGCCTATCATTCACCAAACTGCAACAATCTATTTCCTCTTCTGAGTGACGACCTCATCTTGCATTTCAACATCTTGCTTACCTTCAGTCTCTGCAGTAGTGTTTTCCGCCTCCTTGACATCTTTCTTAGAACCTGATGACTTACAGCCACGTTTCTTTGGAGTGTCATCTTCAGCGGATGGTGGCGTTGCTTTTGCCTTTGCACTTATCCTCCTTGATCTTCTTGGAGTGTCCCCAATGTCCCAATCAAACTCAGATATTACAGGATTACCAGGATGTGATTTCAAGTACTGGTCCAGCTGTTTCTTGTTGTTAATCTCCTCTCCTAGTCTGTTGGAGCAATGAATACGATCTCATTCGTTTTTGGTATGCCTCCTTTCTTCGGCATGCACAATTTCTTCCAAGAAGGAGGAGCAAGGGACGTCGTCGGTGGGACCACTCTGAGTCTCCTTATCCAAAGAAGTCGCCACTTTTGCACGTAAGGTGTCAGTTTACGGGGAGGGGGAAATTATTGGGAATTTTTTTTACCTGGTGTATTTCTATGAGTCATAATGTTGGTACCATATATATGGAATTTTTTTTTTGCTTCTCATGTTATTGGTCATTTCCAAAAACCTTACCATGAAATTGGAATATTTATTTTTTAAAACCATGTTTTGGTCATTTTTGCACTGTTAACCGTGAGATCATTATCATCTTCTTCACCAGTCCATACCTTTGAAATTGGTTTGAAAAATGTCGTCAATGATGAAAGCAGCAGCTGTGCAAAATTCGAGTAATCAGGCGGCAAGGTCTCAAACGCGTATACACCGTTTGATCGAAGATGAAGGGGTCGTGCTCATGCCCGGCTGCTTCGACGCTCTCTCAGCCGCCATTGTGCAGAAAACCGGCTTCAGCGCCGGCTTGATATCCGGCTCCACCCTCTCGGCTTCTCTCCTTGCCAAACCCGATATCGACTTGCTCACGTAGGCTTCTTTCTCTCTCTCTCTCTGTGTTTTCGCTTTCTATTTTCCATTTCTTTTCAAGGAAATGGGGTAACGAATTGGGCTAGATAGGATAGGAAAAACGAGAATTATAAATCCCTAGGATTGGAATTGATCGAATCTGAAGTCCCAAACGTCTGATCATCAACAAGAAAAAGAACTTTGTTTGCAACAGCCTCCGCGACCCGTTGCATCGTTAATTATGAAAAACTATTCTATGCTGCAATTCTCCGAAGGAACTGATAGATTACCTTTAAAATTTGAGCCCTGTTATACTACATGAAAAGAAAACATGAAAATGAACATGAAAACACATCTAACGGAGGTGTACCGGGCAAATCTCATCCGTTACATGCGTTTTCATGTTTTCTTTTCATGTTTCAAACACTTTCCCTTAAAACTTGAGTAAGGATAACTTATTCACTTTTATTTTTTTTCCATTCATTTTATAACTGCTTAAAATAAGGAAAAAAAAGCTTTAAATATGGAGCTTAAATTAATCTACTAGTTTTTTTTTTTTGGGTCAAATAAACTGAAAAATTCACATAAGAAATTATTCATAATTGTTAACAAGCACTGTTCGTTATCTTTTTCTAAAGCAAATAATCTAAATAGGTTAGACTATAAGTGACTTGTTTAAAAAAAATAAAATTATAAGTGCTAGCAAAAGAGGTCAATGTCGTTCAGTTTTAAAATAAAACTTGAATAATCCACCCAACTCGTTTGTTATGCAGTAATGCTAATGAGATATTCATCATATATACTCGGAAATCTTGCCAAAGGGGGATTCAAGATATTGATTTAATTAAGGAATTAGGACAGATTGAAATCTTCGAAAATTTGGAAGAAAACTTCTGACAATCAATGAATCAAAAATTTGGATGTCATTGGATTCGTCCTTTTCTAAGCAAAGACTAATTATTTTACTCTGAAGGGCATCTTTGTTTTCTTATTATCTCTTCAACTTATGTCTAATTCGATGTAAATCAAATACTCGTATATTCTAACTTGGATGAAAGCTACCGAAAATTACAACAAATTAGCTGGTCAGCAGCCTGTGGTAAAATACAGTGACAGGGGATGTGTAACAATCTTCCTTGGTATCGCAAAATCTTTGTTATAGTATCGTGGCAGTAAACTGGAAAGGATTCACTATGACTCGTACTCTTAACTTTTACTTTCATGGGTACTTATTTTTGCACTCCAGTCTCCTTTTTGTTTTTGTTCTTGTCCTTGTGAATTTAGTTAGTTCACGTTACTGAATATAAAAAGGAGTGCAAAACTCAATCATTTTGCTAGTTTTGTTTAGTGCTAAGACATCTTACTAGTATATATATATATATATATATTTTGTTTATGTTTATAATATGTGATTGAAACACCATCGTTCTGTACAACTGACTTGAAACGTCGCCGTACTCTTTCAGTTTGAAATAAGATGCTTATATGTTTTCCAACAACGGTTTTATTTGTCTTCCAGGATCAGGCATGGCCAAAGAAGTGCGGTAGGAGTCAATTAAACACGTCTGATGACATTTGTTTTACAGTTCTCTTGTAACCAACACGGTGCTTACGATTTCTCTGTTTCTGTTTATTTTGAATCATCAAGGGCATATGCAAGGCAAAAAGGTACTCAAGACGTTGGACACTTTCCATTCATTTTTGCATCATATGCTTGTGCTATTCCCACGTAAATGACATTATATAAATCAACTTCACGGGTTCTTGTATATTTGGTGTTTTCAGGTGATACCAGCAGAGGAGCATGCTGCAAAAATAGCTTCTGCAAGAGATGCAATCGGGGATTCAGACTTCTTTCTAGTAGCGAGGACTGATGCACGTTCAACTTCCGTAGAATATGGTCTTTCAGAAGCCATTTCAAGGGCTAATCTTTACTTGGAGGTATTCACATTGTTAATATCTCATGGGTCGGACACAAAATGATAGAATTCGTAATTCAACGTGGACTATGGAGGATTCTCACTACCACGTAACCGAACCCCAACTCTGGTTTATCAGGTGGTAAAAAACTCATGGTTAAGAATGTTAAATCCCAATTTTGTGACATGTTGACTCGATTCCCTTACAACGGTAACTAAGTGTAGAATATGTATACGCTTGAATCCTGAGTAGTCTATGTAAAATTTGTATCAGATAGTTTGCATTTCTGTCTGCTGATATGTTTTAGATTCCCTCTCAGAACAGGTTTCTTTGTAAGACAAGACAAACTTTTACTAAATTTTTGCGACATCTCATGGCAGACTAATTTGTCAGTGATTTCATTGCTAGGCTGGAGCTGATGCCATTTTTGTGGCAGGGCCAAGAAGCGACGATGATCTGTTGGAAATCGGGAGCAAGATCAATGGTTTAAAAGCGTGCACAATGCTAGAAGGTGGGGTCACACCTTTACACACACCAGAGGAGCTTAAAGCAATGGATTTCCATTTGATTGTGTACCCATTCACATCCATCTATGCTTCTGCTCGTGCAATGCTTGATGCTCTCAAGACTCTGAAAGAGAATGGGACCACCCGAGATCATCTGGACAAGGTGACTTCGTTTCAGGAGTTCAATCAGTTGCTGGGCTTGGAGTCCTGTTTGGAGCTTGAAAAGAAGTATTCCAGCTTTAAAAACCAGTGAGAGTTTGGAATAACGAGAATGTGCGGGAGAAGATCGACTATCGGTCGTAAGGTTTTTTTCTTACATAATAAGTTTTCTTAGAGTTGGATCATGCTATGACATTTCACCAGCGAATTTAATTATGATTGTGCTAATCTTTACATCGTCGTTACTATAGTTTGTGCTGTCGAATTCTGCGAAGATAGGAGTTGGCCGAGTGGCAATTGGTCTAGTTCTGGAGTTTGACTCTGAACCGCATGCTATTAACTAATGCGTTGGGTCAGTCTATAAGGAGCTTTTATACCAATTTTAATTGGCGGATCTGCTAGTGGACGGAAGATTGTTTCCGAATTAGTCGGTCTCATTGGAAAGGATACATTTTATTTCCTGGAAGTAATTGCATTGATACCGAGTTATAAAAAAAATGTTGAATTTTTTTGCATAGAAAGAAGGCAAGAGCAGTTGCAGTTAGCTAACTTTTCGTTGCATGAAGAGAATAATACTCCCTCTGTTCCGAATTTGCTTGCTCTTTTGGGTTTTTGTGCATTTTACACGCAAAATCTAATATGGTAGCATTTTTTTTTCCGAAACTTTTTACACCAATTTAAAGATCTCATTGAGTAGAAAAAATTGGGGTGATTTTTTAAATTCTCATAGACACATCATTTTTTGCATGCAAAATGCACATTTCCCCAAAAGGGGCAAGCAATATGGGACAGAGGGAGTAATATGCAACTTTGCTAGACAAACAGTAATTAGAGAGGTCAGGGTATTTTCGTCAAATTAAGTGGGGCAAGTGTATCTGACCTATATCATGTCTCTACACCCTCTTTAGTTTTCACCAAAAAGATCTGAAAAATCAACCAAAAAATCACTTTATAAGAATATCTAATTGGATTCGGGATGTGTTAAAATAAAATCATTGCAACTTGAAAAATTTCACACAGATAAAAATCCTTCCAATATGGTGACAAAGGCTTTGTTTAAAGATAAGCACGAAAAGCTCCGTTATAGGGTTTGATCTCCTTCCACATAAGTCGGGAAGGAGGGAGAATTGTTGGATTTCCTTCTTATGTTATGGTAATTAGTGGAGGCCCAATAATTTGGTGGAGTCTTCTACATTTTTTTTAAAGCACCGGCCCAAAATCGGTAAACAAAACAACCAAAAACAAACCCACCGGCAAAAATAAAACCACCTACAAGACCAAAAAAAAAAAAAAAAAAAAGCAGAAAAGGAAACCGCCGGTGTCATCGCCACCATTGTCCACTGTTGCCGTCGGTGTTAGAGGCCTAGATCAACCTCCCCTTGGTCCAAAAATCAAGATTTCGGCCGCCCACTCTGACCGGAGAGCCTTCTACATTTTTTGTTGGTATACAAAGTCAAGTTTGGCACGTGATTTGCATTTGACTTGGTTAGCATTACTTAGCTTCCTTTGGAGGCCGGAAAGTAGTGCACATGGGAAAATAAGATCAATGACATCCACGGTGGTAAAAATAATACTGCAGCTATTTTCAGCCACCAAGCCACTAGATCCTCTTCCATTTCCGTGAGGGCAAGTTCATGACATGTTCAGTCATGCCAGTACCGCTGCCAAGCATCAAAGGTCCCCTCGAATCGTGCCTTCAGACCGGAGCAAACGTTGTCTGTGCAATGTATTAGCTGATTGACTTTCCTTTTTATCACCCGTACATCATTGTGTCGCACCAATCTGTTGCTTGTCTCTGGACTTTTTTCCTGTTCAGAAGGTCCATGGTTAAATCCATATGTTTTGGTAGGCTTCGCTGAGGTAATGTATGGGCCACTCCCTTGCGACTATCACGCACCACTCAAGCAATGCAAGTTCACTCCCGTGACTCTACCACGTTTCGCGCGAATATTCATGTCACGCGTCATCGTGGGGTTGGATGGTCAACTTCTGACTTAGGCAAATTTCTTTAAACGCTGACGTTTTCCACATCCCTTATCTGCCATCTCATGAGAGATATCCTTTTCACCCTCCACATCAACACCATCTTTCTTCTCAGTGTCACTGTCTGATTGCTCTTCAGGCATAGGACAGGAAGCCACATTATCAATACCACACCCTTTGCAATTGCACATTGCCTTCATGTAATTATTGCCAACAGCTTGCTTAATCACTCTAACGAGGCATGTATTACCATTACATTCCAAACTAATCACCTGATTGACTGCTTCAAAAACATTAGTAAGAATTTTCACCTTACAAACTGAGAACGAAGATCCTTTGGATGTAGCATAAGAATTTTCACCTTACAAACTGAGAACGAAGATCCTTTGGATGTAGCATCATCTAACGTTAGAATATCACCTCATTTCTTGTCAAAGAGTCAAGAGCCTATAACGGTATAACCCACTATAGGGGGTGGAGTTGAATTGTACAGAAGGGAAAGAGAGAGAACCTGTAAGCCTATAAGGTAAGGTAGAGTCCCACACACATATGGCTCCGAAACCGTTTGCTGCATGTGGGTTTCACAAAATAATGAAGGCCCCACATGCACCAGATAATTTCAAATGCATCTGTGTCTGGATCTATGCACAATAGCCTCTATTAGATATGATTTGAAAGTAGTAAGTCTATAAGTTTGATAATAATCTAAGATTACACTAGGAAGATTTATGACTTGTAGGCCAAAGTGAAAGTTATGAGTATAATGGGTTTGAGGGAACAAGTAGCCATTGACAGAGCTCATTGGAGAAAAAGGATTCATGTAGCCGACCCCAAGTAATTGGGACATAAGGCTCGGTTTGGTTTAGGCGAAAGTGAAAATCAAGCAATACTTTAGTAGTAAAAACTACATTCAATTTATCTGATAATGGTGTACTCATAGTACACATTTCGATGACGGTTTCTTCTTCATTGCAGGATCAGGCATGGCCGAAGAAGTGTGGTAGGAGTCACAACCTACACCTACTTCTTCTGATTATTTTATTTGTTTGTTGTTTTTTTTTTTGTTATTTTGCGTTAAATGTATTTGTTGCAGTACCAACGTTCATTGGTTTCTGTTTATCTTCATTCCTCCAGGGCATATGCTTGGCAAAAAGGTACTCAACCGAGCTACTGATTCTTTCTGTGGATGAACTATTTGTAATGGTTGTCGTTTTGTTTTTGGTTTTCACTAAATTTGGTGTAAAAAACCCAAGCATGTATACAGCTAAGGACGTTTCCAAGGGTGGACTGCAGTCACGGTCCTTTCTAGTTTCAAAAAACTATAAAATATCCTATATGAATTGAGTGTGTATTTGGAGAGAGAGAGCTTTGATGCAGACGTTAACTCTGTAATGAAGAATTCTTTTCCCTTGATCATTCTAAATCAAATTTTTTATGGAACTCCCTTCATGAAAACCTTGCGTCTGCCACTGGATGTATCCTGCTCTTTTGACGGGATTTGATCTTATATATGTGCTATACTCATGTAAGTGTTTCTAAGAAGGATCTACTCTATGGATTGTGCATTTTTTTCCCCCAGGTAATACCAGCAGAGGAGCATGCTGCAAAAATAGCCTCTGCAAGAGATGCAATTGGCGATGCCGATTTTTTTTCTCGTGGCAAGGACTGACGCACGTTCCACATCAGAAGACCATGGTCTTTCGGAAGCTATCTCGAGGGCTAATCTTTACTTGGAGGTACTCATTCAAGTAGTAATTGCAGCTGACATATTCTGTTGCTCTCTCTGCTTCCTCTCTTTCGTCGATATGGATAACTTTATCAGTGATCCGGCCAAATTACACAAAACTTGAGCTTATACCATCCTGTTTTGGTCGAGTAAGCATGTCTATATTTTAATTATCCTTATGACCTTAATGTGCTTCGCCTGTCAGGCTGCAGCCGATGCCATCTTTGTGGCAGGGTCGAGGAGTGATGGTGACCTTAATGCGATTGGAAGCAAGATCAACGGTTTGAAGGCATGTACCATGCTAGAAGGTGGCGTCACGCCCCTGCACACGCCGGAGGAGCTTAAGGCAATGGGTTTCCATTTAGTTGTGCATCCCTTCACTTCCATCTATGCCTCTGCTCGCGCAATGCTTGAAACGCTCAAGACTTTAAAGGAAAATGGGACTACGAGAGATCATCTGGGCAAGGTTACTACTTTTCAGGAGTTCAATCAAATGCTCAACCTCGAGTCTTGTTTGGAGGTTGAAAAAAAGTATGCCACCTTTAAAAAGGAGTAGGGGCTTGGAACTATGAGAGGATTGAGACTATGATAAGCTGGATGGATTTTGCAAAATTTCACAAAATAAGTTTTCCGTTACCAATTGTAATTGGTTACTTGGTTAAATCTGTCGCCTGATACGCTACGCCGTTTTATAAATTGTGTTTTTTTTCTTTATTTATTTATCAGGATTGCTTGCGTTAAATCTTTGCGTGGTTGTCGAGTGATTTGTTGACCGTTGGAGTTGACCGTTGTCGTGTTAGTGTTTGTCGTCGTGGGGTTTCGAGGAGTGACATGGGAGAGCAAATTTGTTCACCCTGGCAAGGGTGTGCTTATTTTGTGGCTCACATCAAGAATAAAAATCGTTTATTTTGTCTAGATTTATTTCTTAGGAACCCATGCGAAAATTGAGTTCAATCCAATATCAGTGAACTCTTGATGAAAAAGTTCAATTTTTTTAGCGAGAATTTTAAAGAAAAATAAACAAAACTCTAGATGAAATAGTTACATATATCTAATTGGATTAACTTTTTGTGTGGCCTCCTAACAAGTGAATTTGGACGTAATGAATGATTTAAATTATCGAATTAAGATACAGAATGAGTACGCCCTCACCGAGAGTGAACAAATCGAGGGTGAACAAATTTGCTCTCATGACGTGGATGCTAGCGGTAAGGGAAAGAGAGGAAGCAGAGAATGGCAGAGAAAGAAAGGCAGGGCAATTTTTCAATTTAGCTTCTCCTTTTGGTAATAAAAAAATTAAAAAAAAAAACCTTGTTATTCTCCCAATGGGAGCTCACTGTATTTTACCTACAAACGTGTTTGCATTATCATTATGGTGCAATCGGTCGAAAACAATAAATTTTCTTGCTGGAAACTCTTATAGAAAAGATAATGGAGCAAGAGCACGTATTAAAGGAAAAATTCTTGGGAAATATAGTCCCTAACGGTAACGGAAAAATAAAACACACACAAGGAACACGAAAATTTAAGTGGTTCGGCCTTAATGCCTAGCTATGGGCCTATGGCATATCCTCAGTAGATAGTTAACTCTATGGATGGGTTCTGTTAATCTTTACATTGTCATTACTGAAATCGTTGACCATTGAATTTTGCGAGCATAAGAGTTGGCTGATTGGCAGTCAACTAGCAATCAGGGTCAAAAGACGATGTTAAGACCTGGACTTCCATTTGCGTGCTATTACTCATGTATTGGGTCACTCCGTAGGAACTTTGCCCCAATTTTAATTGACGGCTGCTCCAATAGAATATGGGATATGTTTCATACTATTGCATAGTTTGTCGGATCGGATACATTTTTCCCCTCGGAGATAATTGCATCAATACAGAGTTATAAATGTTGAGTTGTTGTTGTTGTGTGTGTGTGAGAGAGAGAGGACGTAATGGATTGGACGTAAATTTGTAATGGTGGTGTGCAGTGTGAATATTTTGGATACAATAGTTATTTGTAAGGTTTTCTCACATAATGTGGATCCGATGTATAGGGCTCACCTGACGTGAGAAAGGCGTAACAAAAAGTCGCATAAAAAAAATTCTTGGTGTGCAAGGGGAGAGGGACAGAGAAGAAGATGGGCATAGAAAGAATGCAAGGACAGTTGGGTAATTCTCAATTTGCGGCAAAAAAACAAACTAATGGCTCTGCTATCCGTAGCCCATTTTCATATATAACATATATCGATGTACTTGTTGTCCATCGGGCTATAGTTATCATTTTTCATAAAACAAATGCAACCTATGATGAAAAAAATACCTAAATGCAACTTGTACAGATGAAATGTCAGCGTAATTTTGTCAAATTAATTAACGCCGGTTGTTATTTTCTTAATGGCGAAGTTGGTGTTTGGCAGCTTATTATCTGCATTTTCTGTTTTTTAGATTTTAACTGTTTGAGTATTCTTCACCAAAACTCGTTACGGGATAATGAGTTCTCCGTTTTGATGTTTAGAGAGGAGAAGCCAAAGGAAGGATAAGAGAAACTTTTTGACTTCTTATTTTTTACTTCTCATTTTCGCTAACAAAAAGACTTAAATAATGTATTCTGCACATATCTCTCAAACACACACTATCCTGTTGGAAAATTCACAAGCACATTTCTCCCAAATATTTTGTCAGGTTTAAAATAGAAAAGTTAAAAAATTAAAAATGAATAAGCTGAAAATGAGTCTCCTAGACACTCCTATAAAGTATAAACTATATAAGTACCAGCTACTCAAGCACGATTAATTCAAGAGGCACCCTCTAAGTTTACAAAAAAAAAATCTAAAAAATCAACCAATAAATCACATCATCCCTCTTTCTAAGAGCAAGAGCAGCAGTAAATAGGTAAAATTGCTAGGAGAAGTCTTTAAACAGTTTACTTATTCACTTTTACATTACAAGCATCAACAATACCAATTTGTTTGCCTATCCTTCAATATAATATTCTTATTTTCGTTAGGTTGGAGATGCACATAAAACAAGATTAACCAATTAGAGAAGAGAAAATGTGCAGGGGACCACAAAAAAGAATAAAATATCAAGAACCTATTAAATACTCTACAGTACTTTTGGCTAAGAATTGTAGCAAATTTTAGTATAGAGAAGCTAAAGAGAGGCTGCTGCAAAGATATTTTTGGTGTTTGGTTCTCTAAAATACCTAAATTGCACATTTTGCCTACTCTGATGCTCATGCTCTATTCTTTTAAGATGTCTAACTTGATAACTTCTTATACTTGTGACTTAATAATGTGACGTTTTACAAGATTGTATGTTAAACTTGTCCAATGTTATACCTAGATTAGACGGTTCATAAAATAGACTAGACTATTCATTTTTTCCCATTTGTGAGCTCTTTTCAAATTCACTTGGATGATCTAGACAGTTTTATAGACCGGGTAATTAAATTGGGCCAAGGAAAAATACCAAAAACATGGAAATTCGACCAAGGAAAAACCCCAAAATATGCAAAACATGACCATTGAGTTTGTTTTCTTTATTGGAGCGGATCCATTCTCTATTATTATATTTCCTTAACACTTACGAGGCCTTTGGATGGCGGATTAATTTTTGGGTTAATTTGTAATAAGGGGGGATTTGAGGGTTGATTTGTAATGAAGGTGGGTCTTAAAAAGGGTGGATTTGTATATGAGGTCTTTGAATGATTTTTTGAGAAGGGTGTAGATACCCCCACCTGAGTTTTCACTTGAAGATGGCGTTCACTACACAGAATGGCCAATAGCGTCGAGGTGCCTGTTGCAGCACACCTTATGAGAGAGTCGCTGGTTTAGGCTAAATAAAGAAAAAGCCTTGCCAGAGTTTCTGGATTCGAGAAACAATGGTATGGTGAGGGGAAGGTGTTAGACACCCCTCTCTGTCTAGTCACTTAGGCTAGCCTATACTAGTTTGACATAAAGTTGTTTTAGCAATTTAAAAGATCTAGCATGTAACTGATTATTTATTAACAAATAGGGGTGATGTAAGCAGAAAATAAACTGCACAAGGATAGGGGATGGGGAGCACGCAGCAGAACAATAATATACAATAGAAATCAAAACTGTTCCGACTACCAGATCTATCGGTCGGCCAATGGATTTGCCTGCCAGCAGATCACGCCGTTCAATTTGCCGGCTGGCGCATCAATGAGTTGGCCGGTGTTCTTCCTAACGCCAGCAATCACAGAAAACAGAGAACTAAATATGTAAAATTGAACTACGAATTGAACAAAGGTAGAAGAGTAAACCGATCAGAATATGTTGTAACCTTCGGAACTTGCTCCCTCAGAGGTTGCTTTGCTCAGATTTGCTTGCTTTGATGTTGAACTCACGTAGCCCTAAACCCTAGGCTCGGATTTGGGGGTTTTTCACTCAGGTGTTTTCACTCAGCTGGGTGTTAGGGCTTTTGAAGCTATGGATTGGGGGAATATTTGCACAAAGTACCAAAGTGTATGGCCGATGAATGTGTCTCGAATTTGAGAAGCAAAGGTGCCTCTCTATAGGGCTTGGAAAGGAAGTGTCCAAATTCGATTAAAGCTCGAATTGGAGAAGTTTAACACAGGTAAATCTCCATCTAAAAGAGTCTCGGTCTTGTTTACAACGTTAAACAGGGTAATCCGATCGATGAAGAAGAGTTAGAGTTTTGATCGGGTTGTGGCTCCAAAGCTTTTGGAAGAAGTGGATTTGTCAGTCGATCAAAGGATGTACCGACCGGTTGATGCATTTGACTGGAGGGTTTTTTGTTCATGACAAGAGACTGGGTTTCTGGTGGTTGGTAAATGGGTTTATCGGCCGGTTAAAACGAATATCAGCCGATATTTGGGCTAGGTTTGGAAGGTTTATGGTTTAGGTCACCAAATCTTCACAGGTCCTCGTGAGTCAATCTACAGCATTCAGGTGTCATTTTCATCATCGGGAACCTGCTTGCCAAGCTATGAAACCTAAGAAAAAAATTACAACATAGAAGAATGTTCCCAAGCTCTCGGCCTTGCGCACACTTGTTTGATGTTGAACTTCCATTGCACTTGCGGATGTTGAACTTCCTTGCGCACACTAGTTTGTGTGATTCGGAATATCTCCTCATGAAACTTCAACAATGCTTCTTTAGCTTTGTCGAATTTCTTGTATCTTTTCTTCATGTTCCTCGAGTATCCATTAACTTGGACTCAGCTTCCTCCCAAGTTGTATAGATTCCCAGATTATACCCAATGAAAACCACCCAATAATATTCTTCAGTACCTGTCATTTAATAATCTATACGAAAACAAAGATTATTTCTTTTCCATGAAAACGAATACTAAGAATTTGCTTATGTACTTGGCTCAGATATATTTTTTAAACCGGCACACTATGCACGACTTGGTTACAACTTATGTTGCCACTATGCACTATGCACACTATGCACGACTTGGTTACAACTTATTTTTTAAACCTGCAAGTGAAGTGCATGCTCAACCCATAAAACAGCACCAAAATAGCATGCTCAACTCGGGAACTGTAAGAAAACTGCGTGCTCAACCCCAGAAAATAGCAGCCAAACAGTATGCAAAACCCAAAAAATAGCAAGAAAACAGCATGCCCAAACCCAGAAAACAGTAACAAAATACGTCTCCTTCCTAAACCCAACAACAATATACAGCAGCAGAAAACATGGCCAAACCCAACAACAGTATACAGCAGCAGAAAACATGGCCAAACCCAACAACAGTATACGACAGCTGTTATTCACATGGTTGCATGCAACTAAAGTTGCCATAAGGCTTTCATGAGTTGCACACACACACAATTTCTGATTTTGCCATAATTTCAGAGTTTGCCCTTTGCAAACACACAAATTTAGGCTCAGAATGTAAAATTTGCCCAAACTCTGAAATAAGGCACAAACTATGAAGTTTGGACACAAACTCCGAAATTAAGGCACAAACTATGAAATTAGGGCACAACTCTGAATTAGGGCACGAACTCTTAAATTAGGCAAAATCAAAATTAGGTCAAACTCTAAATTATGGCATAAATTGTGAAATAAGGCCAAAAACTCTTAAATTAGGGCACAAACAATCTTTAAACTAAGGGCAAACTCTGAGATTAGAGACAAATCATAAATGGGCAAACTCAAATTGACAGCAGAAATTAGGGCAATCGTGCAACTCAATGACCCAGATCAAAAATACCGCAGATTAGGGCTAAAAATCATATCAATTTAGGGCAAAACTAGTTTGAAAAACCCCACAAACCAGTGGATTTTCAACACCAAAACCCATGAGATCGAGTTCAATACCTGAAATAGACGAAAACGACATCCAGATGAGCAACAATGGAGTCACCCCAGTGCGATTTAGGCGACTTCCTCGTCTCTCTCTCTCTCTCTCTCTATCTTAACTCTTCTCTTCTCTTTTTTTTTTTTGTTTTGTAAACCAGCTTGAAATTAAAAGAGGTTAACCAAATATACAGCTTACAAGGGGCATACCCCAGGAAGGATAAAAGAAAAAGAAAAAAAAAAAGGTCTGGCACAACCCGACAGGATAGGAAAATAGGAGGTCCTTGCACAATGTCCAGGGATAGATAAGATATGCTGAATGCAATAGCGTAGCACAAAAGGATGTTTGATGCCAAGCACAATCTACAAGGCTAGGATATATAACAACAGTACTTTGCAAAGAACGGTCATGAAAACTATTAGTGGTAATTAATGTCGCATGACTTATATTGCTTAAGCCTCGCCATACCTCCACTATGGTACCAGTAGCAACAGAGAAACTCGACCCTAAGGAGATGAGCCTCTAGTAGAGCATCAGCAAACAAGAATGCCCATGGGAACTCCCTAACAAAATCCTATGCTAAACACATGCCTAGTCCATCCGAAGCTGCAAACACCCTCATCCAAGCTCCAAAGTTGTCATCATAACCTAGAAGAAGTAGAACAAGGTCATAAAAATTAAGGTATCGTCTGGCCCACAACTATGAAGACAACAACAACAGAGAACCTTGGTACCAAGGAGATAAGCCTCTAGTAGAACATCGGCAAGCAAGAATGCCAAAGGAAACTCACCAACAGAACCCTACGTTGAACACATGCCTAGTCCACCTGATGCTGCAATCACCCTTATTCGAGCTCCAAAGTCGTCAACATAACCCAGAAGTGGTAGATCAAGATCATAAAGATAGCTGATCAAAAAGAAAAAAAAAAAAGAAAAGATCATAAAGATAAGGAAAAAGCCCATGGTGTAATCAAACGGTCAAGGATAAGGCTAAGGATAGATGAAATCCCTAGTCAAGCTAAAGATTATGATTGACAGAGCTAGCCCCAAGGGAAAACCCTCAGACCAAAGAAAACCAAGGCCACCACTTTGTTGAACACATCCAATGGTAATCTTCGCCCTTGGACTCCATACACACACAGTCAACCACGAAGGTGCAACTATCCTAATCCATCCGGTCTCCACACACGATAAAGTACAAAAATAACCTTGCAATGGATATAGTAATCACACAAGGAACTCAAGGCCAAAGATGGATGAGACCTCTCGGCCATGCTAAGGCAAAACCATGACTAGGGTCAACCCCAGAGTAAACTCCGTCTCCCTCGAAGAACCTAGGAAGCACGGGTACTGGTACGGGGTACGGGGGCGGTACAGGTACTAGTACGGGATACGGCAACAACCCAAAAAAGTAGGGTACGGGTACGATGGGGGTACGACAATTTTTTTATGTATATTTTTTACCATTTTGGCATGCTTCATTAGATATAACAAGTATAACATATGTTATAGATAGAAGCAAGATAACAAAAGCCAATAGCACTTGAACTTGAACCCATACTCCTTAATGGACTCATCTTCCTATGGAATAAAGTGCAATAGTCTAATTTTTGTGCATGCAATGGAGAGCAAAAGATATGTCAAGGCCTTTCTAAAAAATCAAAAAAAGGAATAGATTAATGACATAATAACGAGAGAGAAAGGGGAGTAGAAATAGTGAGAGAGAGAGAGAGAGAGAGAGAGAGGAGTCACAGTTGCTAGAGAAAGATTGACAAAAAAGGTTAGTCAAGCCAGCTCTTGTTTTTCCAAAATCAAGTTTTAGATGTGAGTCGTGGTCTCAAGTTTATGACTTTATTGCATTGAGTTCTTGCATATTAAAGCCATCAGTTTGAGTTTTTTTTTTTCTTTGATTTTTTGTTTTTTTCATAGAGAATCCCTAAAGTTTTGTATACTTTATGAATAGACCCAAAAGTACCTAGAAAAGTACCTAATGAAGTACCCATAAACTCAAAAGTTCCCGGTACGTTTTTGGAGTACCCGGTATGTATTTTGAAGTACCCATGAAGTACCAGTACCCGGTATGGGTACGGTACGGGTACTTTGGGGTTTTAGAAGTACCCATGCTTCATAGCGAAGAACCCTAGACCATAGAAACTTGGGCCATCAACCTAGTAACTACACCCTCGGACCCCAAGTCAATCTCTACCAAATGCCGAAGACACCAATACCAAATTCCAACTGTGCACAATTGCCAGCGGAGGAGAAATAGGATCATTTGAACACAGGTTAAAAAAAAAACCTGTATTTTCCCCACTCAAAGGATACCAACCCGTTTAGAAGACAACAGTAACACAAAGAGAACGGTAAGAGGGATGAGCTCTTGAATATGCTAAGGACGGCAAGTGGTAAAGATCAGCCCTAGAGTTATCCCCGTCCCCATCGAAGAAGCCCTGGATCGATCATAGAGGCCAAGGGCCATCAACCCAAAGCATGCTACGCCATGCACCCTCAGAAGCTGAAATTCGGCCATATCCAAACTCCCTGGAACCGAACCACCATAATCAGATAAGGAAGGTGTCCAAAACCTGTGTTAACGGGGAACAGATGGTATAGTCATAGACAATTTATACCTACCACCTCTGCCCCACCGTGAAATACATAATTGGACCACGCACTCAGCCCTTGCAAGCACTACAACCCATTTTCAACACACCAATAGAGCCAATCCAACTTAGGATTCTGCCCATCATTAGGACATCAACCTAATCAGATTTCTAATTGGGCAGATGATATGGATGCTATAGTTCTCAGCCTAGTTGGTGTTTTGCTCACTCCTGAAAAAATCAAGGTGTACTCTAAACAAGTTTCACCAAAACTTAAGTAAGACTCTTCTCCTTCGTCACAAGGATGGAGTCAGGGGATGGCTAGTAGGGGTTGTCGCCTCTGCTACAATTTAAAAAAAACCCTACTATTACATTGAAAAAATATATTTATCATTAAATTATATAACCATGCCACTCCTCCATATGCATATCATGCTCCCACTATGCAAAAATTCTGGCTCCGTCCCTGCTTCGTCGAACCCAATAACACAGAAACCACACTCGAAGTAGGCCGCCTTCTCCTTCATCCGAACAGGCCGCTAGCAGCCAACAAATCATATATATGCTAGTTATTTCAGAAACTGAATCTATAACTTAGTTGACATACCGACCGAAATCACTCACACATATTATAACTTTGATGTTGTATTAATTAATTGCATGGTTTCTTAATTGTTTGTTAAAAAGAGACTGACTTTCTAAAATAAGTAGACATTCAACACATGTTTTCTTACATATTACAATTCCCAGATATCGCCTTTCAGTCAATAGTAGTAACTTTTATTTACTTACTTTTAAATCTGGGACATTATTTTGAACACTCTATATTTTAATAATCACACTCTAATTTTTGTCTTTTACAATTTTTGTCATTAAAAGACAAAAATTAGAGTGTGATTATCAAAATATTAAATTTTTGGTAACATCAGTGTAAAATAGTTTAAGAATTCCGTGCATCGCACAGGATGCGACTAATAAAATCAGTAATGAACAGTTGAGCTGTTGCTGTAACTCGACGGGGAACAAGAAATAAGTTTTGCTGAAATTGAAATCTTTTTTTTTTTTTTTTTGATCAGCTGAAATTGAAATCTTAGTTCTAAGGAGAATGCTGTAAGATTTCTTGGTGCAGGAAAAGGAAAAGCATTATGAACCAATGACGAATCCTTGGCCTCCATAGAAAACGATACCCTCTTTGGTTGGTTAAACCGGTAGGTAGATTGTATTTTGTGGACTCAACTTTAAGTCTTACATTTCATTTTAACTTTTTTTACTGGCAAAAATCAATAAGGGTGCATCAAAAAGGGGGAGGGGAGGATAATCCAACCATAGATTAAATGAGAAAAGAAAAAAGAAACAAATAAGAGAAACCACCCAAACAAAACCCAAGCATTCGAGCCCCTACAACAATAGCCATCTAGATTGGCCAACCTCCCAACCACGTACCACATCAATAACAATCACCCTTTGGCCTCGGCCTCACCGTTGTCATCGATTAGGTAGAGAGCCACGTTATGCCACCGCCGTAGCCCACCACCGTCATTGATTTGGGAGAAATCACGACATGCCACTGCCACAACCCAGCAAACAACGAGGCTGACATTGAACAGATCACCAAAACACAAAACTCGACACTAACCCCACTGAAACCCAACACCACCCAATAAGGGAAAAGGGGACCCCTATAGTGCCCCTCGGGCACTATATCGTGTAGTGCCCACATCCGACCATATATTGCTTGGACTAAATCCGAGCTGTGCATTGTTAAAATAGACGGCCGGATGAGAGCACTACATGGCGTAGTACTCGAGGGCACTATAGGGATCCCATGTCCCGCAATAAGCAGCTGCTTCTCCGCCAAACCGCCGCAACCTCTGCACCCGTAAAACCTCAACACTTCGATATGAACCCCATACCCACGACCAAGGAGGGGCGAAGGGAGAGGCGGTCAAGCGGGTCACTTGACCCCATTGAGGTGGCATTTTCCCATAGGTTAGGTGTAATATTCCTTAAAACTTTGCATATTTGCCCTATATATATGATACTTCTTGCCCCAAGGGATTGGTAAATACAACTACTTGACCTTGCCACACTTGATTTTTTCGTTCTTTGTTTAACACTCTCTCTTCATGAAAAAAGAACCAATTGAGCAAATATGGTTTGTTTGGCTGGAATGAAAATCTTTTCTCTAGGTCCACCATTACCTTGTTGGAGAGAGAGAGAGAGAAGGTAGAGAGACTGTTTTTTTTTTTTTTTCCCCAATTCTAGTGACTATACATTAGGCTCTTCGTTTTACATTTTAAAATTAAATGTAGATGCACAACAGTGTTTTTTTTTTTTTAAAGAAATTTTATTAATCTCTCAAATAGAACAAAGATTAAAAG
Organism: Vaccinium darrowii; assembly: GCA_020921065.1. Lineage (NCBI taxonomy): Eukaryota > Viridiplantae > Streptophyta > Magnoliopsida > Ericales > Ericaceae > Vaccinium > Vaccinium darrowii. The sequence continues at coordinate 28,480,610 of CM037152.1, forward strand.
GATCAATGGCAAACAAAAGTTACCTGAGACCCATGAAAAACGTTGGCAAGGTGCCGACAAAAAAAAAAGGTTATCCAAAACCCCACAACACCGGAACAAACAACCCAACACCAGAACCAAGATAACGAAACAAACACCAGCAGCTCCAAAACAAAACCCCCAACACCAGAAGTAGGAAAACGAAACAAAAACCAACCAAAACTAACAGCACAGAAGCAACAAAACGCAGAAACAGGAGGGGAGCACTGATAGAACAGCATCAAAGACAGCAAACGCCAAGAACAAACTAATGCATTTATGTAGTATATACAATTGATGTTTTAAATTTACTCATGATTTTGCCCTCCAAATTAATATCTAAATCATGCATCCGTCCCTAATATGAATGCCATCAAAGATACGTGAGAAACCAGATCTACATTGGCAGCAAAGAAGTTAAATTATTTCAGGCTTCAATTAGTAGTAAACCTTGTCGGTAGGGGGTGCCTATTTTTTTTCCCAAACCAGATTCACCTATTAGATATTTAGCACTGCATGCCCCAACCAAAATCCAGTATTAGTGTATTACCACACCAATATCAGTAATCCCACAATAAAAATTTTACCAACGTCATGCCAAAATTACATAACCTACATTTTTTTTTTTTGTGCATGTGTAATTGTGTTAATGAGCAAATTCAAATAAATAGGTTAGATTGAGCATGCAAAGACAATAATTATATATGTTAGCCAATCGAATTGTGATAATTTCTTACGGACTTCAGCCCGTTATATTTAAACTTTTCCCCCAGATTTCCTCCCAATAATTTTTTGCCATGCAGTTATAATTGAGGTGCATATCCATGCATTTAACATGGGACAAAGGAATAATACAAAATTAGGGGTTGTTCCACAAAATTGATTTATCGGGCTTAACGAGACATGTCACTCTCTCACAACACGTCAACCCAATTACACTCAATAAACCAGTTTCACTGACTTATTCAGTTTAAAGCCAGTTTGTGGAACGGGATACCGCAATTGATTCAAGAATGAACACATCTCAAACTACAAAAACTAATTAAGAATATATCTATGTCTTGTATACATATATGGTATATGTTGAGATCTTGGTTATTACAAGAACAGCTAAACCAATCCCTAGCTAACCCTAATACAGAATAATATATAATTTGCATGCCATTCACATGCATGCATGATAAAAATTCAGATGTAAAAACTAAAAAAGGAACTAGGGAAAATATGCAGATAAATACTACTAAAATATTACCAAGATAAATTATTAGAAAACTTGGTGTTGATCATCAAGAAGAGATTCCCACACCAAGAAAATCTATGAATGGAACATCCTTCTGCCTTAGAGATTCATCTCCATCCTTTTTCTCATTAATAGCTGCTCTCATCTTTTCAAATGGGTAGTGTGAATTATGATCACCAAACCTAACCAAATCTTTCTTCATCAATAATCCATTTGTTGTATCACCACCACCACCACCACCACCACCACCACCACCAAGTAATTTAGAGTACCCAAATGAACTTGGAACAACCCTCTTACACTTTTGGAACCCTAATGGACCCAAGTCGCGAAACCTTCCGTACGCAGAAGAATCTTTCAGATTATATCTCCAAAGAGGTTGTTTTAAATTATTTGATCTCTCTTTAGGGCAGTAATGCGAACTAGGGTTCAAGGTATCTCCCCCTTCTCTTCGTAATAAATCCGTTTTCGACTGATTTTTTGCACCAGAATCGGAAGGTCTAGTAAATGTCCAAGAAGTACTAGATGCACTTTCTTCATTTGGGGTCTGGAATTCCACGAATCCAAAACTCTCAAACATGTTTTTCATCCTATAATTCTCCGCAGGATTTGCATTCCTTCGTCGAAAATCGTAAGAAGGAGATATGGTGGTGTCACCAAGAGAATAATGGAAACTTCTCTTTCCACCACACAGTTTGGAATTGGATTTTTCTCTTTCTTTTCTTGCCATGATGACATGCCAGTGATTCTTCACGGCATTGTCGGTTCGACCCGGGAATAGCCTGGAAATCAAAGCCCACTTGTTTCCATGTATGCGATGGGCTGCAAGGAGCCTTTCTTCTTCTTCCTCTGTAAATGGCATTCTGTTGATTCTTGGGTCAAGTTGGTTGAACCACCTCAGTCTGCAACTTTTTCCTATATGGACAATTGAAAATGTCAGAACCCCTATCTTATTTTTAGATGTTACACGCTCACACACCAATATCTTATTTTCGTGTAATCTTTTCTCCCTTTAGCATTTCGCTGAATGGTTTTTTCTTTCCCAGTCTATACTTTGCTTTGTGCTTAGTATTAGGCCTTTACCTGGATGTACCATTTCTCGAGTTTTAACATATAAAAAATTGTCGATCAAAAAAAAAAAAAAACACGCGTGCGCACTTATGTATTAGGTCATTTTCGCTATACCAATAGAGGGATTTTAATTTTATTGAGATTTTTTTTACTTTTGGAAAGAAATAAAAGATTTGTTATCCTACAATTATGTGATCCTTAACCATTGGAACAATATCCATATCATACTGTATCTAGAACACTATCCTTTTCTCTTTAAAAGAATGACAAGAAATTTATTATAATAACCACCCTGCATGCACAAAAATCATGAAATGTAATTGCTGGTGCAATTCATTATTGTAGATTTTTGCTAGCTAGAAATCCTAAAACACAGTTCGATATCCTAGATCGCGACTTAATTTATACCCGGTTGGTGGACATAAAAACTGGATAATAAAAATGCATACATATATAAATATCCATAAATGTATTTGAAGCATTTCAATTGTATATTGAAACCACTCAATTGGTTAATTTCTTCAAGATCTTTCTATATGATTAATTTCTTCTCTATTATACTATTCACTATTTATTTTAGTCCACATGTTTATTTTTATAAATAAATTTGATAGTATTTAGTTCTGTAGAATTAGCATCTCAAAATTGGTGATTAATTTGCCCTTACGAAATATTAAATCACAAATTCTTGGTTAGATTGAAAATAATCGATTTTCCAAACAAACAAAAAAAAATTGGCGACTAGACAGAGAAATACATACCCGATCGTCCTTGGAGCTTCTCAGCAATAGAATTCCAGTTTTGAGGACCATATTGTTCCACAAGCCGCCGGAGTTTTTCATCCTCGGCGGGCCTCCAGTGGCCACGCGGACAAGTCCTAGCATCAATATCACTACTAGAACCGCCGCCGCCTCCACCACCAGCTTCTTCCATGGCCACCAACTACAGCTCGGGCGATCGCGGGGAATTCTTCAACATCAAATACAACAGAGAAAAATCGAAAGGAAGATTTAAAGGGGGGAGGAGGAGGAGGAGGAGGAGAGAAGAAAGTGTGGGGGATATGAGAAAGTAGTTGGGTTGGGTTGGTTTTTAGGGTTGTGGATGGGCAGTCACTTTTGTGGGTTTCACACGACACTAACGTTTGAGCGAGCCCTGTTTGTTTTATTTTCTCATGTCATGTATTACCCCATTTCTTCTTTAATTTTCTATTGCCCCACTAACCTCTCTATCAATTTAACCACCTATCCTATTTTTGGTTAATTACTCTCTCTCTAAATCACTTCAAGCTACAACAAAGTTCAAGGCCAAGTTTCCCATTTGCTAAAATGGAAAATCTCATAAAAGTTGAGTTTTAGCAAGGTTGCTAAGTAAATGAGAGAATTTGTCCCCTAGAACTTAGTTGAAGTCTAGGTAAATTAGTCTCTAGATACCTTTAGCTATAAAAAAAAAATAAAAAAAAATAAAAAAAAGTTGCAAAAAGTTGTCTAAAAATGCATTGATGCATTAATTCTGAATGCCATTCATACTGGTCTAAGACCAATGTTGTACACTGCATTTTGTGATTTAGTTTTGATTTACTCTATGGTTGTAGTGTAAAACTTCAAAAATTATACTACACATGTCCCAAATTATTGGTACTGTTCAAATTTTGATGCAATTTTTAAACTATTCATATCTCTCTGTAAGTGGTGTAAATGGGACGGAGGGAGTAGTATTTTGGAACCTAATTTATATTCAATGGGATAAATGGAGTGCGGAACAGGCCTCGTGATGAGGAACGTTGTGTGATTTTCTGGTGGATGTTACTAATTAACCATTGCATGGTTGAGAAGTACCTATGGGTGTACCAATGAAGAAAATATGGATATTCTTTTTCAAGATTTGGGATGAATCATATGCTGCCTGTAGCATGAATTTTCTATCACAAGACTGTGAGAGTTGATTAGTACTTGAAGTCCTTTAATTTTCTAGCAACATCTCATCAACTTTGAATATATATATATATATATATATATATATATATATATATATATATATATATATATATATATATATATATATATATATATATATATATATATATATATATATATATATATGGTGTTTTGGGGTGGTATCTTTGGATACATCTCCTTTGACTATTTTTTATTATTATTATTTTTTTGGTAAGTGCCTTATTTTTTTTCTCTCCTTCGTATCCTTTTATGTCCCTGTATAATTTGCTTCAAGTTAATAAAATTCCTTTTTCCGCTAAAATAAAAAAAGAAGTTTCACTAGCACCGTACCATACCGGACAAAAAAAAATACTAGCTAGTTGTAATTACATTTTTTAAAAGCCAAAAATATTTTATTAATCTTTGAAAACAAATTATAAAAATTAAAAGGATCTTAAGCACAAAGAATCACAACGGTACAAGAGAAAACCAAGAAAGGCACGCCCGCACATTGACGAACATATGCAAGATTGAGAAGAAGCCAACCAAGAACCCAAAAAAAAAAAACCAGCACCAAAGAAATCAACATTGTTGTTTGTTTTCGCGCGCATAATTAATAGACTTCTTTATAGTCATAGCTAGGCACAACATGCCTCAAGATATACAAAGCCAAACGTACTATTTTTCAACCAAGTAACAAATGGAGTGTCGGTAAATACCTCTTTCGAAAAAGAAAATCTTCTCGTCATTAGCAAAAACTATACTTTTACTTAAAAACAGGTAGAGAATACATGTGTCTACCACCAAACACGTAGCTCCACTGGTAAGGGGTTGTGCTAGCTTAATCAAGATTTTGGGTTCGAGACTTGGGAATGCAGCTGTGTTAAAACTTGGTTGGGAGAGCGTTGCAGCCTTTATGGTCCTACCCGGCTCGAATCCGGATTAGTCGGGGCCAATGTGGTTACCGGACACCGAATGGTCTTTACAAAAAAGAGAGAGAGAGAGAGAGAGAGAGAGAGAGAGAGAGAGAGAGAATACATATGTCTGGGTAAGAAGATTTTTTTTTTTGAAAATAAAAAGAGAATTTTATTAATCTTTGAAAGAGAATTTCATCAATTGCAGCTCTATGATTTTCTCTTCTTTTTTTTTTTTTTTGATGCAATTTTGTTTATTTTATTGTAGGCTAGTGATCATCATGTTGTGTTGTATTTAAACAACGAATAAATATGAACACAAATGTGCGACTCTTGTGACACATTTTTTGAATACATATTAGCTCTTTTTTTTTTTTTAATCAACCAACAAATACATATCAGCCTTTTGAAACTTAAAAGAATGCTATAATACACATGTGTATTTGGGTGAATACGATATGCACTACGTTGAATTGCTTTATATCCATAACATTTGCATAAAAAAATCAAAATATTTGTCTAAGGCCATAACATTTGAACATAAGTACTCCCTCGGTCCCAATTTATTGTGTATGTTTCCTTTTTTTGACATCTCAAAAAATTGTCTACATTTCATAATCTATAATGTTTTTTGTATTCAATATGGATCTTATTTGATAGAGCTCAATTAATTTTGTTAAAGAAAGATTTTGATATCATAAAAAAAATAAAAATTGAAAGATATAGACAATTTTTTGAGAGGTCCAAAAAAGGAAACAAACACAACAAATTGGGATGGAGGGAGTGCATAATATTTACCCAAAAATTCATAACATTTTATTAAGCAATTATAACCTAGGGACTAAAACACCTAACATACAAATATCATGAATTCAAAGTTTTGATAGTATGAATTCATGTGCAAAAGTTTTAAATTTTCATACAAAATCTTGGGACGCGAGAATAATATTATGGAATTTAAAAAAAAAAATCATAAATTCAAGGGGATCTAAGGATTTGCATACTATGCACACTCAAATAATTAAACATGCGTATCGTAGCATCTCTCTTTCGAAACTTCTTACGGAAAAAATTACTCTAAGGTTCCTTGTAGTTTTAGCTTTTACCCACATACTTGATAATATATATATGGGTCCATGCAGATGACAGGTCAAATACAAACACTGAAAGATTTTGTGCAATGCATATTAAAATTGATTTCTTAACTGACTTATATTCGGTAACCCACGAAATCAAACACCAAGCAAGTCTCTTTTTTTTTTTTTTTGTTTAACAAAGAGTGTCCCAATATATATGGAATTAATCTCTCCAGTTCCTCTCACAGTCCTTTCCACACATTTTTCTGAAGTAAGATAGCCCCAAGAACAAATCAGTGCCGAAAAGAATCAACCTTACAACCTTAGGGTAGAAAACCCCGCTGAGACAAGTCGATTAACTACTGCAACAACTCTCTTGGGATTCTAGCTAGTCTTTTGCCAAATCAAAAAAAAAAAAATTGTATGTATGTGTGTATATGGTTGGGATTATATATATGTAGCTTATCCATTAACATCAAAACATTAATCAAGCAAACAAGACATCACCAATGGTGGGTGCGATTTCGGTATCCACAGGCTAAAATTTTTGCCCCATGGATATTGCCTGTCTATCCGCAAAACCTGCCATCTAATCAACAATGGGAATATGTCGATACACTTAACCGAATTTATGTACTTCTTGTTGAATGGTTAACCAGTAATTAACCACCAACTTGTTCAAATCTTAAGATATGAGAGAGAGAGAGAGAGAGAGAGAGAGAGAGATGGTTTGCTGTTTATGAATTTTGAAAAATCTTGCAATAGAATTATGATGTCTAGCATTAAGGATATATTTATTGTAGGTTGATGTTGTTCGGATTTGTCTCTAGCTAGTATCCATGGCAAGTTGAACCGTTTTTGTTGGAACTTGATAGAGCCGCCATGACCACTGGATTACTTTGATTATCCAAACCACTCATCTTATCATTTATGCCAAAAATTAATATGACTTTATGACTTATATGACAACCACGAAGTAAGAGAAAAACAAATTAACAAGCAAAAAATCAAAGACACAAAAATTTACATGATTTTCCTCCGGCACGAAGCAAGAAAGTACTCCACGAGCGAAGAACGAGAGAGGATTCATTATGAACGGAAAAAAATTCAAAAAACTGGCTAGACCTGTAGCTCTAATTAAAGCACCCAACAGATATCTAGAGATTCGAAAGTCTCAAGAACACGAAAGAAATACACAAAAAAAACCCTAATATCTAATCGAAGAACTAAAGACAAAACCGTACAAGGACACAAGGCTCCTATCTATAAGAAAGTACAGAAATTAGGTCATAAAGGCCACAAAAACGGGCAGCCGCGTCAAACCCGTGTAAAACCGTCCGGGAGAAAATTCCAGAGAACTCCCCTGTGATGCTGAACAAAAGCTGCTCATGACAAAGGGGCTGTTTGATAAAGCTGAAAGCTGAAACTGAAAATTAAGTACTGAAAACTGAATGCTGAATTTATTAAGCTAATAAGCTGTTTGATATGCACTGAATCTTAAGCACTGAAATAAATAAGTTGTTTGATCTGCACAAGGAGCTGAAGTATAAATTCACTAATTTTTTTTTTTTACTTTGCCTTTTATAAATTCATACTAGAATGCATAAATGAAAAGAAAAATGTACATTTATTAAAATAATAAATATATATAGAATATTGGCAATATGGTAGTATAACGGCAGTGATGGTTGTGATGGTGGTATAGCGGTGGTGGGCGTATAACGGCGCCAAAAATGCTTGACCGACCAGGTGACTAAAAATAAGACCGAGTGACTTAAAATAAAGACGCGTCCCAAGCGTAAGACTCTCGACCGATGTAGCATAATATCCGGAAGTACCGGAGTCGAATCCACAGAGACGGACGAACGTGTGCAGGACTCAAAGATGACGGGTTCACAGTTTATCTTGGCTCTTAGGTAGCCACCCCTTGTTTAATGATTAATTGACTAATTAAATTATCCAACTAACTTAACTAAATATGGATTTGAAAAGGAGAGTACAGCCGTGGGAACCCAGCGTCCGCAACTAGCCTGACCAATGTTTACTCGGGCCACAATTACTCTTTTTACTGATTTTAGAATAAGAAGAAGATCCCTAACAAATGCGCACCACCCGTCACCAGATTCCGTGCGCATTCGAATTCCGGAGATGCCTGCTTGGCCGACCAGGTGACTATAAATAAGACTAAATAAAGACGCGTCCCAAGCGTAGGACTCTTGACCAGTGTAGCACAATAATTCCGGAAGTACCGGAGTCGAACCACAGAGACGACTGGAGTGCCTGACTCAAAAGTGTAAAAGTGCAGTTTGAACTGGCTCTTAGGTAGCCACCCTTTGATTTTATGAGGTTGATTAACTAATTGCTAAGCTAGTTTGATGATTTAATGCAAATTTATAAAAAGAGAGCACAGCTACGGGAATCCGGCGTCCACGCTTAGCCTAGCCAATATTTTCTCAGGCCACAATTAATTCTTTTACTGATTTTAGAATACGAGAAAGGCTTTCTAACAAATGCGCACCACCTGTCACCAGATTCCGTGCACATTCGAATTCCGGTAATGTCTGGGTTTGTTTGTTAGAAAAGTTTCTAGTTCCCAAAATTGCTCGAAAATTGAATTAGTTCGGCCCTGAGGTGAAATATTGATTAGTATAAACGCGGGCGCCTTAACCCCGCAGCCGCACTCAAGGCGACTACTCACTCATGCTTATATTGATCGCAGATAACAAATTAAACCTAGATCTACGCATGCTTGGAGAATGAACTATGAAAACAATAAAAATAACAATACCGTAATTGCAAAAGCAAATCTGAACTTTTTTATTAACTCGCAACACCAAACTGGAAGATGAAATTCTGAAAATCTGGAACAATGAAGAACAGAAATTGCAGCCGAAAACTTCAAAGCATATAGTCTAGGTAAAATTCGTGGAACCCTAATCTGGGTTTTAACAAGAGTATTTATATTAAAAATCATAATCCTAAAGAAAAACGACGAAAATCCGAAACTCCTTCCGCGTAAAGCCAAACGACAGCGTTCCATAGGCCTGCTAAGCACTCGGTAGCGCTACCATAAAAGAGGGGTAGCGCTCCCGCTTCGTTAACCTTCCGCGTTGACCAACTGCTCCTTGCGTTGACTGTTGACCAAGACCACGCGGTAGCGCTACACCACTTCTGGTGTAGTGCTCAAGAATCCTCTGTTCAGTTTTGGGACCTTTTTGTGCCCACTTTGAGCGCTCCAACAAATTGGGGTAGTGCTCCCGACGGTTTTCGACCATTTCCATGCAAAATCCGCCCGCTTCCACCTCTGATCGACGTGCATGTACTTCCACTATCACGAAATTGCATTAAAATCCCTGAATTATCTGCAAATTCCGCTTAAGACACAAAAACACCATGTGCACATATTAAATGAAAAATAAGGCTCAAATCGCACGTCTAACATGCTAAATCCCCCTACTTAGGCGCCTGATAAGCAAGCTTTCCACGCGCCTATCAATGCCTGGGTTTTGTTTGTTAGACGAGTTTCCGTTTCCTAAAACTGCCCGAAAATCAAGTTAATTCGGCCCCGAGGTGTAACATCGATTAGTCTAGTGCGCAGCGCTTTCGCCCGCAGCCGCACTCTATACGACTACTCGCTCATGATGCTTGAAGTAACAAAAATTATAATAACCCTAGATCTGAACATGATTGCAAATTAAAATATCAAAATAGAAAACGATACCGTAAATTGCAAGGAGAAATCAAACTTGATTATCAATACGAAACACCAATCCAACAGCTGAAACTCTGAAAATCTGGAACAAGCTTGAACGTATAATGATGGCAGAAAACTGTAGCCGAAAACTTCAAAACATAAAACCTAAGGAAAATTCGTGGACCCCTAATACAAGTTTTAACAAGAGTATTTATACTAATCCTTGTAATCCTAATGAAAAACAAACGAAAATCCGAAAATATTCTCCACGGAAACCCAAACGACGACGTTCACTGGGTCTGATAAGCGCTCGGTAGCGCTACTGCAAAACCTATGTAGCGCTACCGCTTTGTTAAGTCGTGTGTTGACCGGCTGCTCCTCCCATTGACCGTTGACCACTAACGAACCAGTAGCGCTACACCTCTTTTGGCGTAGCGCTCAAGAACCTTCTGTTCATCTTCTGCACCCTTTTGTGCCAATCTTGAGCGCTCCATAGACTTGGGGTAGCGCTCCCGACGGGTTACGATCACTTTTACGCGAAACCCACTTCATTCTCACTCTTGGTCTACGTGCATGCATTCCCAACAACTCCGGTTGGCGCAAAAACACCTCAAATTCCTGCACTTAAGCACAAACACAAAATCCAACCACGTGCACGCATTAATTGGAAAATGAGGCTTAAACCGCACGTCGAACATGTTAAATTACCCTACTTAGGCGCTCAAAAGCAAGCTTTCCACGCGCCTATCAGAGTGGTGGCATCATCGTGGTGGGGGAGCAATGGTGGGAATAATAGTAGTGTAGTGGCAGCAGTGGTGGTGGGTCTGATGAAGTGGTGGTCATGGTGGTGGTGGTAGTTATCTGGGAGTGGCGAGATAGTGGTGGTGGTGTAGTGGTGACAGTGGGGGAGTGGTGGTGAAGGTGGTGTCAGTGGTGGTGGTAGCAGTGGCAGAGTGGTGGTGGTGGTGTAGTGGTGGCGGCAACAATGGGAGTGGGAGTGGCAGAGTAATGGTGTGAGTTGTGATGATGGGGTGGCAGCGGCAGTGGTGGTGGGAGTGGCGAAGTGGTGGTGGTGGTGTAGTGGTGGTGGCAGCGGCGGCAATGGTGTTGGGAGTGGCGAAGCAATGGTTATGGTGGTGTGAGTGGTGGTGGCGGTGGTAGTGGTAGTTGTGGTGTGAGCGGCGGAGTGGTGGTGGTATAGTGGTGGCAGTGGTGGTCGGAGTGACAGAGTGGTGGTGGTGGTGGTGGTGGAAGTGACGGAGTGGTGACCATGGTGATGGTGGAGTGGTGGTGGCGGCGTAGTGGATGCATCGAAAAAGTATTTGTAGTAGTTGTAAATTCAGTAAAAATTAAGGAGCTCAAAGCTACTTAATTTTTATCAACATTTTAGCTCATATTTTAAGTGCCACTTAATTGTTTAAGTAATGTAAAATATGGTTATCAAACTTACTTAATTAATTCTGTTTTAAGTGCTGAATCTAGATTATCAAACAAGGCCAAATATTGCACCTTAATTTCATCGAACGTCTAAAATTCAACACATAATTCTAACAATTCTCCACCTTCACTTGAATTCCATTCAACTCAACACCATAAAGCAATCCTCTCACCACACCACTCTTCTCCAAACACCCCTCGTGGGGCAATCCCCCATACAATGATCACCAATGGAAAGAACGAACAAGGCTCAAGCACTACTGCTCAACCTTGCAAACACGACTTAGGAAAGCCAGCCGCACATGCCTCTAAATTGAGCCTCTATCTTCAACTAAGCACTTCCCACCCAATACACTCCTCAAGGATGCAAACACAAATTTGCTCGAGCTTCACCCAGAGCTAAACTCCGAACTCCACCACGGAGTTAATGGACCAATTGAGCAACAGTCTTCAAATGGGCACTTTCCACCCAACGCATCCATTACTGATGCAATAGAAGACTTGCTCAAACTCCCCCACAGAGTTAGTATGCAAAACCCGCATACGCCATCTGAGTTGAACCCGAATTCACACCAACTAATGAGGACTCCAGCAATGTAGCACCCACAATCGTACTTCCATCAAGCACATAGAGGTTACTTAATTTCTAACTCCCCATCAAAACACTAGCACCCTTAGAAATCCTCAAAACTCCACCTTCAGCGGTATACTTCTAACCATCGGAGTCAAGAGATCCTAAAGATACAAGGTTTCTTCAACAGTAGTACATGCCAAATACCAAACAATGTCCTCACAGCACCATCATGCATTCTAACTTTAATTGTTCCAATCCCAACAATTATACAGGGCATGTTGTTCCCCGTTGACCGCTTCATAGTAATCAAACCATTCTTTATGCAGACATATGAGGCAAGAACATCATAAAACAAAATCCACTCAGTACTAGAACAGACATCTCCAATTGTCACTGAAAGGACAGGCTCAGACCCATCAGAGTCACAATCAGCAACACTAGCAACAACCTTCTCTTCAACTTTGCCCTTATTTTTCGACCTATGACAATTTTTCTTCGTGTGCCCGTGCTTCTTACAGTAAAACCACAATAATTCATCCTGATATGTGGATTGCGAGCTAGAACCCCTCTACTGCCTTTATCCCTCTCAAAAGTTCTTCCTTGCACAACTAACCCATCAGCATAAACATCACCTTTGTCGGATACCTTTTTACTCAATTCTTTTGAATATAAACTGGATTTCATCAATCGAAACATCAATATTTTTAAAGATCCAGAATAATTCAATTTAACTCATCTAAATGGTCTTTAATGGGGATATATTTCCTCAGATGAAATGTATAAAGGCGTTGCTTCAAATACAACCGGTTGGTAGCGATTTCATCATATAGATGCTTTTCAACTTCAACCAACTATCGACTGCTGCAGTCTCCTCCCAACCCTCATGAAGCACATCATCAGCTAGACTTAACTAAATAGAACTAAGGGTCTTCACATCAAGGTCATCAAAATCCTCCTCCTCCATGTTTGCAGGTTTCTTGGTCTTCCCCAACATAATCCTTGTTGAACTAGCAAAGCCTTGATACACTACGGGTTGAAAGAAGCGCTATGCCCATCAAACTTATCAACTTCATATCGAGTCGTCATATTGCAATCGATACCAAAAAAAAAAGCGAAAAACAAGAGCCTTGGATTAAAACCCTAAGCTCTGATACAGTTTGTTATGACAGCCACAAAGTAAGAGAAAAACAAACCAACAAGCAAAAAATCAACGACACAAAGATTTACGTGGTTCCCCTCAAGCACGAAGCAAGAAGGTACTCCACGGGGGAAGAGTGAGAGAGGTTTCACTATGAATGGGAAACAATACAAAGAGTCAGCTATATTCGTAACTCTAATTGAAGCACCTAACAGATATATAGGGATTCGAAAGTCTCAAGAACACAAAAGAGCAACACAAAAAGCCCTAATATCCAATCCCAAGAACTAAAGATAAAACCCTAAAAGGCCACAAGACTCCTATTTATAGAAAGTACAAAAATTAGGTCATATAGGCCTTAAAAAAGCACAGCCGCGTCAAAACTACGCCAAACCCGTGTAAAACTGTCCGAATGGACTTGATTCCCGTCCGGACGGAAATTCCAGAGAACTCCCCTGCGATGTTGATAGAAAACTGCTTGCGACAAATAGTGAACCTTTCTTCGAAAGTCTAAATTCAAGGCATAATTTCAACAATGACGATACTCACAATTAATTTCAGGTCAGTATCTTTTGGAGCTTACAATTGTAATACTATTAATTTCCACTCCAAACCAGGTCAGTATCACGATTAACTCGATTTTTCTGTAAGGTGGTTTCGTTGTAATTTTATAATTTTGTTGTATGGCATTTCATAATCATTTTAAAATAAATTTCATTATCAAAAATTTTATTTTCGTTATCATTGAAATGATAACTGGACTGGAAACGTAATTCGAAACCTGGATGGAACCGTAGCTAAGTTTGGAATGACTCAGTTCGATGAGTTTTACGGGTCAATTTGGTTTTCAAAATATCTAATCCGCACATAGGGGTTTAAATTGAGCCAAACAAACCGAACATAGTATTGCTTAAGCTTAGCTCAAACTCTTAATTTATACACTTGCACTGGCTTCGCTTAAGCTTGAGAATTTTTCAGGACCAAATATTCGAGCTCAGCACATATTTGAAATTTTTGTAATCATGATAAGATTGGCTTGGATCGTAAAGACTTAAGTGTGCCAGTCGATCGAGCTTTTTGGGATTAAGCCCTAAGATTACTCCAAGGAAGATTTTATAGGAGTTGGTGAAGTACTACCTTTCTATAACTCGTTGAATCATTTTTATTTTTATTTTTTTGTGGATATGCCAGAGATTTGAAAACGTAGTAGATAAAAGGTCTAAAAGAAAGAAATGTTAGATTTTATGTCTTTATGTTATTTATTAATTTCTCCCAATTTTTTTTTATAATTGGTTCCTTGTTCACGAGCCTATAAAGTCAAACACCAGCCGAAATATTCCAGTTTGGCTTGAATTCTCGAACAAACAATAAAAACTGATTGAGTTTTGTTTGCATTTCATGTGAACAAGCTTAAACGAGCCCAAAGTCGAACGAGCTTGAGTCGAGCTCAAGCTTTTTGGTTCATTAAGCAACTCTATCCACAAATTAATTTGGTTCTAGGTTTAAAAAAAAACCGTATTAATCCGGTCTATACCCACGACTATTAAATATATATACATATGCCCGCTTCATGAAAATATGGCATCACATTCTCATTTCTATCTCTTCCAAATATCGAAATCATGAAGTAAGGCATATCACATTCTCAGTCCTCCTCAAGATTCCCACCATCCAAACTTCAAATTCATGCCCAGTGTCTAGTGTCGGACGCCTTTGGTATAGATGATTTGGACCAGACAACGACTCAATCAGCCTTGTACGTACATTTATGCCCTAAAGAAGCTGTCTTTATTTTTTGTCCTTTCGTGAAACTTTTTGTGTAAAAGTTTCATTAAAAGATAAAAAAGGGATGTGAATATTAATTTGGAGGGTGTGAAAATCAATTACGTATTTTATTTTGCTCAGCACATAAGGGAAAATTTATTAGAACTCCATAGGGTAAATCAAGAGAAAGGAATGAAAGCGCATCACAACTAAAAAGATATATCCCAACTATTGGTACCTAAATCTTATGTTGATGTAAACCCAAGAGATTGGCAAAGTGGTCTTGCCTTGGAATTTAAGAGTTTACGCTCATCTAAGGTTTCAGGTTCAATTTCTCTTGTCAGCAAACTCTTGGGGCCACTGGGGTTGTGCCCGGTCGTTACCTCCAGTACCTTGGAATTACTCGAGGTGCTCGCAAACTGACCGGATATCCGGTTCTCCAAAAAAAAAAAAAAGAACACCTTATGTTGATGTATAGTCTAATCCTTTGACTCATTCGTAAACAGATGGATTCAAATTTAGACTGCTAAAAGAAAGTGTAGCGTTTCGATATGGTTTAGAAACTTCTAAAGAAATTCTGCTATTTATTTTTCCAAAATTGACCTTATACTACCAGTTATTTTCAAGCTGATATGATCGATTCTCATATTTTAATGAATTATGCTCAAACTAACAAAAACTTGTGGTGAGCAACTTCATAAAAATAAGATTTTACCGACAATGTAGTTAGGTTAGGCTGTAACTTGAAATTTTATGAAACTGACTCAATTTAATAATGCTGACGGTTAAGGAGTAACCAAAAAAGATTTAGAATTTGAAGATCATATAAACACATCTATCTAGCTCTCTATCTATCTCTCTCTCTCTTGCTTTTAATATACTAAACGATTTGGACCGGCGAGGTGAATCTCAATCTCCCACCGACGAGAACAACACGTTCGGCCATGTTGAACATATATACCCTAAAGAATCTGCCTCCAACGTACGTGCATCACAACTAAAGCAAAAAATTAGAACACAACTAGGTTGGCAAAACGGGTACATTGAGAGAAAGGACTAATGCATGTGCATCACAACTAAAGAAATAAATTGCAGCTAAGTTGGCACCTATACCTTATATTGATGAATACTTATGTGCAAATCGACGGGTTCAAGTTTAGAAACTGTTAAGAAACTTCTAAAGAAAGTTTGCTAAAAAAAATTTCCCAAAATTAAACTTATGCTACCAATATTTTCAAGCTGATTTGATCCATTCTCATATTTTAATTAACTACATATGCTCAAAAATAACAAAAACTTGTGGGGAGCAACTTCATAAAAATAAAATTTTAACGACAAAGTAGTTAGGTTAGCCTATATCTTGAAAATTTTATGAAATTGACTCAATTTAATAATACTGACGGTTAAGGAGTAACCCAAACACGATATAGAATTTAAAGATAATATAAACTCATCTATCTCTCTCTTGCTTCGCTTGTGTCCAAGACCCGTATAGGATATGGTCACATCAAACTCAAGACTCTTAACCACTTAAAAATTTTCGCGTGTCACGTGACTAAATATATGAACCCGTCAAAATTGTGTGATAGTTAAGGGATTCCGAGGCTAACACGTGACCATGCCAGACCTAGAATATATATAATTAGGCATGAATAGGAATGAAGGTTCAAAATACCTTTCAAACAGTGACTGCAAGCATTTTAGTTAACTTACACAACCCCCAAGCATATTAATCAATGTCTTTTCTATATATGAAAACAATTGGAATCAGCTTTCATCTCACTTTCCCAAGAAACCCAATTGAGCTCCACAAATCAGTCATCAACCAACCCTGGAAAACCTCAACAAACCAACTTTGACTACTCCCATCCAACCCTCTAGCTTCTCCAATATTATTCACAACCGTTTATATACAAGTCATTTAATAGCTAAAACAGTATTAATTCTCCAAAGACTCTACATATATAGTATCTATATAATTTTTGTACCAAAAGAGGACTACATGGTTAAAATTCTTCATTTAAGTATATAATACACATCCTTCATTTAATTAGGAATATACAGGCTACACACACACACACACACACACACACACATATATATGCAATTTTACAAAGGAAAATGATTTTCGCATTTTTTTTTTTTTGGATAAATGCACTCACTTTTGGTCTTTTAGTAAAAAAAAAATACACACAAAAGTTTCGCTGAAGAACATGCAACAAACTGAGTGCATTTATGAAAAGTTGGAGTCTCAAAATCATTACCCTTTGCAAAAGTTTAAAAAATAATAATAATAAGTGTCCCAAAATACGAGAAAATTGTTTAGTGTTCTGGGACATTTCCGGGGCAATAAGTAATCTCTCATCTTAGAGGCACTTTTTAAGAAAACAACCTAGAAGTACTAAATGAATGTATGTGTACAAAGCTTTATATCAAACTCAAAACTTAATATGATAGGTGGAGAAATCTAGTGTTGCATTAATAAAGTTATCATCATCGGCGGCGGCGGTGGCGGCGTGACAACTCCAACACAGGCTCCGGCGATTTTTTCCTGTAATTTATGTTTTCCTTTGTTTTTCCTTTTTCGGTTTTTGTAGGTTTTTTTGGTAGATTTTTTGATAGGTTCTTGTACTGAGGTTTTGATTTAATGGATTTCCATCTCTTTACCGAAAAATATGATCATCACCATTTCATACCGAATCAATGTTAGATTATACTATCTAAAAATAAGCGTGTGTATTGTATCATTTGTCCTTTGTTATTAATTTCTCTCCACCTTTGCTTAGGTTAGTTTGTATTAAACTTGATTTAGTTGTACAAAGCTGCCACAATTGACCCTTGTGATTATACATTTCAATTTGTTTCTTTCCATTATTAACCCATTGACAAGAAAAAAGATCCACGCAAAGGAAAAAAGTTGGAATATGCAATTAAAACATGTCTCATACACACCTTGACTCAGAGTTTACGGCGAGTGCCTAAATTTGGGAGTAAATATTCCCTTGGTCAGGAGTTCGATTTCCCGCAAGGTGAGTACCTGTACGTGCTAAGTGAGGGGTCATGACTGGTGTGGTTACGCCAGCTCACTCCGAAGTTTGGGTTGTGCAGTGGGTCCAATTAGTGGCCTGCTGTAAAGTTGTTCTTTGGTTATCAAAAAAACCATCTCTCATGCTACTTAATTAATTTTAATTAGCAGCCCTTGGTTAGCAATTACTAAGTTTTTTAGGCAACCGAAATTTTGATGGGTTAATTTTTGGAACAAGGTGACGTGTTGTCCAACACAAATACTATAATCAAATGAAGTATCCCATAAGAATAAGAATGTTATGTAATGGTGTTTTAATTTTCTTGTTTCATTCTTACCCAAAACTAATCCTATTAAATACCTACTAAAATACTTACATTTGCTTTATGAGTCAAGTACAATTCGTTGCCTTTCTGGTATTTTTTCTGGGTTAATTAATTAAGCTTTCATTTTCAGCAAACATGAGTGAAGAATCCATTGAGCCTAGCTAAGCCATCAATCTGTAAAACTAAGTGGCACAAGAAAATGACAGTTTAGCTAACCCTAATATATAAATGGGTTTTTCTCTTAAAAGGGTTATCATCATCGATCGGGTGACTATCTCCTAATCAGCACGATGACAAAATTATCTAGATACCATCAATTAATTTGATTGGAACAAAATTAGATTACCCACTGCTTCTATTTAGTAAACCGAAAAATCTAGGAACGCTATTTTAAAATACAACTTCGGATACAACTGTGTTTGAAGTCGTTGGATGAATGTGGACTCATGTCCGTCCGACAGTTCAGCGTCCAGAGTTGTATTTCAAAATTGGGTCCGCAGCATTACTCTATAACGTTGTTTTTTTAAGTAAAACAGCACTCAATTGTTTTCCAATGTACCAAAAATTTATACATCAAGACTCATTTCCGAAAAATCTAGGAACGCTAGTTTGAAATACAACTGTGTTCGACAGTTCTGTGTCAAGATTGTATTTTTAAAATTGTGTCCGTAGCATTACTTTGTAATGTTGTTATACATCAAAACTCATTTCCGATGTACCAAGAAAAAACAAAAATGTCAACATTAACGTTGGAAATCAAAGGTGGTCCTAATTTGTGAAACTATTACGCCGCCTTTCGGTTAAGCAATTCAGAGGCTCTCACATCCTTATCAACGATTCCTTCTGCTGCTGAATTTAATTTGAGGAGTCTCAGTTGCTTGCTAAATGTAGATAATTTTATGACACGTTACTGTTAAAATCTCCCAACATTTTGTTTTTCATTTTTATATGCTAAGGAGTTGCCAGAATGGAACGGTTGTTGAATAATACCTTTCTTGTATAACTTCTCAAGTGTCCACATGCACTAGGTTTAAAATTTCCGTCAGCTAAAAAAAGTGTTTAGACCAGCTTACGCATATATCGACTAATTTTGGAAATATAATACACCGCCAACTTGTGAGAAACCAATTAAAGCTTGAGCGAATCATCTGAGAAATTTCAAACCTGAGACCTTAGAAAAGAGTAAAAAAACCCTGGCTCTTCGATCTCGGTACATGTAGGTGGTTGAATGATACAATTAAATACGTTTTACCCGGACATGGATTCAATCGGCCGCCATGCATATGTTTCTATATATGTAAATGCATGGTCGTTTTGGAAAATGAGCACGTGTCATTGACTGATTTAAAAATTAACTAGACTGGTTATTAATTATGAACCGCGACAATCAGATGCCACCACACGAGAAAACTTGTATTGCAAGTTTCATTGTGCGAGTTCCTCTCATTCACGAGTTTTCAAGCGTATTTGCTTCCAAATTCATTCAAATTCAAGTCTAACGTTATTTTCAGTCCATGTTTTAGAGGTTTTCCATTTTTAGAGGTGGATTTGAAAAGCCAAATTTTATCATACAATCAACAAATTATAAATGGCATATTCTCAACACGTATATTGAGCTCTCAAAAACTTAATCATGTAAACAGAAGGTAATAAAGCACGTTGACTAATTAGGGGGCTAGTATGTACAAACTTTTGCTGCTTTGTTCACGCCATTCAAAAAAAAAAAAAGAGTGAACATTACTCACTTTGTGATCGAACTCAAAACGAGCTGCACTTTCATGATCAAAGTCGTTCATTTATATGGTTTTTTTATTACAAATCCTATTAAATGCTATCGACCAAATTAGTTCCATATATCGTTAGTCGTTCAATGGAAAAAGAATTTTCTTGTACGTACCAGAATTTGAGTCCCGATTTCTAGACAAAGAATTAAATGAAACCAACCAAGATTAATTTGGAACGTTTTGAAAGGAAATTGGACACAAACAACAATGGCACAATCAACAAATTAATAAGCAAGCAACGGCACAAAGTCTTTTTTTTTTTTTTTTATGCAGACGAAAGTGATACAAGAACAAACGCACAAAACTCTGTAAAGTCACTTATCAAAAGGAAAAGAAAAAATTAAAAAAATATATCGAAAAGAAGATATTATAATGAAAAATTTAGAAGAATTTTCTAAGTGCACTATAAAATCTCACTCTCCAAATAGCAATGTGAGGAACAAGTGCACTTTTCGGCGTATGCAATTTACCTGCTTCAAGTTGCATGCAGGGACGGATTCAGAAACTTATATCAGTGATGGTACAAATTAGTTACAACGGTGAATTTTTTTTAACTAAACTTAACCTGTATATTTGTAACTCATTACAATAATACAAATGGGTGACTATACGTACAATTTCACCTTATGATTGAGGTAGCACAAGAAGAGAGTATGAAAATTTTGAAAAATAGTCTCCCAAATAAATGGTATTTTTGTGATGTATGTGAGGAAAATAACTTGTTAAAAAATATCAAATACCGAAAATCGTTTAAAAGACCACCGTGGAAACTCAACTTTAGTATGCTGTCGTTATCGTTATTAATGGAATTTATTTTCACTCTCGAAAAAAGAGAGTCAGGGTGGCCAAGCCCAACCCATAGAAACCCATTACAATGGGCTTGGATTTCGGTGAGATTTTGATTGGGCTGCAAGCCTTGTTAGTAACTGGGCTTATTGGGGAAAAATATACTCCCTCTGTCCCATTTTAAATGCTCCCTACGAATATCCGTGCCATTTTCAAACGTATTTATCTTTTTATTTGTAATGTTTTCAAAGTTTTTTAAAAATTTGTCTAATAGAACTAATTGAGATCTATCAAATAAGATCCATATTGCATATAAAATACATTATAGAATGAAAACTACAAGAGTTTTAAAAAGGCACGCATAACCGTAGGGAGCAATTAAATTGGGACGGAGGGAGTATCTGCCTGTGGGCTTTCTGAGTAATTGCTATTTATCTCCAACTCTTTCGGAATATTACGGAATGGTCTTTAACAACCGAGAATAAGATTTCACAATTTTAAGTACTACGATATAGCTATATCAGTCCAATAAAGAACTTCACCATACATCGTTTTCCTTCACAGTTCTCTTAGGCTCCATTTAGTTGTCGGGAATATTATGTGAGAATGTGTATTCCCAAGAGAAATGAAGTGAAATGAATTAATGGAAAAAAAAAATTAGTTTCCCTTGAGTGTTCAGTTGATAAAGAATCTTGTAGGAAAACTAAAAAAATTTCCTTTTAGAGGATGTGTTTTGCAGGTAAATATTTTCCAGTGGAAAAGTAAGAGTTGTGGGTCCCACAACTTTCTTAGTAACTAAACACAAAGAAAGTTCCAGGGGGCTTGATTTTTCCGTTTTGGAATAAAAACTGTGAGCCGGTCTCAGTTGTAAGTCCATACCAAAAGATGCTCTCCCTTTATAGATAGAAAGAAAATCACTTCAATCCTAAAACATAATCAACCATAATATATATCTTTGCTTTCTAGGAATTACAATCCTTATTCATGTTTGAGTTTCTTAATCTATAAGATGTGCGACTGACTCGAAAAAAATACATGGGTCTTCAAATACTCCCTCCGTTCCAAAACAGTAATGATACATACACACAAAAAATGTACCCACAAATTACCCACACACTCACACAAGTGTGTGGGCTCCACACACACTTGCACATCTAGTGTGTGTGGAGCCCACACACTTGTGTGAGTGTGTGGGTAATTTGTGGGTACATTTTTTGTGTGTATGTATCATTTTTTGTTCCAAAATAATGTTCCACTACGAAAAGTCGTGCCATTTTCAAATCAAAAATTGAACTACTTCCGTAAATTATTTTTGAATTTTTTCGCACCAAATTAAAGTACTTGACGAGTACTTTAATTCGGTGCGAAAAAATTTGAAAATTGATACACGAAAGTACTTCATTTTTTATTTAAAAAATGGAAAAAAATGAGAAAATGGACTCTTATTTAGGAACGGAGGAAGAATTAGTCAAGATATAGTTAAGGTGGCCCCGACTTCGATCCAGTAAGAAAACTAAGAATAAATATGATTGCGTTCGACAAATGGCTGACACATGTACCGCACTTATTTTTTGCAATCGCGTTCTTGGAACAAAAAGCATACCAGACGTAAGACTTAACTTCAAGAATGTATGAGTGAAGGGTTGATTTAAATTCCATAGTGGTGTGTTGATGTGGACTGCCCTTTTTGGACAACATCTGGGTTTATATATATTTGCTTTATATAATCGAAGCCCAAAGCATTCAATAAAAGATCCCATAAAACAGGCTGCATTCACATGATGAGAATTGCTGATTTATTGGTAATTTTCCTATAGTAATTAATCATATACATAAAATGGTACCGATGGCTTTGCGTTTGGGGAGAAAATTTTTGTTACAACTGTTGTACCCCATCAAATTTTAGCGTTTTCTGGAAAGATAGGTTTCTGGGATGCCGAAAGTTGTTTCTCCTTTTTTCTTGTGGGGGAAATTTTTTTACTTTGTCATAGTATTTGGTAGGTCTAAAAGTAGTGTTACTGACGATTTAACCCATAACGTTTTGGCTAAGTGGCATGAGAAAGCAATAAGTGTTTGTATCGCATATTCAAATTCCATAGAGGTCAAACATTCATAACCTTGGAGCAATCAGAGGTTTTCCCAGTCATTAACTTTAAGGCCCCGAAATCAATTAAGGTATGGGAAAACTGGCTGAGACATCCGTTTATCAGAAATAAAATGACGATTTTCCCTTAATCAAATAGGTGCAAAATAAAGAAAGCAAAGTCATAAACTTCTTCATGGGTACCCGAAAAGCATAGTATAGCCTTTCGGGTAACACAAGAAATGGGTTATTTTTTGAAAATAAGGAACTATATTGCGAGAGATTAGTGGAGGCTACAAAATCATGTGGAGATTGGCTCAAAATCAGATGGTCCACTGGAAGCTGAGAGTTTTAATTAGAAGACACCCATACAAGGCTTCCCTTTTGTGCTACGTAACCTGATGATTTCCTCTGATTCTGGCGTGGTTGAATCAGAGAGTGAGGCTGAGAGCAATTTTGTATATGCGAGGGTGGGTCGAGAGTGTGTACTCCTTCCTATACATATAGTAAATTCGATGCCCCTGGATGTACCCGGTTTTAATTTGAAAACCACGTAAAATTGCTTGCGTTATTTCTGTGTTTGATTCTTGCATGTGTATCCGTATGGCTTGCAATCCGTGGGTGCACAACAAATTATCACATTTTGAGTGAAGATGAGTTATAACAGCTAGATTTCCATTAAATGAAGACAATGCTTGTAGAGTGCAGGGCCGGGTCATGGCATAAGTCAATGAAGCCACCGCTTCTGGCCCTTTTAAAAATGTAAAAAATAGGAGCTCTCAAACATATAAGCCTCTTATATATTGTAATGGATGTTTATTTTTTGATGACTGTATACTTAAATTTGTTCAATGATAATTGTTTTGTAATGGTTTCTTATGAAGATATGTGTTGAAAAAGTTTATTATGCAAAATACATCGGGGCCTCATCTAATGAGTCCGTTTCAAACCTCCAAAACTAATGAGCAGGCACTTGTAGAGTGCATTAACATTTGGGCACTTGCTCCCGAAACCAGAAGCAGCTGCTACCAATTTTCTTCAATGCATGCAACCAATTTTCTTCACTAAGTGGACTATTAATAGGTTAGCAAAACAAAAGGGAAACATGATACTTCTTCTTCTACAAAGAAACGAAAGCATCACTTCTTCATACAGAAAACAAAACTCTCGTACAGACATATACACCCTGTTTTCATTCTGTGTTTTTTTATTCATACTTTGAAGCTATATATTTTGAGCATACGGGCGATTCTTGGTTTGAGGAAAGTTTTAGATGCACACAAACGTTTCCAGGATCGTTTTATCTTGGGAGTAAAACGTCACACAACTTGGCGCAAGTGGGGAGGTATCTTCTCTAAGGAGAGCGCTTTATGCGTGAGTCGATCCACATAAGTTTTCTCATAAACTCCTAATTTTGTGCTTACATAATTATCTCAATTTTTATTGTTGTGTTGTTGTCTCCGGTTACCAAAATTTACAGAATTTCTAACGTCTTTTTCCAACAGGTTATGTAACTTAAGTTGTGTTTGGCAGCTTGCCAACCGTTTCGCAGGGGTTGGGAGGCACAGGCTTAGAATGAAAGGGTGAGTTGACTGGTGGCGGATTCAGAAATTCAGTGTGAGGAATTTTTTAACTGAAACATTGTATTTTTTACACATTCCATTTAAGATAGTTTTCACAAAAAACACTACGCTAAATTTCGCTTTTAACGGCATTAAAAGATTGCCGGTAAAAGCCTTAAAACTGCCGGTAAAAGTATTTTTAGCGGTAAAGCAACCATTGGAATCCAGACTACCGCCTAAGCAACCGTCAGGAAAGTAAGAATGGCGGTAAAGTAAATCCACAAACCAAACCATTTAACACGGTCTTTACTTTTTTAAAACCGGGACCAAACCACAGTACTAAAAAACCAAACCAAACCATTCGGTTTGGATTGATTTGGACTGGATTTGCGGATTGACGGTTATTTTGCTCACCCCTGAAATAAATGACAAAACTTGAAAAAGGTTCCGAAAAGATAAACAAATACCTAAGAAAGTTCCTTCGAAAACAAATGGACAAAATTTGAAAAAGCTTTGGAAAAGATAAACAAATGCCTAAAAAATTTCCCTTTCAGAACAATTTTCATCTTCTTGTTTCTTTTTTTTTTTTTGGTTTAGTTTTTAAACTATACTAGTTTTCTCCTATCTAGAAAATCATAAAAGTAAAAAGTCTAATTCACCTATAAGAAATTGAAAAAAAAAATTAAAAAGACAAAATGAACTTTAGAGAAAACACCTTTTTTTTTTTTGGATTGAGTTTGACGGCCTACCTAGCGCTAGCCGATTGGTTATTTTCAAATCAAACTAATAGTATTTTACCATCCAAACAATTCATCTAACTCTTTATGTAATATTAACATCTTATTTGGTGGAACGTACTCCATTTCATTCATGTAATGGAGAGGATGCGGATCTCTAGTTGGGATCGATGTTCTTTCTTGCTTTCATATCCTTCAATGTACATTTGCTCTCCTAAAGTTGAAATCTTACCATAACACTTATTCATTCCATACAATGGGATTTTCTTTTCCTCTTTTGTTTTGTAAATTCCAATTCAAAATTGTAACAAAGTGAAATACATATGGCTATTCATCTCCGTGGTCGCCCCAGTTTTGTGAGGGAAAAAGTGGACAAAGCATGCACACAGCTCTTGACTGTCCTCAATCGTGTCCGTACAAGGAAAATTAGACCAAAACTCTTGACTACTGCATTTGATTCAAGCCATCAATTGAATTTGTTGAACCAAATTGGTATTGGCAAATACCTCACATTCAGCATGTACCATTGCACTCTTCATATTTAAACCTTTCACTTTTTCATTTTTTAAATTATAACTGATAGTCAGAGACGGAACCAGAATTTTTGCATAGGGGAGACAAGCTATACGTCTGGAGCAGGGGCGGACTATATAATTTGATGATATTTTTTTTTCAATAACATAGTAGGATTTTTCCAAATTGTGGCAACGGCAACGGCAACGGCAACAACTCGGCGCTCCATCCTTGCTAATAGTGTGGGAGGAATAGGATGGGTGCAACAATATACACAACATGCAACATGTTGAGGCTTTGTCCTAAACTAGCCGTTCATGTGATTTTTCTTTTGGCCTAAATTGGCATTTTTAACTATTTTCTGTGATATCGGAGTGGGCTTTCAGACTATGAAATCTTATTATGGACTTACATAAAAATAAGAACAAGATAGACATCAAACATTATGAAAAAAATTGGTGTCAAACGTGGTCCATACTATTTTGTTACAAATTTAGCACTTAACCCATTAGTCAACTCATTGAATAATTAGTTAACCTCAATAAATCGTTTTCGTTGTTGGGATAAGATAAGATATAGAAAGTATGGATGACTACACAGAAATAATTATAGAACTTTCCTAGGTAAATACCATTTATCTGATTATATTTTTTTGGTGACCCCTAAATTCCACTGGTCCTTACCATGTTGTTGATACCATAAAAAGATTCATTTCACATTTGACATACGACAAGGGCATAATTGTCATTCTCTCTCAGTGTGAAAGGAACTTTCGTCCGATTAGTGCTTAATTCTTTACTAAAAAACAAACTGTTTTATTCTTGTTTTTAACCAAGCCAGTCAACTAACTTTATTACCAAATGACTGGAATGCCCCTTGGTTTCGTTTTCGTTGTTTTCGCTATGGGTGATCTTTATTATTATCCCACTCATTAAAATAGAGACTATCTTACGTAAGTTCTTATATCACGGACGAGTAAAAAATTCAAAAAAAAAAAAAAAAAGTTTTGATCTCAATTAGACAACTTCAAAGAAGAAAAGATGAAGCAACAAACATGTACAAAGAAATTGATTCGTCATTGATGACTCTTACATATACCGTAATTTCTAGAAATCTACCGATGCCACTCCTTCAAACCCGAGGTGCTCACTTCGTCAGCAACACGACAACCGACCAATCTTACTTCATTGAGATTGAAAAACTCTCGCATAAACTAGAAAATAATGTAATAAGTGTAGAGTAACTTCATTTAAATATATCACTCTTTTGAAATCACTACAAAACTGAATTCAATTTTGTTTTACTGTTTCTTCCTTTCTGTATAAATTACGTACAATCTTCTTCTTCTTTTTTAATTGGATCAATATAAATTTGTGTTTTGTAACTAAAGTCTTGGGACATTTCTGTCCTCTAATTAAATAACGCGGCTTTGACTATTCGATTACACATAATTTACACGTCGAAATCATTCTTTTTTTAAAAATAACGTTTTCCAAAGTGTCATTATAGAAATTAAAAAGTTGTTATTTTAAGGTTATTGATCTGGTAAGTGGAAGGCATGCTAACATTTGACTTTGTAATAAAGTGTCATGATTTTAATGCGGCAAAGATAGCAGCGACAATAATGTGTAACTCCAACGTCACCAACTACAGCAGAAATGGCCTAAAAAGTCACTTTGACTTATTTTTTCGTCTTTATTAGAATTTTTTTTATATTATTAGTTCGCTTCAACTAGAGAAATTCATAAAGGTAAAATATTATAATTATAACTCTCAATTTTTTGAATAAAATCGAAAAAGTGTAAAAATTTGTCTTTTTAACTTATTTTTGTTTTTATTCAAAAAAATTTAAGCCTGGATCATAATTTTTCCCGCGACCAGGCCCTTTTATCATGACTTTTGCGACTTTCAGACCTTGTTGATCCACTATTGTACGAATAGCATTTCCTACCATGGTTTGCGTAGCGAAAGGGGTCCCTCTTCTTCTACATCCACAAGTTCCGGCAGAGGACCAAGAAACCACTCCACCTCTTACATCTGTAACAGTCACAATAGTATTATGGAAACTTGCTTGAATACGAATAATTCATTTTGATAGTTTACGTGTATTCTTATGTGAACTAATACGTCGATTCCTACGGAAATCAAAATTCTACGTATAGCTCTTGGCATATTTTATCATCTCATAAATATTAAGATATATGGATATACCCATTTCCTGTCAAACTGGATCCCCTTTTATTTGTATATTGGATTGGGTTTACTATTTTTATTCCTCTCGCCGAGACGAACCACTAATACACACAAAAAATTGATGCAAAACTAACAAACACGAAAAGAAAAAAAATCAAAGAAAGACGAAAAAATAAGCCAGGTGGTATCACGTGAATCTGAGTCATTCATTCCCTTTTTTGGACACTTTCGGAATACTTCTCATGTATCTTAACATTTTTGCAACAGAAATACAAACCACACTCATCTTCCACCGTACACGTGTCCGATGTACAACTGATTTGGGAATTTTTTTGTCTTGGAATGGTAATCTAACAATAAAATCTAAAAAACCACATATAGATCAACAATGTTGTGGGTATATCATACGTACCTACCCCCAAATGCACACCAACGCATTTCAATCGTCCATCTCGGAAATTAATTGTCCGGATTTTATGCTATGGGTACACCATGCTCACATACCCCGAATGTACACCAACGCATCCCAACCATTCATCTCAGAAATTAATTGTCCGGATTTTATATATACTATTCACTTGAAGAATTTGAACTCTTTGTGCGAATAGTTTATTTCAAATCCGGAACATCGAAAATGCTTTTGGACTGTTGAAATGTGTTAGTGTACATTTGAGATATGCAAGTGTGGTGTACTCATATTATTTTTGCAGGTAAATACACAAACACTAAGTGTGGTGTGCTGTGTATGAAGAGCCAAAGACCATGTGAGTGAACGTGTGTAAGTATTGGTATTTTCTGCTGAGTGGCGGTATCAAAATTGAGCAATTTAAAAAATCTTCTCAACTTCGTTTCTGTCCGGAAGTGGTGGCTGGCTCATCGGGTATAGCTCTTGGATGTCTCACACTGCATCTCGAGATCGAGTCTCATTCCTCCCTCCCCCATGTAATAAATTAGGAATGACGGACGAAAAAAAAATTCGTTTCTGTCCCGATTGGAACGGATTTCCAACTATCTTTCCAGGGTATGGATGAAATGAGAAAATCTATGCTAGGGGACGGGTTTATATGGGACCGGGAAGCCTGTACTCACTATAGGCTTGTAGTGAACAATTACAGCCGTTCGGCCTATCCTTTCTGGAATTATTGGTCCGGATTATTTTCACTTAAAGATAAGTATTTTACATGTAAAATAATCCGGATCATCGATTGCAGAAAAGACGACCGTGATTGCTCACTACACGTATGTAGTGAGTAAGCTCTGTCCAAAAACCATCTCTAAATTATTTGCTTCAAATAGTATTTCTTTTGGTTTAGGTGTTGACTATATTAATACTATTTTCTCTCTAAGGTATAGCCATTGTATTTCTTGTATAAATCTTCATTTTAGTCTTAATTTGCAAAAGAAATGCAGTGTTAAAATGTTCTTTTTCATCCACACAGTGCATAAAAATGAATGCACCTTTCTTTTTTGGAAATTGGGGCGGGGTGGAGAAATCCATTCTCTGTTAGGAGCGGAGTTGAGTGTCTAAAAAAATTATCGATGTGAACCGGATCTTGGTGGGCCGCTTTCAATGTGTTTCAAACTATTCCTATTGTAAGGCTCCTTGATCAATTATTTAAATTGATGGAACATTAGTGCTTATATGATTGGACCATTATTGTTTTATAAACTAAACTTGCCATCAATTTTCTCAAAATAAATATAAGTTCGTCATGTAACTTTTAATATTCGATTCATCTTGTAATGATCTACTCGGTAAGTCTTACTGTATGAACAATTTAGCTCATTTGCATAACACCATATCTGTGTGAAAAAAGAGGTTAACTATACGTCTCAAAAATAATTATCTGGTCCTTAAAATGAGGTCTCTAAAAAGTTTGCGTTTTGTTAATTTAATAATATTAATGGATCATTTTATTTTTGTTTTTTTAAAAGGAAACATAGATAACTCATTGAAACCTAACTATTACAAGATGACTCGGTCCAAGATTATGAGCATCTCTCACCTTTTGACGGGTAACCTTGACAATGTTTACATAGTCAAAAAAAGACACAAATTTTAGAATATCCAAAAAAAGCATTTCTAGAACAATCATTTTTCTCATCTGTTTATTATCTTCCGCTGGGATCCAGAGTGCTAGAAATCAATCCCTGAAAATCGCCCAAAGCGACTTCGTTTTAGGCGATTACCACTAAGTCCTACTTTTGAGAAAATACTGTAATTTTCACCAGGTCAAGTTGGTTTTTTTTTTTTCTTCTTTTCAAAGTGCTTAAATTCAAAGTGATTAAAACCTAAACCCAAAGTGCCTAAACTCTCAAACAGCATGAAAGTACCTAAACTCTCAAAATCCCATGAAGTGCCTAAATTTCTAACACCCTATGAAAATGTCTAAACCCCTAAACCGTATGAAAGTGCCTAAACTCCCAAAATCCCACGAAAAGTATCTAAACTTCTAAAACCTTATGAAACCGTATGATACCCTAAGTGCCTAAACAGTAAATGGCTAAACCCTTCCAAAAAAAAATTGACCTAAAAATAATGCACGTGGTTGTTTGGGTTTTCAAAAAAAAAAAAAACTTGGTCTAATGGTAATTAAGTTTCAGCCCTTGATCTAGTAGAAATTACGTTTCCAAAAAAGCCCCATCTCTTATGTTCCTAGGACTCAATACGATGTAGTTTTGAGTGATTTTATTGTTGTCCTTTTTAGCGTCCCAAAACAACATCATTTTGAGCGATTTTCACGGTGATTTTTAGGGGCTGATTTCTAGCACTGCAAATCCCTTTCGGGATCACTTGGAATTAGTACTCAAAATTCACATCTGTTTATTATCTTTCGCTATCACTTGGAATTAGAATTCAAAATTCACTCCATCAGGCATTTTCTTACTGGATCAAATCCCCTCCAAAAAGTCAAAGGGTGCCGCTCAACAAATTTATTGTTTTCTTACAAAGATTCGTACAGAGTTACTACTTACTACTACTATAAAAAAAAATACTCCGTATACATTTTGATTTATGCAATACTCTCCTGAACTCTTCCACGCTACATTTATCAACACCGACCCAAAACCGAGTAGCCACAGGTTTGAACGGTCAGGATTGTTTCGTGAACGTGTGGACCCACTACCCAATACCCATTACCTACTATGTGCTTTGCTTTTGACACCGGGGTGAACTGTCAAACAAACCCCAGTCAGAGAAGTTGGTGTGGACTACAAGGAAAGGTGAGAGATGAAAATAAAGCTCTGAAGTTTCTATGCAAATGAAATTTTTGGCCATTTTCCCTAGATTCCAGAAACATAGATTGGATTTTATGCCTTTTGGTCTTCCTTTTGCAACTGGGTCTTGGAATTTTGATCTGTTCATATTCTTGATTGGGTAGCAGTTATATATATACTTTCCATAGATTTCTTGGGTATTCTTTCACCCCTTCCTTTGTTTTCTTGTTTTTGATTTCTGTGTCTAAAGTTTGTTCCTTCTTTTGTTTTCTTGTTTTTGAATTCTGTGTCTAAAGTTTGTTCCTCTGTGGACTTCTTTAATTTTTTGTATTTTGTGTTTTGTTGCCTTTGGACCAAACTAAACTCATAAATCTGCTGTTATTTTTGACGAACAGGTACCATAGAAAGGTTATTTGAGTCAGAACATTAGGGTTTTTACATCCCTTCAATACCAAACCTAATTGTGAGGTTCATCTCAATCTGGGTATCTGTTGAATTGCTGGTTCTGATCAGATATCTTCGTCTTCCCTGAGGTTTGGGCCTAAATCTTAGCTTTTTCTTGTCTCTTATGTTGTTTAGTTTTCAGCTCTTATGATGTGTTTTCCAATCATTTTCTAAATTTGTAGTGGTTGGCCCTGATTAACTGTTTTAGATTCTTCTGGCTTGATGCTGTTATGTATTCAAACCTTAAATTCTGTAAAAGCTCCCCTTTTGCTATGTTGTATTTCTCAATTTGCTCATGTTGTTGTTCTTGGATTGTTTTAGCGAAATTGATTGTTGACATCAAGGCATGGTAGGTAAATTCTCTCTTGCTCATATGGAAATAGTGTTATTGTTTCCTAGTTTAATTCATTGGAATATAATTGCTTTGTAAAACATCGTTTTACGTCAGGCTTTTTCAATATCGAGAGTTTGTCGTTTGGATGTCCTTGTTGATCAGTGTTTTGAAGGTTCTTGTTCAGCAATCTCTAACTTATCGCCCCCTTTCTCCATGTTTAATCTTTTCATTGCTATTGAATCATTGATACATGGTTAAATATAAATAAACACTACGCAATTTTTGTTCAATGAGTCATTTAATCCATCCGCAGTACTGGGAATCACATAAAACAGCAAGAGAAACATATAAGCGGGCAATATTTGCGAATATTTTGTTTTCCCTTCGGTATGTAAAATCCTATTTCCCACGAGTATCTAATTGAAGATACATTAGTAATGAATAGTATGTTAAGTAGCAGAGAAAGGTGCCGGGTGCCAGTGCTTTATTGTTGAAGAGCACAAAAATCACCAATCAAAGCGACGGATTTCCCATGATTGGCTAATGGAAAATCCTATGGGGTATACCCCTTTGATTTGTTTTGTTGCTTGGTTTTTAAAATCTTCACTTACCTTAAAAAAAAAAAGCAACGGATTGATTGAATTCGAAAAGGTGCAATTTCCCATGATTGGCTAACGGAAAATCCGCATCATATGATTGGCTAATGGAAAATCCAGCTGATGAGCAACAATTATCAGAATAAAATTGACTTAAAGAATGTGTTGGAGTGTTTATTCACATATCAATCTTTTGTGTATACATAAACTGTAACATAATTCTCCTTTTTAGGTCAATCTACATTTTCTTTGAGCAAGTTTCCATCATTCAAAATAGGCTTAGATGTACACAGTACATGGCGAGTTGTGAACAGAGTTGCGTGAAAAGAATTTATGGAGCTTTTTAAGATTCAATTCATTTCTCTCTCCAAGATAAAATGCTTGGCTAAGGAGGATTTCAATTTAGCATTCAAGCCAAGAGAATTACTTTTAACAGTGTTTGGCGATTAAAATGGAAGCAAAATGCTACAGCTGTGGGCAAGTAGAAGCCTCGTGTGAAAAGATGTACGCAGTTGTTTCACTGGATGAAAACTGGTGAACAAAATTTTTATTTTTTATTTTTATGAAAATAGAAACATTTTCGTGCCCATGGCAAATGAAGTTGGTGAAGACTTGAAGTGATATTACTTGTAACTAATTTGCTAGCCCAGATGGATCATTTCCTAACTTTAGTAGTTCTCTACTTCTCTGTGTCTGGGTCAATCTTTCAGTCTCTGGTATCGCGCATAACATTTATGAATTTCTACTTTCTTTATTTATGTTCATAAGAAATGCTTCCTTTTAGACTGTTGTGAACTTCTTAAGTGTTATTTTAGCTACAGGTTTTCTGTTGTCTGAATGCAGGCATCAAATTAGCATCAAAGTATTCCAGCAGCGAGTTCCTTTCAAATACTTCGCTTCTGTGTCTGCAACGGAAATCCCAACGACGTTTAGTTTCCAGTTAATGCCTTTTGGTGTCACTGCCCTTGTATTGTTTGATACTTTCAGCCTTCCTTGAACATTGATTGAATTAGAAGTACCAATGGCTTTAATTAGACCCCAAGATAGATATCCCAGATCTTATGGAAATCCCAAGCTCTACGCTCTAGATGAAAGCAATGAAAGCTCAGGCATTTCCACTCCAATATTCAACTCTGAATCATACAGCAGTGAGAGTTCTGATCCGAAGTACTTCCTCGACTCCCCAACAGAAGAATGTATACATTCTGCTCTCTCAAGCGATTCGGTCAACCATTTTCACCCTCGAATCCGAAGTACTTCCATGATTGAACAAAACCCATTTCCATTTAACCGTTTTGAGTCTGAATACTTGGAAAGTCAAAGTCCAGATGCGATAGACTACGATGAGGATAAGATGACATTAAAGCTTCGAGAACTGGAGAGAGCACTTCTTGACGATAACGATGACCTTGATGAGGATGGAGATCAAAGCATGGAGATTGACCGCGAATGGGCCCACCACTCGATCTGTAATCCACAGCTGCATGACTCGCCGAAGGAGTCAACGTCCTCGGATTCTGTTCTCAGCACCATCAGCAGCACGAAAGAGGTATCACCGAGAAACTCTCCCAGGACCCACAAGCAGCTGCTGTTTGATTGCGCGGTGATGATATCAGAGGGAAATATTGTGGAAGCATCGATGGTGATAAATGATCTCCGACAGAGGGTCTCAATTCAAGGGGACCCCACTGATAGAATTGCCGCTTACATGGTGGAAGCCCTAACTGCCCGTTTGGCTGCCTCAGGAAAAGGCCTTTACAAAGCTTTAAAATGCAAAGAGCCCCCCTCGAACGACCAGTTATCGGCAATGCAGGTCCTTTTTGAGGTGTGCCCTTGTTTTCGGTTCGGATTTATGGCGGCAAATGGTGCGATTATCGAGGCCTCTAAAGACGAAAAACAGATTCATATTATTGATTTCGACGTTAATCAAGGGAGTCAATACATAACACTCATACAAACTATTGCAAAACAACCCAAGAATCGGCGGCCATGCTTGAGGATTACCGGGGTTGATGACCCGGTATCAGTACAACGTTCTGTCGGGGGTTTAAACCTCATTTTCCAAAGGCTTGATAAACTGGCTGAAGCACTTGACGTGCCGTTTGAGTTCCGAGCAGTGGCAACAAAAACTGCTGTTGTCACCCCAGAAGCACTAAACTGCCACTCTGGAGAAGCACTTATCGTTAACTTTGCCTTCCAACTTCACCACATGCCCGATGAGAGCGTTTCAACTGTAAATGAACGGGACCACCTTCTGCGACTGGTTAAGAGCTTAAACCCAAAGCTAGTTACAGTTGTTGAACAAGATATGAATACAAACACAGCCCCCTTTTTGCCTAGGTTTGTCGAATCTTATAACTACTACGCGGCAGTGTTTGATTCTCTTGATGCAACTCTTCCTAGGGATAGCCAGGAGAGGTTGAATGTGGAAAAGCAGTGTTTGGCGCGTGATATTGTGAATATCGTTGCGTGTGAGGGCGTGGAAAGGATAGAGAGGTATGAAGTCTCTGGGAAATGGAGAGCGCGGATGATGATGGCCGGTTTTACATCGTGTCCGATTAGTTCGGACGTGAATGAATCGATTCGGACGCTTATAAAGCAGTATTCTGACAGGTTCAAGGTGAAAGATGAAATGGGTGCGCTTCATTTTGCGTGGGAAGATAAAGTCTTGATTGTTGCTTCGGCTTGGATGTAATAATGGCAGTGTTAGACTTTGAGACTTGAAACTATTTAACCGGTACTATCTTTGAACTAGTGTTTCATTTGTTTGTAGCTATACTTCTGTGTTTGATTAGAACTTGTTACTGTGACTTCGTTTGAATTTGTATGACAATGTAAGTGGTTTGAGAAGAATTTAGGGAATGTAAATGTCTTAATAGCCATTCTCCTTCTTATTGTACTTTCTTTTCCTTTAACCCTTTCTGCTTCATGTTATCTTGATATGGAATAGAACCATATGTTGGGTGTGAAGCTCGAATTATCTTGGAAAAGCCCAGAAGTAAAGGGTGTGCAGTAGTTTTTACCATGGTCCGTGGAATTTGTACTTCTCAAAACTCTCCAGTCTCCTTTGATTGAAATCTCTTGAAAGACAGAAACCTCTGCGACATTCATTTGCAAACAGGCACGGTATGTGGTTCAATGCAAGTCTAGAAACACGACGGGGCCGTGCTTTAAGGTCCTTTCCCGACACACTGAAACAACACTAACATTTAGGGGTGTAAACGAGCCGAGCCAAGCAGAGCTTTATTGAGCTCGAGCTTGGCTCGTTTAGTGAATGAGCAAAAAGCGAGTCGAGCCCTTAACGAGCTGAGCCAAGATAATTTACTTAACGAGTCTCTTCTTAAA
The DNA here is from genome assembly GCA_020921065.1 of Vaccinium darrowii. Classification (NCBI taxonomy): domain Eukaryota; kingdom Viridiplantae; phylum Streptophyta; class Magnoliopsida; order Ericales; family Ericaceae; genus Vaccinium; species Vaccinium darrowii. The sequence continues at coordinate 28,516,417 of CM037152.1, forward strand.
TGAGCCGAGTTTTTGGGAGCCGAGCTTTACCGAGCTCGTTTACTAAACGCGCCTAAAACTCAAGCTCGAGTTCGGCTCGATTACTAAACGAGCCAAACCGAACCACAAGCTACTCGCGAGCAGCTCAGTTCGTTTGCAGCCCTACTAACATACATTACATTAGCATATTGCATATAATGGAGACGTTATACGCATCCTATTTAGTAGTTCGACGAATCAAACATGGGCTCAGCGCTCATTGCCCGTACGCGACAGCTTTGCTCTGCAGGAGCGATAATCTTGGTCTGGTTTAATTTCTCCGCATCCACTCGATCGAAGCAAATTTTTCTTATTCATTCACAGAATCGTCAAGTGGAATTTTCCAGTGTTAGGACATGGAACTGGAATAAATTACCATTCATCATCTAGTTTTCAGTAAGGTGGAATTGGGATTCCACTCACCATCAATTTTCTCTTGAAAAATTTGGTTTGGCGGATCAAATTAGGCTAGATGATGTAACCAACTAAATTGACCCATGTAGACTAACATAATCGGAGGACAAAATGTTAGTATATTGACCCATTTTAGTCATTCTTCGACAAGGACATAATATAAGAGTTAATTATGGAAATAGTACATAAACTAATTCCTTAATGCCAAGAGACAAATCACCCACACATTCCAAAAATGCCTCCGCTAGCCCATGAAACCCCCAAATCCTAAGAAAGTGTCTAAACCCCCAAACCTAATGAAAGTGCCTAAACTACTAAAACTCTATAATTGGAAAGTGCACTCTAAACCTAAACCCTAGAGTAACTTATGAAATTGTCTAAAACCCTACCATACCCTAAGAGCATCTCTAGTGCACTACCTAAAAAATGTTTGCTAAAGTGTACACCTAAACACATGTGAGACCCTATTTTGTGAGCTAAGAACTTAGTTAGCTAACTAAGGAGAAATGCACTTTAATGGGGCTCCTTAAAAATGTTCATTATCTTTTAGAGTGGGACCCATTTAAGTGATGAGGGATGCCAAGTGGTCCCACAAAATTCTCCTCTCCTTCCCTTCTCTCTATCTCTCTCCTCTTTCTCTCTCCTTAAGTCACTCTCCAAATTTAGGTAGTCACTTAGGGCACTTTAGGTAGTGAGGGGTGCCACCTAGGATTTTGGGGAGCCAATTTTTGTGCACTAGAGACCATTTTTTGAGATTTTTCTTAGCTAACTAGTTAGGGCACTTTAGGTAGTGATTTTAGGTAGTGCACTAGAGATGCCCTAAGAAAGTGCCTAAACTACTAAAATTCTATAATTGGAAAGTGCACCCTAAGTGCCTAAACCCACTACCCCAAAGAGCCTAACCCCTCTAAAATTGAACCATAAAATTGAATACAATCCTAAAATTAAAGAGAGAATTAATTTTGTCTCACTCAGGACCCATGCATAAGAGAGAGAGAGAGAGAGAGAGTCATGGAGGCAGCTCAACAGCCTATAGAAAATTAATAAAATGTTAGCATGTGAAGCTTCGCAGTACGCAAGTGGAGTGGAGTGCAGTTGGTGCCTCCCTTATACTCCTATGTACATGGGCAGGGTTCGATTCCTGTAAGCACCCATTTTCCTCCCCAAGTCTCCTAGGATAGAGTAGATTAAGAATAACAAATGGCAAAAAAAAAAAGAAGCTTTGTACAAGGATCGACAAATTCAATGGAGTAAATCAAATTCAGAAATAAAAATAAAATCCTTAAGTCTCTGGGTTATGCCTCGGAAACAATCTGCATTTAGAGAGAGAGAGAGAGAGAGAGAGAGAGGACGGGGCAGTAAGGAAAAGTGACGACAGGCTTTCTTTTTGTTAGGCTGGCAGCAGCAAAAGGCAAAAACAGTGACCGGCTGTAGTTTTGTACTGGACAGTTTTGCTTTTGTAATTTTTTTTTATCATTAAAGGTATTTTTGTCTAGTATTGTAATTGTAACTGAGGCTTTAAAATAAGTTAAGTTAGACTAAATACCATTTAAAGCCCCAAACTTGGTCTTTAGGCCAATTTTCTGTCATTTTTAACTACAATTATTCAAATACTCTAAAAAAGCCAAACAAAAAACAAAATCCTACTCTAGGGTGAGTTTCTGAATGGATTTTATCAAAATCTGATAAAATCAAGCCTTTGATTTTATCCATTCGGAAACTGAGTTGATAAAATCTTAGATTTTTTAATGCAAAAATCTAAGATTTTATCAACTCAGTTTCCGAATGGATAAAATCAAGACTTGATTTTATCAAATCTTGATAAAATCCATTCGGAAACTCACCCCGGGGGTGCTGAAATCGTAATCAAGACTTCAACCTTTTCCTTCTCTTTTTCCTCATATAACAAACAAATAGATTTAACAGTAGACATATTATCACCTAAGCCTCGGAGGTAGGGGGAGGGTAGCACTCAAACCCAAATGCGACAACTTTCTTTGGGTAGAAAGAAAGCAACTTTCCGGTGGTGATCCTGCATCGGCGGCGAAGGCGCAAAGGAGGCCGCCCTTCAGCCACCCACCTCCATGAGAGGAGGTTGGATCCGACATCGTTACTGAGCGGCTTTTCTATTTTGTTTTGCTTCGTTGTTTTTTGTGGTTTTGTATTTCGGACCAATAGTGTCCTTTGTTCAAGTTTTTTATGAATATATGTTTTTGTTTACTAAAAAAAAAAGAGGAAGCACAAGTCTATTCAACTCCTTTCAGAGAAAAACAAAAATTTCCGGGGAAATAGCCTCGCAATCTCCTACTCAAAGCCTTGTATTGGAAAACTCTATGGGGCATCATTTCCTAATAGCTAAAACTTTGGGAAAATTTGATAACTTCATACAATTTATTTATCCAATCAGTTTCCAAGTACTTACAGAAATCTAAGGAACATCCTTATCTATCCGTGAAAAGAAAAGATATCGGAAGAAGACGATGAAGGAAGAGCACAGAGACTAATATTCAAACACGAGCAAGAACTTCAAATGCAAAATTTGCTCGTAGCAGCTTTATGAACTGCTCAAATCAAAATTAGCATAAATATACAGGGTGTTAGGATTACATTTGCAATAAATAAGTGAGCACACCTCGTGCACAGTGCACTCGCCGCAAGACATGCGAAATAAGAAGACATTTGTAAGAAAACAAGGACACTCAATGCTTTATACCCACAAAACACAAACCTACTTCAGCTTGGGCCTGCAGATCTTCCAAGACCTTGACAAGTTTCTCGCGGCACAAAGTGGTATCCATCTGCTCCGTGAGCATTTTCCTCAATCTTCATCCAAGCGTAAAAAAGGAGAACGATGAATATATTATAACCAAATTGGACATTCAAAATTCAAAAGACGTGGAAAAATGAACAAGAGAGCGCTCATAATAAAGAGGAATCATATAGAAACCAAGTAGGTCAAAGGTGACTTGCTGTTTCCCCATTCCATGTGTTTTTCCAGTATCGAAAAAACAGCAGAATGGATAAAGAAGCATTAACAACCCAAAAGATGATTACAGAATAATTACTTTTCTTTGTAGCACAAATATAAAACGTTTGCACAATGGATGTCTGTAATCAGTCGTGAAGCTTATTATAAGTTGTGCCTACAATCGAAGTTTGCAAAGAAACCAATTCCTAACCACTCAAGTGACTCATGCTAAACTACATGCAAGGATAAATAAAATTATGAGGCTGGTTAAGGCTTAAGCACTGGACTTGCTGGATAAATACAGAAACCAAACATAATAGCACGTAGACCCTTATCAATGGAAAATTGACTAAACTAACATTTCACTCTCGAAGACAAACAATGAATTTGTTTTCCATTGTGGGTCTCATCTCCTATTCTTCTTTCGACTGATATGATCTTACTAATAAAGCTATCTTTATCATTTGTCAAAAAATATAAAAAATATTGTGAGAATGCGTGATCAATCGTGAATAAATTAAAACAAAAATCGATATACAGGTTTCAATTGATACGCATGGTAATGTATGTATTCCTCAAGTGTTTTTGTGTTGGCATGTGTTTGCGTGCGCTCATACTCATAAATGTTAAGGCAAGCTGGTATTCATTAGCATTTAGCACATAACAAAGGGTGAAGTAAAAAGGCAAGAGGAAATAATAATTACACATGATATTCATGGAGTAATAACAGAAGACAAACTAAAAATGACTTTAGATCATGTTAAGCAAAAGGATAACATATGTGTATCATTAGTATTTGGATTTGGAGAAAGGAAATCAAAAGACAAAGAGCGTATTGATTGATAAAAATTAACATGTATTAGAATCATGGGAGCTAGCAATTGCATTTATGCTCATATTGTTCTGCACAGAACCAAATAAGCTTCTATGTTATGGCATTACGGTAACTGAAAAGAAAGACAAGGGTGGATAGAGAAGAATGCAAGATTGCTTCTTCTATGTGTAATACAAATATACAATAATACAACAAAATAACAAAAATTTGGGAGAAGAGACTACTCATTGCTACTTGTATGTGATAAATATAAAAAGGCATCAACAGGTCAGGTTCCTAATAAAAATACATCTTACTAATATAAGCAGTTGCTAAACTTTTGGCCACATACATTTTCTTTTCCAATCAAACATCTGAGTTGCAGTAAAATGAACACAGCATGTCCAAGTAATGATCACTTCTGGAAAAATGAGAACATACCTGTGAACAATTGCAGTGTTCCCATGACCAGTGCAGATAACAAGCAAAGTATTCATCGGTAAACTGGAGTGCAAGCGTCTAATTCTCGAATCTAAGCGAGTTAAAATGTCCTTTAGTTCAGAGGTTACACTGTATTTGATTCCTTTTCTTTTAGTAGAGCTCTTGTCGCACGTAAGTAACGATATCATCTCCGCAAGCTTTCCATTTAAAGTTTCAACATCTTCCGCTTGTTTCTTGAAGTAGGAATTTAGTTCTGAGAAGTGGGCCCAGACAAAGTGTACTTTGTCATTCGCAACCTAATTTACAGCAAGAAAGGAGAGAGAGTATAAGCACATAGCCTGTCCATAACCACCCCCAACGCACCACCACCGCCGCTCCAACTCAATTTACGTGAACTTTTCAGCCTATCCTTACGAAAATTAAGAAGAAAAAGATAACTCCATATTTAGCAAACTTTTACCTCTTTTCTTGCCTTCAAAAGAGCCTCCTCATCCGAACATACTGGAATGGCATGGGATGACTCAGAAGCATATCGCTTCACTATGGAGATATTATCAATCAAGGTTGAGGCTTTACCGCACTCGCTTAAACTTGTAAGGAGCTTCTTCCGCACAAATGATGGAGGTGAACCAAAATCAGGTCCTATTTCCAACATTAAAACCACACACACCCCTTGAGAAATTTATTCTAGGAAACAAAAGTTAAAATCACATGAAAAAAAGGAGATAAGTTTCAGTAATAGAGACTATGCTCCATTTTCCTGTTTTCCCTGGGAAGAGGGAGGAATGATATAGAGCTATGGAGAAGGAAAGGAATTTCTGTTAAGTATAAGAAGGAAACGAATACCAAGTAAAACTCCTTCGTTTTAGCTGGAAGCAATATAACACATGCTACAACATACTATCTGCCTATACTGTTGCAAACCTTAATCTTCTTCCCCTCCCTACTGACCAGACATTTCATCCTTACACACACATAAAACATAGGTACAATTTCTTTATGTTGTATATCCCTAAAGACGGATGCCTTGCCCAAAGGACTACTTCTGCTTGAACACGCAAGCAATAGACTTCAGTAACAGAGAAGAATGCCTTCAAATGCACTGATTACATAGAAAAAGCAAGCCAAGGCACAGAGAAAGTGATAGCCACAGAATGATGCCTGACTTGCCCTCAGTACAAGGGACAAATACAGGGCGCAATTACAGAAAGATGTAGCTGAAGAAAGTTTAGTTACGGACTTTAACTATAGCTCATTCATTTTTACTCAGGGATGCTACAAATACTCAAATACCAGAAAAAATATAGAAATTACAGATAGTGTTGGTGTCGCACAGATATACAGAGATGAACTCATCAGGAGACTACAGAGTAGCTACATAGTTCAAAGGACAAAAAGTGGCTGCACCACTAAATATAAATGACTGCATCACGGAAGGTCAAAGACAAGAAACCTCAACGGTTATGAAATTAAAATTAAAAAAAAAAAATTTGAGAGCATTCTGTAGACTTCCAAGCCTCTGGAAGAAAATTTCCCTTGAAAGTACAAAATAGGCCAATTCATGGTAAGAGAAGGATGTATAGAAGTAAGCTTGTCAAACCGGGATAGATGTATTTGTTTTTCTATTTTATTTATCGTATCAGGATACATATCGCGTATTATAAGAAAGGATAACATGGGTGAATTTAAGTAGAAAAAACACTTGTGGCAAACATAAATACAAAATCTATTGCATATAATAAAGAACTTTTGATATCACAGAATTCCACATGTTCAGCTATAGACTACTGCGTTCTAAAATAACAGAACCCGTGATCACATCAGGGATCATGTACAAGAATAGTCTCAACAAGATTTGTTTGGTGATGCGTATCGGTTTGACCTCTAAATGTATGGAATTGTGAGATGTATCATTTCATATCTGTATCGTAAGGGTCTTTTTTTTTTTCTTTTTCCGTAAGGTTTTTAAAAATAAAATTAAGATATGTTTAGAAATATGTAATGATTTTACCTCTAAACATATCAAATCATAAGATACGCAGTCAGTGAATCATAGGATTTTGAAGCCGCTAGGGAAGTACATAATCATGTGAGGAGGAGATCCAGCCTCAATTTTGAGATTGTTTGCCCTCCAACTCCTTATGTTACTCTAATTTGTCTTCTTTCCATGTTAGTCTCATGCATTCTCTATAGTTCAACTACTACATGCAGAAGTTAAAGGTACCAACAAGGGCAAAAAGGAGAGCAGCTGAAAGCATGATGCAGAGTAAAAAGTTACATGGAATGAGGTAGTAATGTTTCAAGAAAAGTGAGGTCCAAAGTATAAAATGCAGGAACCATCCTCATTCAGAATGTCTCAGATAATCTTAAAAGTGGCATAAATGGGGAACAATTCACTTGTCAAGGATCTCAAAAGGTCAGACAGTAAGGAAGTGATGTCTTATCAATTCTAAACACCATTCACACGGATGCATACACACGTGTTCCGTCATCTTACAAGATATACAATAAAAAAATCAACTTCGCACAGTCATCACTCTCAGTGCTGCATTGATTGATATCTCGAATATCTATTGTACAACCCAAGACAAGTAAAGAATCAATCTTCTGCATTGTTTTCAAGCACCGACTAAATTCTTCATAAAGGTCAACAATCGCTTACTCAATGTATAAGGTGACCATAAGGTCATACTAAGCAAAATTTGAAGGTATGAATGAACAAAAAAAGGCAGATCACTTGCCATGCCTAATCTTTAGCAGTGCTAGTTCCAGAGCAGCTCTTGCATCTTCAACACTATCATGTCCGCTTTCGGACTCCTGAATCTCCCTGGAAAGGAATCTTCTGGTTAGTACACGAAGTGCAGTTTTGTGGGATCCACGGGGGTGCTTGTACAACACTGCTGTGTCAATCACCAGATCGTGAGAGATCTTGAGTGCCAACAGATCATTCTCCAGCGAATGCCCAACTAAAATAGTCTCCTTGTAGACCAGTTTTAGAAAATCTTCCTGAAAATAAGATGCAACTGTGCCTGAATTATGAAACAAAACTCAACACGGAGAATTGATCACTGGAACACCAGTACACAAAGTCGAATTCTACAAACCTCCCGAAGGAGGCAGGTCCAACAAACAATAATAGCACAGCTTTCTCATGCATGTCAGTGCAGTGTGAATTTTTTGAACTTTTTGAGCCCAAATGACAAAACTAACCTCCCTCTCTCTCATGACCCATTCCTTTCTCTTTCTTGCTCTTCCATTTTGAAACAAGCTCGGAACCACATTGTCATCCTCTCACCCTACAACACCAACCGTGTTGTCATTTTCCTTTTTTCGTCACCACTCACTCTTCTACCTTGAACCCATTACCACAATTTTTATCGTCAACCCTTCAACATCACCATCACTACCATCATAATTTGAACTAGGTCTGCTTATGAATAAAACTTGCCAAAATTTGTTATATGATTAGGTTTATTATTTGGGTGGTTTTGCTCTCATGATTTGCATGATTTTTGGTCTAGATTGTTGTTGTTGAACTTGTTGCACCATTACTTCAAATCCACCTTTCTTATGCTAACCACGAAGCAGAAATTCTTATCAGACCAACTATCAACATGGATATATGGCTTGACACTATAGAGAATTTCGAGAAAGATCAAAGAAGTAAACAGGGCTTCAGCAATGCCTTCATCTTATAGGGGTTAAATGCAGGGTGAATAGTGAGAGCGAGGAAACCAATGTTTTCGTTTTGTGAGCAGAATAAATGAAGGTTAAATTTGTCATTTTGCAGAAAATAAGAGACGCTAAAAAGGTTATGAGTGGAAGCATGTTGAAAGAGAACAGAACATGGCATGTGGCTGCCTTGGAGAAACTATAATGTCATTTCTTATAGGACACCCAGTCAGGCGGTTAGTAGAAGAGCCTGAAATGTTAAAAAAAAAAAAAAGACACTGGAACAAGGAGTAGCATATGTATTTCAAGAGTGTCTGTTTATGGTTGGATACTTCTGCTGGATTCCTAGATGCATGTCTAAGAATTCCTAAAAGCATCAGAGACTATATACGATCTCCAACTTTGAAAATGTAATCAAAATATCTTTCATACTCTTAGGGACATATCCGACATTCTTCAGACATTGATATGACCACATTCTAGTGAAAGATTCAAGCATAATATAGATTCATAGACTAAAAGGAAAAAGGCATCTCTATACCAAAAATGTTCATTTCAAGTGGAACTGTAAAATGGGAGTAACCATGTGTACAACAGAAATGGTATACCTGTATGCACAGGCAACAGAGATGCTATTTTCTTATGTGAAATGGGAAGTTACAATATACAAGATGGAAAACTCATACATCATGAGGACCATGACAACAATTATTTATGTTTTTTATAGTGATTATAGCTCTTGAACACTTATGTATTCTGCACCCTACTAGTGTCCATTTCTTCAAGTACTTGCTGTGCAGGTAGACAAAACATGGTATCTAATCTAGCTTAAAAACAAGGAGAAAGAAACCAATAGCAAACCTGAATATCTTGAAGAGTCGTGGTCACCCCACTCAACATTTCACATGTGATTCCACTATATCTGCAAGACACAACGATATGATAAATATTTGCGAGGGAGAAAATAAGAGGACAAAAAACGAACACCACAATCCTAAGAAGCTGTATGAAGTTTGATTCTATAGTTAAAATTTAACAATAGAAGGTTAAAGACTATCAGTAAGGTTATGGTCAATAAGCTGACTTCGGAAGGCTACAGCCTTTAACCACGGAGAACTGCACGAATTAGTACATGAGGCAGCCAATACCATACAAAACTATTATTTCTATTTTCCTCAAGTTGGATTAGTACTTTCCCGAATTGTTGGATACCATACCCCAGCAATATCGTTATTTGGGGCGGTTTTCTGCCTACTTTTCCATCCTAAAGGGTCACCGATAGTACTAAGATAATGAATCAACAAATGTTTTTGTTTGGGGATAATGATGGGTTTCCCACCCCGTCCAGCATTTATAAGAGATAAACTAAAAAGCGAACCCAAGTGTACAGATGGACAATCAACATGTTCATGAACATGTGCCAACATCCTCGCCTAAGAAGCACGGACACGGGACACAGGACACAAACACGGAACACAGACAAGTGGATACATCATTTCTCTAAATATTAGGACACGACATTGGGGATATGTCGAATAAAAAAATATTATTTTATATATTTTATACAAAAAATAGAATTTTATTTTTTAAATTAAAAAAAAACCATTTATTTTTTCCAATGATAGTAACTAAACTATTGATATATAAAACCTTAATAACAGAAGTTCTGATCCAAAATTTAAATAACAAAGTTGGCCCAAGTCCAAACCATAAATATAAAGAATAGAGACCAAATAATTAGAAAGATAGAGGCCCTAACCCAAAAATAGATGGCCCAACCTTAGGCCCAACCCAAAAATAGATGGCACTAACCCTAATAAAACAACCAGCAGCTCTCTGCTGCTCTACTCTGCCTGCGGCTGAACGGCACCGAATATCGCATCTGGTTCATCTCTCTCTCTCTCTCTCTCACACACACACACCCGAGAAGTTTTGCCGGCATGTCCCTCACAATCTGATATGGGACACACCCAATGATAGGCCGGACATGGTCAAAGGCGTCTGGGATTCCGGTATGTGAGGCTGTCTAGCGTGACGGTTCTTCTTATATCCTCGCAGACTATAAGGCAGGAAGAATGTTTATTGAACAGCACGTAGGGGTGAAACAAAAACCGAACCGGCTGTAAATCAGGTGAAAAAAATTGGTTTGGTTTAGCTTTGCAACTCTAAAAGGTTCAGTTCAGTTTCTTGTGGGCTCCCATGCCTGAAAAAGGGACCAAGCGGGCGATTCGATTCGGAGTCACTACCCGGGGTTTGAGGATTGCCACCCAAGGAACCAAACTTGAATGACATCCGTGCTTTTTTGGAAAAGGTTTATGTTACCAAGTCCGCCATAACCATAATATCTTAGGCTCGGGAGCCTAGGTTACGAGAGAGGAAGGGTTTTATGGCATCCCTCTCCGCCCAATGCGAGAGTCGGCCTCTACTTAGTGCTTGTGGGATTTTGAAATCATTTGGTCTTTTTAACTTTGATCATGTTGCATGCAAGTGTGTGAACAGTGTATAGTTCATGTAATAATGAGATGGTATTAAAATGGCAGAATATGAAACAAAATAACAGACTGCTACTGTAACTTCTTTTGAGTGCTCAGCTATGGACCTGAGCGCTCAAGAACTGATCTTGGGCGCCCAGGTACAGCTTCCTGGCAACTCTGAAACAACTTAAAATGAGCTCTCGAAGGACCAGTGCATCCCCAGAAACTATATAAAATGCATAAACAGAGAGCAAAACAAACCAAGGTACTGGAAAACTTCTTGAGCGCGTAGCAGCATTCCTTGTGAGCTTTACAACAGACCTGAGCGCTTAGAAACTGGTTCTGAGTGCCCAAGTGTGTCTCCAGACAGATTTATTATAAACACATTTTAGGTTCTGGGGAGACCAGAGTACACAAAGAAGCTACAGTTACATTTAAAACGGGGCCTCCAGAACACCTGAAACTAAACGAGTGTTGCTGGGGTTTTGAAATAAACAAGTTTAAGATAAACAGAGAAGGGCCTTGGACTTATCTGGTATTGACAGACCAGAAAGTCCAAGGCAATAGAGTTGAGGGCCCAGGAGATGGTCTTGAGCACTCAAGACCTTTTCTGGCCACTGAGATTCGGAATCCCTTCTTTTCGTTTGCAATAAGGCCAACTGGGCTCAGGGTCAGTACGAGGAACTGACCTGAGCCCAGTCCTCTCAGTGTATCAAAGCAGCACTTTTAGGAAAGGATTTCTACCTTTTCTTGGCTTGAACAATGCTCTTTTGGGTTGTTGATGCTTGAAGGTGGTTGAGACTGATGTTTTGATTTGAGAAACTTGATTTTTGAGTGGTTTTGAAGGTTTTCAGAGGGTTTCTCTTACTAAAACAATGAACTTGAGCAATCAGGTTTGACTGGGGTTTAAACTGAGCGCTTAAGAATGAACTTGAGCGTCAGAAAATCTTTGACCTGAGCACTCAGGTTTGACTGGGGTTTGGCCTGAGCGTTTAAGAATGAACTTGAGTGCTCAGGTTTGACTTGTCAGCACTCAGGTTTGACTGGGATTTAACTTGGGCACTCAGGTTTGACTAGGGTTTGACTTGAGTGGTTTTGAAAATGTTTCTCTTTGAATAAAAGGAGCATTGTTCCTAGCTTCTGAGGTGCGTTTCGATCTATTTCATCGTCAGGGGGCCAACCGGCTAAAACTTAAAGACATCCAGAAAGTTCCAAATTGGGGTGTCTACATTTCTCTAATTGGAAAAAAATTAGTTCAGTTTCGGTTTACTACCTCAATTTTCCAGCTCAGACCAAACCAAACCGATAAACACACATCCTATCAAAGTCATATACTGTCCACGTCGTGAGCACTTGTTCTACTGGTGTGTAAAGTTATACACTTCCTGTGAAGCACCAACCCTATATCTAAACAGCACCGCACACATCAATCTGTTTTCCTGAGTTCTCCTCTGGGCTTATCCATACATTCGTTGATCTCAGTTCTCTTTGGGGCTCATCCATGGTGACATGGTGTACTTGCGCTGAGAGGATTTCATCAATCTGTTCTCTACAATCCCTCCCCCCCCCCCCCCCCCCCCCCCCCCCCCCCCGCGGGACCGCATACCTATGGGTAGGACAGAAATACATATATGAGGCTATCTGCATCGAATTGTAATTTTTCCCCCAAACCGAGAGAAACTTGAAAGAAGCTTAAAAAACCGGCTGAACCAGTAAAACCCAACTTGTCCTAACCGATTACGTGCTGGTCCAGTGTCAGTTTGATACCTAAAAATGAAAGTTCGATTCAGCGTGTAGAAATGGCTAAAACCGGACCAAACCGAGCTGTTTACACCCCTACCTTCGCGGGAATAATATTTCCCAATATCCTCACTAATTAAAGCTTCCCAAAAAAATGCGCTTGTTAATATGAAGCCTTTGAACTTGGCTGGGAGCTTAAGGGATGTGGATCAAAGGACAATGTTATTGCTCGTTAATAATTAGAACAACTAAGCCAAGAAAAATTATCCATAGAAGGGAGATTTGATTGAGTCCTTCAAGTGATGCCCTAGACTTTCATGTTTCTACTTTTCTTTGGACACCCGGGAATTAACCTTTCAGATAACTAGATCACCGATACAGAATTTAAAGGATAAAATGCAAGTCCCTCTAATTCAACAGGAATCGGCAAAGATTAATCATAGATTAATCATGAATACAAGTAAGATGCAGACAGGTCCAGCTTGGTTAAGTTATCTCAAGCAATTAAAATTCGAAGAAAAGGCTTTTTTCCACGAGGGTGAGTGATGTAGCAAATAATTAAGAATAATAGTAGCTTTATTGTAATAAGTTTAGAACTAGTACTTTGCTAGGAAACTGGCAAATTTTAACAATAAGCAACCAAGAATCATTGGGGGTCTATATTTGACTTGATTTGTTTTCCTATTTGAATAAACTTTATGTTTAGACATTATTTTTTTGATGGGCCACACAATTTTAGAGAAACAATTCTCTTTTATTCCAACTTTATATCCTGGTAAGCAACTAACTGTTCATGCCTTTATAGATGGTATTTGTTGAGAATCAACAGTTTTTGAATAGGGGCGATTGCACAAGGAAGCTTCCTGCATCACTACATGACTGATTTCATTGGCCTTAGAGACCTTGATGGCGCGATGAGAAGATTTCAGCATGGCTGAAGGGAATTACTCAATATGTCTGAAAATGCTCCATCAGATCCTTGACCAAGCATCAATAACTCCAACAGCATGCCTTATATCATAGACCACAGCCTCTTCAACTTCACAGTTGTTAGTTGGACTAAATAAGTACCGGTATTACACAGAGAAAGGGGAAAACAACGTGGTACTTCTCATCCAACATTTGTTCGCAAAAGAAAATCAACTCTCTGCTGATTATATGGAAGTAATTTCCATCTTATCCAAATTTAAATGGCCGTATGACATTGTCACATGATGTTCAAATAACGAAGTTAAATAACCCATGCTAGAATTAAAGAAACTAACAAAACTATGCAAAATTCTTGGAGTACATTCTCCCGACGAATTATGGTGCACCAAAGTGGCCCGACCACTCCCATCGGGTATGAGCATACTGCGATAGTTTGATGCACCCTATTTCAATGTATTCCAGTGTGGGTACCAGCGCCCGCAAATTTTAGTAGTAAAAATAAACAGATATCCAAGGAAATTAAGGGGGAAAATCGACATTGACTTTGACACCTACTGTGCATCTAATGAAAGTAAAATAAACATTTACCTTGTGTTGTAATCAACAATACTGTTTGCTGGTTTAACCAGTTTATCCAGCAGCACCTGTACCAAATTCACAAATTTAGGATTAGCCAAAAGGCCCAGAATTTGATAATAACCTGAATATTTTGTGACAGGACACCAAAATGCATGTTATGCAGCAAGTGCATTACTCTCATTACTCTCAATGATTCAGGATCTGGATATAGACATGTCACCATCACAACACAATTGATACCCTCATTAAAGATTCACTCGTGCAGAGAACGACAACTCTGGTGTGGTGGGGGTGAGGGTGATGTGGCAGAGTTTTTGACAATAAGGTAGGACAAACAACTTTAAAAAGCTTACAAAACCGCAGTACAAAACGACGCAAGTCAATGATATTAAAGCCATGCCTGAGATGAAAAGAAAAAAAGTTGGAATGAAAATGAACATATAGCTGGTAAATAAGCATACATACACACCGTCTTCTACAGCACAGGTAAACGATGCAGTTGTATAACATCTAGGGTTATCAAATGAAACTGACACCAACAAAGAGAAGAGAATTTCATCCTCATCATTCCCCTACACCAAATGCAAGAATAGAAATAGTGCAATAGGAACGATAAAGATACCAAGGAAAATCACTTTGGCATACCTGCCCCTTAATATCAACCAGTGTTACTTTTGTGAGCTCGAACCCCTCATTTGTCACGCACTAACACAAAAGGAAAAGGGGGGCAATTAACAATGACAACCACCACCACCACAAAAGAGAAAGTATGAAATATGATGATCAACTCAATCAAAACATATGTGAACTAAGTAAATCATACTCTCAAGTAAAATGGCGAAAAAATGTTTGTCAGTTAAAGACAATTCAATATTTGCCCCATTGGTATCAATTTTAATTCTAACAAAGAGGGTGTATTCAATCAGCAGCAGTTATTCTACACACACAAAATTGACAAACATAGTTCAACTTCGGATTAGTCAGATTTTCTTGACTTATTTGTCAACAAAGGAATAAAAACAACAAAGAAAGCTGCATTTGATGAAGAAATACATGACTTCACAGCCTAACTTTTGGAATTGATGAAGACCTTGATATGCTAGTTCACCCAACAATCACATTTTCCTTGTCATGTTAGTTATTATTTGATGTACTAAAAGTTACACAGAAGATTATTTTCAGATACAACATAGCTATATAACATAATCGGAATTAATTAATTCATAAATTAAAAACATTGATTCATAGGCAAAACATGGGAGAAATCAAACAAAAATGAAGATAGGGTAACAAAGTAGAGGAAAAATTATAAGGAACAGAACAGTGTAATCAAGGTACACCAACAACTACGTGAGGTTTAAGTTACATTTTTAGGATAAAAAATGCAACAACTTCTGGAACTTCTCTAAGTGAAATCTTTTATTCTAGAAGAGTTTATTGTATCTGTTGGCTTACCATTTCACAGTCAAGTGCCAACAACTCATGAGGAGGTTTTTCCAAAGGAGACGGAAGCGTTGAAAGAAAATCTGCAATTAGTATGTATCGGCTTAAGGATCAATCTCCTAACTACATACAAACAAAATATGCACCACATGCATAATACACATTTACTAATGAAAAAAAACAGCATGCAAGATTCCTGTCACCTGGTTGATCATGAATGTATCCATTTTCTTCTAGTTGCTTTGCTGTAAGTGTGTAGTATGTAATAGGGAATGGTATATCTTTCACAATATCAGCAAATGATGGATTCTCTGAACTAGAACCAAAACCTCCTGCATGATGCAATTGGAACTCATTGATCACATGGAACATTATATTAAAAGGTCTTGGAATGACTCTTCCACAGGGCAAAATATAATTGATTCATACAACAGTGAGATCGTGTTTTGGCTTTTCTAATAATATTTGTCGCATGAAAACAGGCACAGGACACAGCTTCGATTCCATTCGAACCCATCAGATCCCACTTCCATGTTAAAAAGGACGCCAAAAGGATGGCTAATGCTATTAGTGGTCAAATTGAAAATCTTTTTATTACTTTTATTTGAGCTATCTAAGTGATAAACTTGGTTACAGATGAGTCCTGGTGTTTCATGCATGAACAAACAAATTTTTTGGCAAGTCGCGATGAGTAGAATCCATATGTGCTATGTAACTCGCTCTAATTCTGGTAAAAGGAAGATGGGTTCAGTGGGTAAAAAGGATACAATTTCATCATCCACATAGCATGTATGAGGTGTCTGTACAGCACAAGCACAAAGCCCAAAAGAATTTAAACTAACAGAGGATTAAGGTCTTTCCCGTTGCAATGCTTATTGCTAATATGCAGCCTGATTAGAAACATAACACTATGAAAACCCTCTCTCTGACTGCCTGCTTCTCACCAAGTCCACCTCCAGCGGTCTAGTGCTATTTCAGTAACCCCTAACACCCCCAGTCTCACCTCCAACCTCAAAAAATGTCAAAAGGTTGAATAAATGAGAGCACAAGTAACAATGCACAATTTAACTTCCACCTCCAGCGGTCTGGTGCAATTTTTCCAGAGGTCCCAACACAACTATTTGAGTGTGTTTAGCGGCTCTGCTTTCCAATTTGTTTGTTAGGGTGTCTATTTTTTTGTTATTCTGTTTAATGTACATGTTAAAGGGATGTCTCTAATTTCACTACACTGTGATTTAGTACTTTTTTTTTAGAATCACCATAATTTTGTATGAATTCACAAGGAAGAAGTGAAATACTACCCCCCCTCCCCATTTAATAGTCCCTTCTGGGGATTCCAACTAAATAAGAGAACACAATCATTGCACTTTTGAAAATATGTTTGTCATTTCGTTGTCATTTCACCCTTCAATTATTACTTTTTCTTACTTTTTTATTACCTACTAATTTAGACATGGAAGGGTAAAAGAGAAAATTCATTAGCCATTCCCCATTTAGTTTTGAAGTGAGACAATCTTTTTGCGATAGCAAAAAGTGCTAACTGCGACTATAAAATGCGGATGGAGGGAGTATATTTATATATTTTTATATGTGAGTCTTTCCATTCTCTATAATTTATGGTTCCCTTTGAACCAATAACTTTTATGTCTCAAAGACGTCAGTTTTAAAATACATAACCTAGATTTGGGCCATAACAAACAGATGTGGTTACGCACAATAATGTCTCCGACAATAGGTCTGGCAAAACTACCAAATTCAATACCAGCAATTAATCTGCTAATTTCCAAAGGCAATAACACCACGGGAGTTACATGCCTGTATCTTAATTTACACCTAATTTTGAGTAATAGCTTGTGATGGTGATCAAACAGTTCAGAGTACATTTGGAAAAGAAGACGAGGAAGAAAGCTCACGTGGAGCCACCAATGGACCAATAGGTCCCAGCATCAGCGTGGCGTAAGCCAACACTTGTTTTGGATGGTTCCGCATATCCATATGATTCTAACTCCCCTTGTACAAGGATATCATATAAGTAACACCAGTGGTAACTTTGTAACAGCAAATTACATGTATTTCTGTATTCATTCCGTGTCGAGGTTCCTACATTATTCGTTCAGGAGTTTTCATGTCCTCCACTTGTTTGGGAGTAGCTGGATTGTAATTCTAGGACACCTTTGTTCAGTAGGATTCAGGAAGCCTCTTTCCTGGTGAAAAAGGCAGTGAGGTTTTATCTAAACAAGCTTTGGAATCAACATAGATAAGTAGACTAGCAATATCTCCGAAGATTTTCTCTTTTTACCATTGATGGTTCTAAACAAGACTCCAACATACCTTGGTCAAATACTTGGCTACAAACTCCTATGTTCTTGTCTTACAGTATTTCTGAAAAAGTTCCTGGATAACAAGGCTAAAGATTTTCTTATTGATGGTATCAACGTTGATGAGAGTGACCATAGAGTGACGATATTAGTCCCCAAACCCTTAGCTTTTCTTCTATAACACCTTAGTGTAATTTCCCTATCATTGTAGTTCTGAAACCCTAGAATACATGCTGTTCAGAAATTCCAGCAAGCGTTAACTTCCAATATTATACCAGAATCCAGCTTTTCTATTGATCAAATTCAACCCTAAACCCATCATAAACCTCAATCTGACTTCCTAAAAAATGAAAAGACAAAAACCCCTAAACATCCCTAGCCCCTACTATTTGATTGCAGGGCAGCTTTTGGGGACCTCATCCTACAAAACGGTAATGAAAACAATTAAACCTATAAACTGGTAATTAATTTGGAGGGCCTCATTCTTCACAGCTGTAAAAGTTTCAAGTTTCGTTCATCTAAAAGAGTGGTAATTAATTTTTTTCACCTTGTTCAGATGTCTGGGCAGCTTTCCTCAAAACTGAATCATCTTCATTCCTTTTCCTTTTAAGTCTACATGTAAGGAGTGCGTCTACAGTCTGCATTCCATCTGATACACAGCTAGCACAAGAGAAACACCAATAATAATAATTGCAGCATAACAAAAGATATAAATATTACATACAACAGTATAAAACCAATAAATTATAGTAATCACCAACCTAAGAGCTAATACTGCCCTTGGAATACCACAGCATTGCTTAAAACCTTTCAGTGTTTTAGATTGTGACAAGTACAATGCTGCATCAAGGCCTGGGACATAAAGCATAACCACTTTTGGAATCAAGGGCTTGTTCTGCATATAAAAAGAATTTTACTTCAGTACATGTAAAATTTTAAAGTTGTTCCTCTCATGTTTCAATTCCGCAACATAATTCTAGTTCCACCATGTCCATTGTATTTTGTAGGTATCAACAGAAAATATTCTTCACTTCTATCAAATGCTTATTTTATACAAAAATTGAAAGAAAACAACTGCTTGATCTTCACATAAAAATGTTACAAAAATCTTTCCATCCGAAGAGCACTAAGAGTCCCTGTATTGATCATGCAGTGTATCAAGGTAATGCAACTTTAGTGCATTACAGGAATACAGGATTGATAAGGTAGAAGGAACGTTATAATCCTTCTAAATAGGAATGGATAAAATTCATGCGATTGAAAAAGAGTAAGTTCGAATTGTGGACAGCACAAACACTAAATATTTAGGCGCTTAAACTGAAGACCAGAGGCAGGCAAGGAATTATTTTCTTACTTTGATAAACACCCATGATGGCATGAATCCTTCAGCTAGCACCCACATGACAAGACCCTGAATGTCCTGCTTCATCACGCAAAATCTAATCAAAACGATGTAATATCATTGGAAATAACCAGAAAACCCAGAAAAAGGGTTGTGGCTACCCACTTGGAGATTCAAAGTTGAGTCAGCTTCAGGTGTCTTAAAGACAACATCTGCTTTTGCCTGCATGACAAGCATAACTACAGCTTAATCTTGTACAACCAAACAACAATAACATAACAGTGTCCTAGCTAGATTTGTGGCTGCTTTGTTCAGAGGGCAAGGGTATGCCCTTGGTTCTGTTGTGTTTAGTTTTTCTTACTTCTCCCAGAAAAAAATAAATAACATAACATAACTGTGGACAGTCAATTCAACTGCCGTTAATAAGCTAATGTTAAGTTTGAAGCCCATTGCCATATCTAAAAAGCTTGCATTTAAAACAATGATGGTTTTAACTTTCTATCTTTCGATAAACTCCAGGCTGGAACTTAGGCCGTGCATGCATACAAGGATTTGTGAAGGAATCTGTACGCAAAAGAAAAAGGACATACTACAATAGATAAGAAAACATGAAGTGCATAAGCTAAACTTTAATTCATTTATTTCCCTTTCAATTTCATTTTGGTTTGTCAATCGCTCCACTATCCATGATCCAAACATCAACTAAAAACAATTATCATCCGCTTTTGCTCCCCATAATCTCATCTAACATACAGAGTTGTAAAAATAAGTTCTTTGTTTTTGCTCTCTCTTCTAACTTCATAACAAACAACAGAGCGTTATATAAACTTCCATTTAAATGAATACATTAATTCAAATCAACAAGCACAATATGAACAACAGAGCTACAAAATCATCTCTTTTCCACTTCTTAACCTAATTCTACTTATCTAAAGGACAAAAATAAATATTATAGAGCATATCCTAACACTACCACGAATAAAAATCCAGTGTTGTTCCAAAATGCTACATACAAAACAACATCTCCGTCTATTCAGGTGCATACTCGAGAGAGAGAGAGAGAGAGTACTTGTGGACCGTAGACGTCAAAGAAAGAAGAGCGGCTGCTTTTACTAGTCGATTCCTCTTCTTCAGAACGCATACTCAATCTGTCGCCCGATAGCAGTTCCGAAAAGCGATTATCTAGAGAGAGAGAGTGAGGGAGGGAGGGGGAGAGAGAGAGAGTTGCAGGGCCCAACGTTAGGTTTCCTTCGTCCCCACTTCGCTGCGCCTGTAGTTTTGTACCTCCGTTTGGTTTCTCTTGCGCTCCGTTTGATACCTAGGACTGGGACGGCAAAGGAGCCGAATCGAGCCGAATCGTATAAGGTTCGGGATCAGTTTGTTAAGGTATGAGTCAGGCTGGAGTTCCGCTCAAGTTCGATTCGAGCCTAGATAAGTGGGCTCGAGTTCGGCCCGTAAAAAAATTTCAAAGCTTGGGTTCGGCTTGGTAGGACTCGTTAAACTCAAACGAGCCGAACTGAGCCGAATTTAGGCTCGAATCAAGCTCGGTAGGACTCGTTAGAAATTTAGAACACAAACTGAGAGAGGAAAGAGATGCTTCAAAACAATGTTACATGTAGATCTACCGTAATAATCAAGAAATCAAACAAAAATAAACAAATATACCACAATAATTAAGAAACCAAAAGAAAAAGAACACGTTTAAAAAAATATTGAGAACTAAATAGAATACTCTAGTTAGAGATAAAACCCATCTGTTCGTAGTTAGAGGTCCGCATTCACCGGGTTGGGCCGGGTTCGAGCCGGGCTTATACTAGATAATAACGAGACTAGTGCATTCCCAAGCCCGGCCCATTTATAATCGGGCTTCATTTAATTTGTCCAAGCCCAACCCAAATAAAATTTTAATTTCTCAAACCCGTCCAAGAAGCCTATTTATCTTACTAAAGCATAGTATTATAAACATAAATTAATCAATCATAACGATCACAATTATAATTCACAACCGTAATAATATATTTAAAGTTCTAAGTTGTTACAAAAATATTGAAAACATACCTATAATTTAAAGTGCAATTAAAATATTCAAAAAGTTGGGACTCTTCGATATCCGTCAATTTTTATACATAGTATTTAAATAAGAATATTATTTAAATCGGAGCGGATCGGGCCGGGTTGGGCTTCAAAGAAGTCTCCCAAACCCAGCCCATTTAGTAAACGGGCTTAAAATCTCAACTCAGCCCGACCTTATGGGCCTGAATATTTATCCTAAGCCCTAAAAAAATCGGGCTATGTTGGGCGGGCTACCGGGCCGGTGTGCACCGTAGTATAGTACTCTAGTTAGGGATAAAAGAAGAACAAATTACATAAAAAATTCTCAACTATAAAATATTTATATGTAGACCCCTAAAGTATTATTAATTACATTTGACCTCAGGTTCGCGAGCCTAACCGAGCCGAATCCACTTAGGTTCAAGTTCAGCTCATTTATGAAACGAGTCTAATATTGAAGTTCAAGTTCAGTTCGTTTAGTAGACGAATCGAACTCGAACAAGCTCTTACCGAACCAAGCTTCGAATAGTTCACGAATGACCTAGTTCATTTACAGCCCTACCTAGGACCATTTGATACCTAGGAAAAAAAAGAAAAGAAAGTAAAATAAAAGAGAAGAAAAAAAGAAAGAAAGAATGACGAAACGTAGGAGAAAATTTTTTAGTTAAAATAGTAATTTAGTTTAGTTATTTTTCCTCTTCTTTTCCTCTCAATCCAAACACCTTTTTCCTCTCAATCCAAACAAAGGAAGAGGAAAATTTTTTATTTTCCTTCCTTTCTTTTCTAAGGAGCAAACCGAATTCAACTTCTTCTTTATCTTCCTCCTTATTTCCACTCTTTTCAAAAAAAATTAAATGTTGAGTAAAATTAAATATAGTACATAACTATTTCTTCAAAGATTTAAAATGTGAAAATATAAAAATAAATTTGATAGGAAAATTAGTCATAAATGAAGTAAAATAATTTGAACTAGTGGAAGGAAGCCGGAAAAATACTTTTAGCAAAGATCCTTTCACTTTTTGAGAATCATAATGCCAAAACAAAAAACCTACTTAGCACCGTAACCACCATCACCACCACTTCCATACCCTCCACCACCACCATAACCACCTCCATCACGGCGTCCACCGTTGCCACCTCCATTGTAACCACCTCCGTCGTTGTCGCTTCCATTTATCTATCTCACAAAACACACACTCTCTCCTTCCGTTCTCCGTCATTCTCGAAGCCAGATCGAGATCGAGAAAGAGGTCGGGAAGCATTTAATAAATTCAAATCTTAAGGTAAAAGAGATAAACGATCATGTTTCTCAAGAAGAAACATTTAGGCGGGGGATATGATTTCGAAACGTGGATTTCATCCAAACAGATCTAGCAAATGGTTAAACGAAAGCTTTGATTTTATCCTGTTATTTGAGACCTGGGTGTGGTTTACTCTCTGATTATGATATTATGCATCCATTGGTTTGTGTGTAGTGTGCATGCATGTTTGGATAATCCTCTTTAACATGGCTTCATATTTTAAGAAAGCTTTCCCCTTCAATGTACTCGTCAGGCTTATCCACCAATGATTAGTGAGATTTCATTAGTTCAGAAGTTTGATATTGACCGCGAAACCGAACCAGTAGATTTTGGATTGACTCCGTGAATTAATGGTTCAAACACGTATTGAAAAATTAGAAAACCATGACTCGCGGTTCGATCCATGGATTTTTTATTAAAAAATCATGGATAAACCACACCGGGCCATGAGACTTATATATATAAATATGTTTTTTCAAGGCCATCACGAGGAATCACAAAAAAAAAATACCTGAAAGGGCTTCATCCTGGCAATTTTTCATAATAACCGTACATATACAATTTATCGAAAAATACTCAAATGAAACCCTTCCAGGGTTTTTTTTTTTTTGGTGATTCCTCATGGTGACCCTTAAAAATACATTTTAAACACATTGAGCGGTTCGGATCGTCCAAATTCGACCCCGAACCATGAGGTTCTCCGTGATCCGAGCATTTTTTTGACGATCCGAACTGTCCAATGTGTTCAGAAGGTATTTTCAAAGGTCCGCACGGGAAATCTTCAAAAAAAAAATTACTAGGAAGGGCTTGATCCAAGCAATTTTTCGCAAAACTATAAATATACAATTTTTGCAAAAAACTGTTTGGATCAAGCCCTTCCCCCCTTTTTTTTTTTTTGAAGATTTCTGGCGTGGACCCTTGAAAACACCTTTTAAACACATTGGACGGTTCGGATTTCCCAAAAACAATTTTTTAAGTGAAAAAATTACATTTTTTCTTATTTACAAGAGGTCCTTACTAGAAAATTTGCATATATATATATACAACGGTCCAGATTGATTTTTAATCTAAATTAGCTTCATTCATTTTATTACAGCTCTACAAAATTTCTCTCTTAATCCAATTCCAAATTTGGTGTGCTACTTTTGCTGGCTGCTGCTCTACAGATTGTTAGCTTGCCTAAACAAATGAGGATTGTAATGGTACTTGAATATCAAGATTGTAATGTTCTTGCAGCATACTCTAAATTCTTGCTGGGCTTTGAATTTGGAACATAAATCTAGAATCTGTTTATTGAATGTTAGTTTGTCTAAACAAATGTGGATTGTAATGGTACTTAAATACCGTGATTGTAATGTTCTTGCAGCATACTCTAAACTCTTGCTGGACTTTGAATTTGGAACATAAATCTGGAATCTATTTTTTAATTTTATGGAATGTAATAATCCGTGGATAAAACCATGAACCGCACCGTGAGTTGCGGATTGGTTCGAAACCATACCATAGACTTTTGGTCCGGACATGGATTGCCTTTCCTTGGAACCGTGACTCGCAGTTCGATCCTCTGATTCATACCAATCCATACACCCCTATTTAAGGTTTCACTAACTTTAGGTGTCGCCAGCCAGAGGTGGAGGTTGTCGGAGTTGGCTAGAGTAGGTAGTTGCTTGGTTTTATTTAATTTTTGGTACTAAATTATATATATATATATATATATATATATATATATATATATATATATATATATATATATATATATATATATATATATATATATATAGTTATTAATGAAAATTCACTAACTTTTTGGATCGCCAGTCGGAGTTAGGGGTTTGCGAAGTTGGTCACTAGCTAAAGGTGGGGGTTCATTGGAGTTGGTTGCTGGCTATAATAGAACTCTTAAATATTAGTGAAATTTCACTAATTTCTTTGGGTCGCCAGCCGGAAATGAAAGTTGCTGAAGTGGTCGGCCGAAGGTAGGAGTTCACTGGAGATGGTAGACGGTTGATTTTATTATTAGTGAACATTCACTATTTTTTGCTGGCCTTATGTTTGATTGCAAAATGTACCTGTCCTTGAGCTAAAAAAAAATGAGGAATTTATGACTAAGTCTCCCAATTATCAAACAATGGTGCACCACATTGCTGGTGTCATTAAATCACAAGAAGTATGGTAAGAGCATCTCTAGTGCACTACCTAAAAAATATTTGCTAAAGTGTACATCTAAGCACATGTGGGACCCTATTTTGTGTGCTAAGAAATTAGTTAGCTAGCTAAGGAGAAATGCACTTTAATGGGGCTCCCTAAAAATGTTCATTAACTTTAAGTCTTTCCTTTCTCTCTCCTCTCTCTCTCTTTCTCCTCTTTCTCTCTCCTCCTTCCCTTCTCTCTCTCTGTCTCTCTCCTCTTTTTCTCTCCTTAAATCTCTCCCCAAATTTAGGTAGTCACTTAGGGCACTTTAGGTAGTGAGGGGTGCCACCTAGGATTTTAGAGAGTCAATTTTTGTGCACTAGAGACCATTTTTTGAGTTTTTCTTAGCTAACTAGTCAGGGCACTTTAGGAAACTCTTTTAGGTAGTGCACTAGTGATGCCCTAAGTAACAAAACAAATGCAAAAAACATGGTGAGATGTTGTAAGCTTACAATCTTATCCTTCATCTCTTAAGAAATCCCACAAAACAAAAATACATTGTAAGCTTCATAGGCCGAGCTCCTTTTTCTATTAGCAATTCCATGACATAATTTACATTTACATGTATCCCTTTTATCGACTTGTACTTTTTATTTTCATAATTTTTAAGATGTGTCTGTTTAGGACCGTGAATGTGTAGTCAATAAAAGTGTACGGCTTTTGGAAGGATTTGCAGAAGAATGGTAAGGAGCCTAATCAAATTGGAAAGCTTGAGAGCTAATAAAATTGGACCGTAAAAGGGAAATCTAAAAAGGCACGTGGATTTTATCACCAAGGTTTGGAAAGTTGTTTCTTCTATTAAGGTCTTTGTTCCTTGGCAAGAGTATTTGTGGCAATCTTTTTAAATGGCTGGGCCAAGATTCTCACCAAGGAAAATTTTGGCAATATTCATTTTAAAATGGCAAGGCAGTAAAATGGGATTTGCTAGGATTGAATTCTTGGACGAGTGTGGCAACTTTGAACCATATATAGATGTCAACTTTTTGGTAGCCTGGACGATCACTCAGAGAAAAGAGAGAGCAAGAATTTTCGGGCATAAGTTTGTTTTGGTCTTGGGATATTTCTGTCATGATGAACCATTGAGCCTCATGTTCAATTACTCCAAAAAAATTTCAACACTTGATTCAAATTATTGAGTTGCTATTCCAGTGGATTTCTGGGATTATTTGGAAGGCTTGAATGAGTCAAGGCACGCTGCAATCAAACACTTGGTGTGGTGAACGAGGATTCGGCAATCGTCCTTTAGTCAATTGCAAGGAGTCATAATTGTAAGTTAATGTCGTTTTGTAACCGCACAATGTTATTTTTTAGTGTTTCATTCCTTCCCATGGTTTTTACCCTTTTCGGGGTTTTCCACGTATATCACGTGTTCATAGTTATTTGCTTATTTCCTTTTGTTTGCATAGAATTTCCATACATGTTTTTCCCCCTCTTCCCAGTCTTCTTCTCTCTCTTCAACTCGATTGTAAATCTTTGTCTCTCTTTAGTCTATCCCCTCTCTCAATTTAGTCTCACCCTCTCCCTTCTCTCTCACCCACTCATCGATTTACTCTCTCCTATCCATCGCCATATAGGGCCTGTTTGGATGGCGTATTAGTTTTAAAGGGATTAAATAGTAAGGGGGGATAAACTAGTAGAGGAGATTAAATAAGAAGGGTGGACCCACATTGATGTGACAGTTAAGAATGGGGGAATTAAATGGTGGTTTGGATGAGGGATAAAAAAGGGGGAGATAAAGAGGGTGGATGATGTAAAATCATGTCAAAGGACTTTATTGCCCTCGGTAATACATATATTAGATTATGTATTTATATAATTATATAAATACTAAAAGTAATTAGTTTCATATACTATTCAACATTAAAAAGTTATAATTGTTAATTGTAATATTTTTTTATTAAAAAAAAATTGTATTTGTGCTTAATACACAACAATGTGTCACACCATATAAAATTTCCTCTCCTTTACTATGACATTGTAAACAACGAAACCCACTGAACCACTTCATCTCTTTAATTAAAGTAATTTCCTTTTCCTCTCCTTAATTTATGGTCTTCCGTCTCTCTCTCTCTCTCTCTCTCTCTCTCTCTCTCTCTCTCTGTGCAAATTACAAGGCCACCACCACCGGGCCGACCACCACCACCACCATCTCTCTCTCTCTCTCTCTTTCTCTCTCTCTCTCTCTCTCTCAAGCCCATCACCACCGGGTCGACGATGACGATGAAGATGGTAAAAGGAGATGTTCGAGATGAAGATTGGGGGTCCGACGGCGACGATGTGCAAAATTAACATGGTAATCTCTCCTCTTTTGGTTCAAGATCTGATTTTTTTTATCTGATTTCGGGTCCAAGTTTGGTCTATTTTTGGTCTGATTTTTTGTTGCTGAGTTTTGAAGATCTTTATTTACCAGTTAGGATCCAAAACAGAGAAGAAGGGGTACCTAAGTAATTCAACCACACTCAACTCCCCTGACTAAATATAAGCACCCCCCCCCCCCCCCCCCCTCCCTCACCCCTCTCTTATATTTAGTAAGGGTTCCTCCTGACTATCGAAGAAGGCTGATGTCTCATCAGGGGAAGGAAAATGGCCCCCAAACAAGGGATATGGCATGGAAGAGGGATGAGGAGAACAAGGATGATTTAGTCAGGGGTGTATTACTTCATCCAAACAGGCTCATAGGGTTTTGTTTGGGAAAATCTAGAAATCCCCTTCTTTTTTTACGATTTCTATGTGGCGGTGGAGGCTTTTGTTGTTGTGCGACGGGCCCCCTAAGAACCCAATTGTAACCCAAGATTATCGATGGTCATGATATTGGAGAAGTAACAAACCAAACATGTGTGAAAGACGTATGGAGAAACCATACCATAAACAAAAACAAATAAAAGAGACAAAGATTTACGTGTTTCAGCTTACAGTTATAAACCTACTCCACGGGCAAGAAAATGAGAGAAGATTCCATTATGTGACGAAAACATACTCCGAAGAGCTACAATGGTGACAAACAAACAAACAAAGCGAGCACCAATCTCAAATACAAGTTCTCTCTCCAAAACCTAATAGAATCTCTCACCGTATAAATCTCTCTCATCAAGTGTCAAAAATCCCTAGGGATTAAATCAAGAGACCTAGAAGAACAGATTCTGCAGACAAACAAAGATCTTCTCAAACCCACCAAGGAGGTGCAACCAAAGAATCATGAAATCTAACCAAGAACCCTAATTTTCAGATGAGACCCCCTAGGGCCTTCTCAAAGGGATGGACTCAAGCAGTCTTGACCCTAATGGAAGAGGAAGGCTATATTTATAGCAACAAATTAAATCCTAAAGCTAAGCCAGAATCCTTACCAAATTATGTTTCCTATGCATATAGAATCCAAAACCAAATAGGAAACTCCAAAATCAATTTTTAGGAATTCCAAACGAAAACAGAATCAGAACTAATTGGCTATAACACACAGAATCTGTGTCGATCATCCGAAAGGCCGTGACATCCATCCAGACGGGATTTCCAGGGAGCAAATATCGAGCCTAATTTCAACAAATTTCCACCTCAACGAGATTTCCAAGTACCGAACCAAAACTAAACAAACAAATTTTCACCTTGGCGAGATGTCCAAAAATCCATACAAAACCGAAAGTACTAATGAATCTCAAGGCCAAACAAATTGCTCTATTCCCAAACTCCAATCCAAACAAAGCCGATGAACCCAGGACAAGCGGATTGTAAACGAATCAAGTGCCCATACACGAACCAATTCGCAACAAATCGAAACAAATGCTTGAAATATATCATGTCAAAGTTAAGTATCGAAACCAATGCCTGAGACACATCGAGTCAACCCAAACCATCTTCAAATAAAGAAACAACCAAGCTCTCAACAAACGAACGAATGCTTGAGACATATCGAGTTAAACCCAAATTCTACCAACCAAACAGGTTGATCTCCACCCAAACCTCAAGTCAAACAAAGAGAGCCAAACACATATCCAAATAAGAGAGCGAAACAAATCACTAACCAAGCTTCTACTAGAACGAATCATGGGCAAGAGAGCAAGCCAAAAAACCCTAATCAAGCTCTCCACAAACGATACCAAATTGGCTGCTGATCAAACAAGCTCTAACATAATTTTGAAGTACTGGAACATGACTTCAAACTATTCCAAAAGAGCCAAGTATTGAAGTACGGAGCAAACTTCAAAACACAAACAAATCCGAAACAGGTGCGCAACCAAATTCCAAAATTGGCAAACAACAAGTTTCAGTCAGAAAACCAAATTTCAAAACATCTTCGAGGGATACTAGAAGATGCCTCAAAACCAAATAAATAACCCAAATGACAAACCCAAGACGCATTATTAACCGAAACATATTGTCTTCGAAGGATGCCACAAAATCCAAAGACATTCAAAGGGTTCAAGCAAATTACCAAATTATTAGCAGCCCCAAAAACCAAACGTATCCATGTGATCTATCTCCACCAAATTCAAAAGTCCGTGCAAATTCCAAAACCAATAACCAAAGAGATAAATCCTAAATTGATGATAAGAAAAACTACAAACAATATTACCAAATTAAAGTTTACCTCTCAAATTGATCAGATTCTCCACCAAGTTCGATAGACATCGAACACAAACCGTTGCATCATCCAACTCCAAATGGATTTTTTCTATCTTCAATTTCTCATAAGCCTGGCCAGTGCCCATAAGAAAATCTTCATAGTAAAGCCCCAAATTATTTACAAATCCACTCATTCGAATGGCAAACTAATGACGAACCTAACAAATTTCAAACCGAAAATCTTCTTTGCCAAGTTTCCAAGTTTCTCCACCCAATCAAACTTTTCCCACAAATCGTCAACCACAAAAATCAACCAAAAACCGAAGCAGCGAAACAAAACATATGCTACGGATGAAACACAATCCCAAAAAAATGAAACCCTAGATCGTCACCCAGGGGTACGACTAATGCATAGGTCAAACCTGTACAAACATGTGTGAAAAACGTATGAGAAACCAAACCATAAACAAAAACAAATAAGAGAGACAAAAAAATATATGTGGTTCGGCTTACAAATGTAAACCTACTCCACCGGCAAACAATTGAAAGAAGATTCCACTATGTGACGAGAACATGCTCCGAAGAGCTACAATGGTAACAAAACAAAGCTCTCGCAAGAGGCACTCACCAATTTCAAATACAAGTTCTCCCTCCAAAACCCAATAGAATTTCTCATTGAACAAATCTCTCTCATCAAGTCTCACAAATCTCTTAATCAAGAGATGCAGACGAACAGATTCCACAAACGAACAAAAATCTTTCCAAACCCACCAAAGAACCATGAAGATCCAACTCTAATTTTCAGATGAGTGCCTCTCAATGGGATGCACTTAAGCAGTCTTAACCCTAATGAGAGAGCAAGGCTATATTTATAGCCGCAGATTAATTCCTAAAGCCAAGCTAGAATCCTTGCCATATTATGTTTCTATATGCATGTTTCCTATGCATATAGAATCCAAAACCAAATAGGAAACTCCAAAACCAATCTTTAGGAAGTCCAAACAAAAACAGAATCAGAATAAATTGGCTAAAACGCGCAGAATCTGTACTAACCGTTCAGATGGCCGTGACACCCATTCGGACGGGATTTCCAGGGAGCAATATCTAGCCTAATTTCAACAGCTATGACTAGCGGCAATGGTGGCGGGGATTCTTCAAGTTTCGGCCACGGTTGAGGTAAGGGTTTAAGGCTATATTGATTCTCGTTTCGAATTTGGGGGTTTTAAAGTTCAAAAACAGGATTTAATGTTTGTGGTGGTATGACTGTGGTACGAAAAACCAGCAGTTAAGGTAGTTTGAGAGTGGTGGTTTAATGGTCGTTTTTGTGACGGTTGCATTGGGTGGAACCAAGTACAACAAGTGTCGGAACCAAGTCATTCGAGAATAAGATGGAATGGGCCAAATATTCATGCCATGCCACATAAGACAAAATGCAAGTCAATTGTGGATACAGAGTTGGTCAAAGGGACTTTTGGGTGCCTCCCACGACAAGTAGCTACTAGCTACTTCTTAAGGGTTTTTTTTTTTTTTTTTGGTAATGCCTGTATTTAAGGGTTGTGCTAAAAAAAAGTGACAAAAGTAAATTGATTTATTTGAATCTTGACTAGACACTTTCGAATGACACTTCATATTTACCATATGACTAAGTCATTCCAAAATAAAGATTAAAACACATATACGTGCATATGAAAGGGCCAAATATTCATGTCATGCTAGAGAAGACAATGTGCCAGTCAACTATGGGTACAGAGCAACTATAACATGGGCCTAGACCAAGTCATTCCAGAATAAAGATCAAAACATATACGAGCATATGAAAAATCTAAATATTCATCTCATGTCACAGAAGACAAGGTGCAAGTTAACTATGGATACAAAGCAATTACAACATTGATCCAAACAAAGTCTTTCCAAAATAAAGATCAAAACATAGAGGAGAATATGAAAAGGGCCAAATATTCATGTCATGCCATAGAGAACAATTACAACATAGGTCAGGATTAAATCATTCCTTAATAAAGATCAAAACGCGAACCATATGGAATTCACAGGGAACCTTTTCGCCAGAAAATCAAGCAGAACTGATGATCATATGGGCTCGCCCGAATCTAGCCTCAATGCTACGTGTCAGAGGAGATGACGGAGCACCGTAGCCGCTAGGAATGGGTTGTGGTTCTAGTGATGGGTTTTCACCGGAGAGAGTCAAAGAAGTTGTGGCCACAGAAGGAGGTGGTGTCAGTGGTTGAATGGTAGTGGTGGTGGTTGTGGATGCCAATTCAAGCTGATTTTTTACATATACACACTACTCTATGAGCCCTACAAGATGATCGGTCCAAATTATTACGATAAGGCATCAGTGAGGCCCCCTTTTGGGGCTTCCGTAGCAGCCCCTTACAAGACCCTCAGTTAACAAGTTTTTCTCTTTAGAGAATTCGTGGACCTCTTTTCAAATGTTTTGCCGAAACAGTGTTATTTTTCAATCCATTAACCTGAAACACAATTTTGCAGACTTTGCTATTCATGTTACATGTTTTTGTTTTTATCTGATGATTTATCTGTTAAATAAATGTTTACCTGTCAAAAATGTGAGATTGAATTCCCCAGAAGGAAAGATAGAGAAAGTAGCCAAACATAAAAAGCATGGGAAAAAAAATGGCATTCGGGTCAGGTTAGGTTTTATGAGTGAATTGACCCATATTTGACAGTTGACACGTCCATATATAACCCATCTTTTATAGACTCATATTCAGCCCATGCCCCATTTCAACCTGCCCGTTCACCACCTCCAATATTAACAAGTAAAGAAATGAAACCAGCAAATACCAATACTAAACCACTGAAAATCAACCTATGGAGCTCTTAAGTAATTACATTAAACTTTCACCCAAAACCAACCTTAGGATATACATACACTCACCTGTTGAGAGGGAGAGACAGAAGATGACACTCTAGTTTACAAATGGCGTGAAAAAGGGTACACAGGAAGTAGATTACAAGAAAGCTTCACCAGACTAACATTCACACTCCCTGAGTTTCTCATTCTGAGGCTGTTAGCAGAGGGGGATAAGGCGGCTGTGTTGAATCATAGATTTGGGTATAAAATATTGTTAGAAGGAAATGAAGCAAACTTAGGCTGATAAACCATTTCGAAGGATGAAAACGCGATGCTTTACGTTTTCTCCTTTTCTGCCCTTGAGCCGATCCATCATTGTGCAATCTTCACCACGGCAAAAGGCAATTCTGTAGTTTCTGCCCAAGCAGCTGTAATCTAACAGCTTCACTCAAAATCCGAAAACTTCATGGAGATTGTTTCCAATCAAACTGGAAATTATTGAACCCATTTACTGCTCCAAGACCACTAATCAGCTGGTCCCCCAAAGCCTGCTGTTGATGATTCATATTTTGATCTCGACCCATAGATGTCATCCCTACCCTTCCATTCATAAGCATAGAGTTATTTCCCATAGCTGCTCGGAGTCCATTAAACATGGCCGCCTGGCCAATTCCACCACCCCCGCCACCTATGCCGCCACCAAATCCTCCAGCCATTCCTACATTGCCGTCAACAACTCCACCATTAAGACCCATGCTATTGTTTCTCGTCAATATCCCATTAACATTTTTCACATCATTCAGTTGCGAAGTCATCATCATATCATGGATAATTTTCTGAACAGAACTATGAGAATCATTTGGGTCAGCATCACCAGATAGAGCAGGTTGTTGCAGAGGGATATTTGGGGCATTTGCAGGATTGTTCGTAGGGTTTTGTTGTCTAGAGTTCATTGAGTTCTGGTGGAGAAGCCCAACAATGGAGCTAGTGGAGGAAGGGTTGGATGGTAAGTTAAGAGGGTTGTTTGCACTTGGCACACCATTAGTAGAAGCAACTTGCATCGAAGTGTCTTGAACAGAGGTTTGATCATTGTTTAAGATCTGCCCCACAGTTTGATGCTGTTGGCGTAGTTGCTCCTCCGTTTGTTGAGGTTGACCGTGAAACCCAGATGCCGCATTTGTCCTCCGAGGGAAATTCGCCAAGCTTTCTGAGAAAATAAAGCCAAAAAAAAAAAAAAATCAAGCATGTGCCATTCAGTGGCAATGGGACCAAGGAATAACTTTCATTTTGTTTCCAGAATGATTCCAAAATGTTTCCTTAACCTAGCTAACAGAAACATAGTGAAACAAAATTTTGATACTATCCAACCCTTTTTTTCCCATTTCGTTTTTACTCATTAAAGCAGTACAACTTACATGAAGAAAAAAAAATTCAGAACAGTCACAACCTTAAGTCCAGACCACAAACTTTTGTCGAATTAGCTTGCTTAACAATCATGTATACCCAACATTGCACAACATTATTAGAAGGGATGTTAGCTATAATTCAGCCATCCATCCATGAATCGTGAGTGAATCAGTGAATTGGAGAACCACATCACTGAATGTTCATTGGTTTATTCATTTCCGAATTGCTGAATTGGATTTTTGACCCTCTCAGTTTTTTTTAATGTTATTTTGGGTGCAGGAAAGGGTCAAATAACCTTTTCAAGGTCTTTAGGGTCCTTGTATGTCATCATTTAATCTGAAATACTCAAAACCTAGAAAAAACAAACTCTTTTCATATTTAAGGTCTTTGTCTCTCCATATTTACTCTGAATAACTCAAACCCTAAAAAAACACAAACTCTCTTCTTTCTACGATATCCATGCTCAGCTAATCAAAACATTTGATGGGATTCGGTGAACCTCTTTCGACCCCCCTTTTCTTGGTCCTACTGTCCTAGTTGTTTCTTCGGCTTCATTTGCTTTCTTTGATTGAGAATTATTGCGAACACTAAAGAGAAAAGAATGGTAGCTTCCTTACAAACGAACCTACGCTAACTTGGATTAGCATAAATCGCAACATAAATCATAACGTGTACAACATATAAAGTGCAAAGAGATATTGTTTAAAGTACTCCAGAAATTTAGACTCAGACTTTTTGATGCACTATTTAGAAGAAGACAATTTCGGTTCACAGTCGGATTCACAATTTGACAACTACGTAATTATACAATGCGGAAGGTGTTTGCCTCTATGTTCAGTGATTCATCATCATGATCTCAAAATCAAAAAGGTCGTACTTATTTTAATGATAGTGAGACACTAGAACATTAACATCATCTAGAAGGTCAGTTTTCAAAATCCA
Source organism: Vaccinium darrowii (assembly GCA_020921065.1). Lineage (NCBI taxonomy): Eukaryota > Viridiplantae > Streptophyta > Magnoliopsida > Ericales > Ericaceae > Vaccinium > Vaccinium darrowii. The sequence goes on from CM037152.1 coordinate 28,550,852, forward strand.
GAATCATCCCCACAACCCCATTTCTGTCACTGCCAAACATGAGCTGAAACTAAACACTTATGAAACTTAGTTACACAGGTTTTCCAGAGCATTTAATCTTCTTTTGCCTCTAGCACCCATTGAAAATTACTGAAATAAATTGGAGCAATGAGAAACATAAACAATATCAACTTACCCATAGGTCCAGTGCCAGTTTCTCTGCTGTAATCAATCAAATCTTTCATACTATTGACCACTTCAGATATCTGTAATGAGTTCCCCCCAAAACATGGAGAATTCATATCATCAATAAGACTTGACATAAACCTTAGAAATTGCACAGAACCCTCAAGTATAATAATTCCTAACTAGTAGGATCACAGTGCAATGTAAATAGGGCATGAAAGCGAATTAAAGAAAATCAATTAAACCAAAAATCGGAAGTCATAGAACTGTTTAATATTGTAAATACAGATAAAACATTGGAGTACATTGTCCATCAAGTACTCCATGAATGTGCATAACCACAAAACCACCAAGTTAAAATGCTAGATAGAGGGGGTGGCAGTTGATCAAAAGTCTCCAGTAAAGGTAAACTACTCCATCCTGAGAGGTGGATTGTGTGCCTCTAATAATGGTATTTCAACTTCCAGATGTGCATGCTTCAAGTTCATCGGGTGAACCTCAAGGTTGAATTTTCAATTTTTAAAAGGCGCCCTATCAGAGTCATGCTCGTCTAACAATTATAACGCCCAACATCAAAACTAATCGATTGGAACTACAGTAATTGCCACTTAAAGCCTTCAAAGAATCCACGAGAAGAGTAATTCAAGGAAGAAATGAATCAAGTGCAGAATAGATAACTCATAAAATTAGGACTTCTATGCGGCTGGTGAGAGGATAATAATGGAAGCTGACGGGCAACAAATAACAGCTCAATGGACGGTACATGATGCAGTCAGTCAGCGTCGTTTGGTTTCAAGTCAGACAACAGACATGGCAAAGCAAAGAAATGTAAGTCAAACGTTTTAAATACACATAGTTGGGTGAGTATAAACTATATAAGAATGAAGAATTCAATTAAAAGATAAGGGGAAGATCTAACTTTTCCAAAAACACTCTGCAACTATCACCATGCAATTTTGCAACATCAAACACTCCATGCATTCAATCCAAGAGAGTTGGGGACCAGAATAGAAACTGAAAATAAAGCATATTACCTGAAGGCATCGAACGTATCTCTTCGTATATCCCAAATCATTTACTAATGGCACTTCCAGCACTTTTGCCAACTGACGAGCTGATGAAACAAACCTGAAACAGATAAATGTTAATTGTCTAAATACATCAGACGAGAAAGACAATAAGAAACAATAATGTTTACATGACGACTATATTTGTTCACTCTATGCCTCGCTTGATTCTCCATTTTTCACTAGTGTAGCAGCAAATCGCGGAACATGAACACTGTTGCATGTCACAAACACACACACACGCAGAGAGAGAGAGAGAGAGAGAGAGAGAGAGAGAGAGAGAGAGCTGCTGCATTATAGAGCACCCATGAAGAAGAAGGTTAATTCAGAAAATAAAAGCGAAAAGGTGCTTCTTGGTTCAGTGCGAAGTATTTGACAAAAAAGAAGAGGATAATGGTGTGCTGCAGCTTGCTATAAATAGAGATGTGATAGTGTGTTACACACCCAAACTGCTTCCCGATCCAAAAAGTGAATCGAGCATTCTATTAACGCCCCAATGGTTGATGAAATCTGGCGCGAATAAGTGTACCATGTAAACCTCCAAAGTATCCCAGGGGAGTAGGTTTCAACTCATATTCCTTTGTTTTTTTGGGTCTGATGGGCTTCATGACTTCATCGGTTGATATGCATGACAAAATAACTGGCTACTATTAAAGGGTTTTCAACTGATTTTGTATCAACGGATTAGGCCAATAGGCCCTGTGGTATGACTTGCCCATACAAATACAAAATTATATGGTGCATAGTTTAAATCGTTTCCCTAGATTGCATAGTGCAGAGCTATGTACCGCCCTTTCCTATTAGCTACAGTAGGAAGTATGAAATTTATAAAACATTCACACCTGGATGTAATAGAAAATTCTAGTAAGAAATAATTGATTAACAAAGAAGTTCTGGGGATCACTTTTGATAAGTAAACAGAACTACAAAAGTAAAATACTGGGGAATCCTACAAGATCCATTCTTCCCGTGTCCTGTTTTTCCGTGACAGATGGTTGGAACTTCATACGGGTTCGGATCCTACAAAAAGGACCACCCACTAGAGATAAAAATTTGGAGTAAATCTTCGAAGTAAGACGACATTTTTCTCCTTCTAGTGCGAGTCATTGCCTGTTTCGAGTAGGTAAATTACGTACCACAACTTGCTATTGATTTTTTAGATAAATTATATACAGTACCACACACAGGCCAAAGACGTTTAAATCCAAACAAACTCTCCAAAGGGACAACTCTCTGTCATAGCCAATTCAGTGCTTAAAACTTGGCCTAATAGCCACTTTGTCCATACATGTAATCCATCGACAAACAAGAAATGTCAATGTTTCGTCTTAAGATGACAAACAGTAAATGGCTATCCGCTTAAAGTGAAGATCAAACAAATATTTACATGACATCGCACAACGTATTAGGATTTTTCTACAATGCCGAGGAATCACCCATAATAAATAAACCTTAGTTGCACGAAGCGGGAGCGGGGGAGCGGGGGTATGTAGAAGCTCCCTAGGTTGGGAGCGGCGGGGGAATATTTAATACTATATATATATATATATATATATATATATATATATATATATATATATATATGTATTGTACATATGTTTTATAGTTGCAAAGGGAGCATTTTATAGTATAAACACGAGTGAGAAATGACATCCCAATAGATTCTTTTGTGCCAAATATATGGATTAAACACGCAGATAAGTAGTAGAATATGAGACGAGAAAGTGAGTGTCCTAAATCTTTCTTACTTCTTTTTTCTTTTCCTTCTTCCTTGCATATATTTGGAAAGAGAAGTAAGAATTTCGTCCTTAAGATTAGTGTGGAAGCTCCCATCCTATTTAGGAGCGGGTTCCCGTCTAGATGGGAGCGAGCTCCCATCAAGCTCCCGTCTCGGGAGCGCGGAATCGAGCTCCCGTCTAGAGAGCGCACCCATTTTAGAAGGATCCTGCTACTAAGAAATAAACACGCACACATTCAAAAAAGAAACACCAAGTTAATTTCGGTTCAAAACAATTGCAACGACAGGTGAGAGAAATTCATTACACAAAAACACTGATGCCACGTGAAGCGACAAATACTCAAAACCTTCACCCTCACTCAAGCCGCCCACCCTAATGTCCCGTAAGCCTAAAGCCTGTAGCTTCAGCTCATGGTATTGTTCCTCTTACCCCTACATCGTTCTCATCTTTAACGTTACCATATCCATATCTACAAGCCAACCGAAGAACCCCAATTCCATACGATAATCAACACCCAGATATATTAGACCCACAGTGGTTTCAGGACTCCATAATCATGGTTCAAATACTTGTATTCCAACAATTACATGGGTCTCACAACTTCTAATGGGTGGATCAATCCTGACAATTACACATCCACCATGTGAGGTATTCATATCAACACGCCCGGATCTCGATACACCAAGCACACTTCCTGGAGTGCCTTAATATTGGGTGACATCAACCTTCACCTAGGCGTGGCACCCCTAATCGGAGTACCTTCGTGCACCTCACCCCCTGGTTCCAACGTCCACACAGGATGCCCATGGTGGCTCAATCTTTCCCTTTGATGCTCAAGTCCATTCTAAGACATTCGCATCTTCACCTTAAGCCATCTCACAGCCACTAACCAAAGCCACATAGTAAAAACCATCCATGATGCACCTTTATAATTCCGATATCCATCTCATTTATTGAGAGTTTCGGACTTCCATTCTGTGAATACCACTATCAAAAACCCAGTTCTCATCTTTCCTACACGATATCTGCTGTACTACTTGTGCGATAAGATGCTTGACAACTGCTCTACCTCCCATGACAACTCCGACAACCCTATACAGTTGACCGTGCTCATAAATGCCTGGTCTTCCCATAGATCGAATTTGATTGCAACGGATCGCCCTTGATCATCTCGTGATCATCCTCATCATGCCAAATCTATTTGATCCCCACCAATTTGACAGAAATCTTCCAACAATACCGATGAATCAGCAGCACTTGCAAATCTTGGGAACACCCTCGCCTTGATTCAATATAATGTGCATACGTCAATTTTGCCCAAAAAAATAAATAAATAAATAAATTGGACAGTCGATTTCCATGCCAAGGCACATTGGATCACTGGCTCGACAAACAAAGTAACCAACTTTCTTTTCTTCCAATTGATTACCACCGTTCAAAAAACACTACTTCAGATTGTGTTATCCAGTCACCAAACAATGCAATTCTTCCTCACTATCCACCAGATACTCCCATAGCAAAGCCTAGCAACAAATTTGCTGTTGTTTTCCCTTTTTCCTACTGTACTTTTGCCTGTGGCTCTTAAAACCGCACGTTGGCTACCTTGAGCTTAATACCATCTCACAATTGCATAGGAAGCACCCATAATTAAAGAGAAACGCGTGGATATATAAAAGAGAAAAACAAGTTCACGTGGTTCGGCCCCACTTGCCCACATCCACGGGGGAGAGATTAATCCAATAGAAAATAAGAAATGTTATGGAAAAATACTAACAACCCACACCATTCCCAGAGCCATGCATTAATCCCCCATGTCTCAGAGCCCTAAGCCCGAGTATCCGCTCACAGTATTTTTTTCCCTCCCCTAAATTTTACATTTTCCCTCATTGTTCTCTCATTGTTTTGGTTACCCATAACTCCTCTTTAGAGATCAGCTAAAAGAATCACAACCCTATACTAGGATTAACACCACTCAGAAATTGGGCACCTAGTGAGATCCGGACTCTGCCATACCAAAGCAATTACATGTTGCATCTATAATTACAGGGGCCCCATTTTTGTATATATTACGCATGGGGGACAAATCTTTAACAGGATGACCATGATCATTAAATACTAATTCTTCATACTTATGTACGACAGCAATGATATATGTAGAGGAATCATCCACAAAAACAATCCAAAAGTAAAAGGCAATAACAAACTCCAAGGACCGGGCAATTTCATTTTTAAGACGTAACAGTCTACAGAGGCATAGAGAACTTACATATTACAGTTATTTTGTAACTCAGGCACCGACGAATTGGATGATGCATTTTGAGTAGAAGCCTGGTACTTTTGAGCGGCAATCCCAAGCTGAGTAACCTACAATGTACAATCTTCAATAGTTACAAATAAATTATACACTCATACACAACAATAGGCGAAGCTGGAATTCTAATTATACCATGTGTGACACAACATCCAGTAGAAAATTAGGGTCCCATCCTATGGGTCACAAATCAATGAAGAGTCCTAGTTGCTTTCACACTCCCACATAGCGCACACGTGCGTGCGCGCACACAGAACCACCACAACAACAATAAAGTAATAAGAGCTCTCATCTTGGGAGCCCTAAAGTGGTGCCGCTCTCACCTTGGGAGCTCACTCCTGCCCTCCCAACTAAGGATCTTGGCAGGAGCTCGCTCCTTGCGAAAAAAGGAGCTTTTATATGATCTTTGCAAAAAAAAAGAGATTTATATACATTGGCTTTATTAAGTGGTCTTTGAGGAACTCATATATCTAGCCTAAGTCATGATACCTTGAAAAGAAAACCATATATTATAACACTAACCCATTTCTTGCACTTATGGACTTGGCCTGTATTTTTATAACAAATATATTGAGGAAAACGAATATATTTTGCCTCGTTCTTGATAACAGAATTAGATGAAACCGACACTGATAAATAACCCCATCTGATGCGAGTTCCAAAGTCCATGAACAATAGCAGTATAGCCACTAAAACAAATTAATTATAGTGTTAATTCTAGAACACCATCAAACAGACACAAAGGTAAAAGGTCCAAATACGATTCTAAAACAGATTAATTATAGCCTTAAATTCTTGAACAGCATCAAACACACACAAGGGGAAAAGGTCCAAATACGATTCTATGTTTAGCAGTACTAAGAGTAGCTAGTGGCCAATGCAATGCACAGCATGGACATAAACTACAGAAAATAAAGTATGCAATTGATATTTGGGGCAATAACATAGATCCTTAATGAGTACACATACAAATGGTCTTTGTTCCACTATTGTTGTTCTCAACTACGTTTTAAGGCAAACAACTTGAGCCCAGAGATATCGAAGTTTGATAATAACTTTCTCAAGAAGTCAGACTTCTGTTTACCGATCAGGTCAACGAGTATTAGGTTATTAGAAAAGGATATGCCGCGAGGAATCAGCAAAAAAAAAATGACCGGGAAGGGCTTGATCCAAGTAGTTTTCCATAAAACTGTATCATCAAAATATGACCGGGAGAGGGGAGGTCTACACCGTAGCAAAGTAAGAGATCCCTCATAGGAACTGAACTGTATGTAAGTATAAATATTGCTAATTATGTATAGGATAAATAAGTACTATATATAATTAAATCTTTTATGTGAACTGCATGTACAACTACAAAATGAGGAAGGAGAAGCGCCATAAAGTATCATGTAAATGAGGAAGACGGAGCACATTAAAGTATCATGGATATAATGCAGTTATACATGATACTTAGTTTATTATTTCATTTTTATAGTTTTCGCCCAATTAGGTGTGTTACTGCGTCCAACGTGTACCATGTCTTAAAAATGCATATCACGTTGGTTTTAGGAATGAGTTAACACACATTGCAGTTGAGTGAATTGCATTGCCATGATGGCAGATACAGCAGGAAGTGCTGGAGGCTAGTCCGAGTCTCCAAGAAGAGTTATTCAAGCTTTCATAATTAGAAATTTTCACCAGTCTAAATATGCATGTTTCAACAAGTGTCCAAGAAGTGTCAATGCCTGAGATGATACACGAAACTTAATATTTATCATAAATAAGCAGTCTTGAGGCCAATAAAGTGTCATGCAAAAAGAGTCATCTTTACAATAACACCGGAAAAACAAAATCAAAATGTGAAGAGAAGGGAAATATTGAATGGCCAAATGGGATAAAAAAAATTGAGAGAGAAAATTTCACTAACAATTTGTCCAACTATGAGTTTGAAATCAAAGGAGGAAAACTACATACATATCCTGTACTTCCTAGCAGCTGATATATACCTCACAAACAAAAACACATAAAGATCTCATGCTAGAACAGGAATATTGCTCAATAACCTGAGGAATTAACAATCTTCGAGGGATGAGCTCTTCATGCCGCCGAGCACAAAACTCCCAAGAGCATATCTGGCAAAGAACATAAGAAGAAAAAGAAACAAGTAAGTAACTGATGACTCCTGGAGTTAGAACATTTAGAAACAAAACCATCAATATGTAACCTTCAAGTCTAGTGAAAAAACAATTCGAAGTTGACCATCCCGCACAACACGAAGTTGGTCGAAGACGCTTTCCTGTATGGCTTTTGCATAGTCCAGGACGATTTGACCAGAGGAGTTCTGATATTCCCGGGGCATATCAACATAAAGTAGTTCTTCCAAAGTTCCACTCTCATACTTAATTTTGAAAAGCCTTGGAAGAACCTCAACCGTAGCCTCTGAAAGTAAAACGATTTTAGGTTTTACAAATGCTGAATATAAAGCAAGGATGCAAAAGAAATTCTGGGCAATGCTCCAAGTTGCCAATGGTTCTGAAAAGCATCGGAAACTATAAGCTGGAGACCAATTTAAAGCATCAAAGAATGCACTACTACAAGGTCCCCCAAACGACAATATTTACTAATCTAGAGACCACTTAGAAGCAACTTAGGACTTGGACTAAAAAAATAATGCAAGCTTCTCTGTTTAACAACTTTTTAAATCCCAGCAACAAAAACATACCGAATCCACGGCCGGGTTTGCGGTTACAAATTTCGCAGTGCCATACATCCTGCATAAATTAATCCAGCAATTGCTCAGTTTAGACCAATTGCTAACATTGAAATGTAATTTTTTTTTAAATAATTACATGAAATATATATAGCACTAGGAACTTCAAAAACAGCATTAAGCTGATGTTCTAGGAAATAGTACAAATCTACCATCTCAAAGAACCATCTACTGTATAAATATCAGCATTAAGCTCATATTTTAGATTCGGACAACTAAATAGCAATGTCCCTAACAGTAGAATAGCATTGCCAGGTGTTTTCACAAGCACACCTGAGGGAAAACTCCAGTTGTTTGGCGCCCACTTCCATACAATGAAACACACCACTTCTTCTTTGCGTTGGGAGCAAAATATTCAGCCACAAATTTCCTCCAAAACTCAATATTGTTGTCCTGGAAAAAAAAAAAAGTTTACCATAATTATAACGTGTGAAACTACCGAAACAACAAAATAATGGCAGATTGTTTCCACGAAGGAAATCCCACCTCAGGTCTGTGTTGTTGCTCATACATATATCGTGTCAGTCGTCGGGCACACATCCCAGGTTCATACACCGGCTTTGCAGGGGACCTTAAAGTTAAATTCTGTGGTTGAAAAAGCTGTTGTGATGGGGATCGTTGTAAAGGAAGGGATTTCAAGGCAAGCTGCTGTTGCTGAAGGTGCAAAAGTCTCTGTTGATTCAAAAGGTTGAGCGGAGCGGCAGCAGCCTGAGACTGTCGTGACATGTGGAGAAACTGCTGCTGTTGCTGCTGCTGTTGCTGTTGGTGTTGGTGTTGCTGTTGCTGTTGATGCAAAAACAAGGACTGGTCTGAATGTTGGGGCTCCATCTTGACGGGTGCCAGGCTTCTCATAGTCTGGATTTGTTGGTCTGAATGTTGGGGCTCCATCTTGACGGGTCCCAGGTTTCTCATGGTCTGAATTTGTTGGGGTTCTAGTTTTACAGGGCCCACATTCCTCAAAGAATGTAACTGCTGTAACTGTTGAGACTGCTGTTGATCTGGCAGCATCTGGTTACCTGAAGGAAACTGTTGCCCCTGCACCTCTACCGATGAACTAGGGTTTGCCATATTTGACGGTGCAAAGGTTGAAGGAGACGAAGTAAAACCCATTCCATTTCCAATTGTGGAGTTTTGATCAGTTTCAGCCCCAGAAAATCCAGAATTTGGGCCAATGGTTCCAAAAGACGGAGGGAGGAGGGATGAACCATTGGACACATTGCCAAGCATGTTCATGTTATTAAACTGTGTACGCGGTGATGCAAGAGAATTTGAACCCCCTTGACCGCCACCCAACAAACCAGAATTTGATCGCAGTAGCGAAGGCGGAACAGGCTGGGGACCACCCATTGGAGTGGAAGGAGGCCCTGACGGTACCATTTTTTTCTTTTTTCTTTTTTAATGGAAGGGCAATCTACAAACAATTAACTAGCACAACACTACCTAAACAAACAGCAATTTGGCACTCGGTGATACAGGATTCAAATGCACTACTATTACACAGCTACGTGTACAGAACCCAATTTATTAGTCAATGCAAAAATCATTCTACATTCAGCACCAAGGGCAGACATTGCCAACTCCTTACTGTGCGCCAATAGAAACGGAAAGCCCTTGTGATTGAGCATACCATTTTGAACTTTACCTAACACGAATCTGTTGCCAAGGTAAACCAGAAACAAGTAACAAGCTATGGTTTTGGACATCCTTGAAGTCCCTTAGCTCTGCTAAAGAGACAATCTTTGGCTGGACATGGCATGAATCTCTGCACAATTTTGAAGACTATAAGACAGGGTTCATCGATAAAGCATTGTGGAAGAAGCCAACAAATTAAACAAATCACCACTTTGATAACTAAAAGAGAGCATTGGTATAGCCCGTCACAAATCCTATGTCCAACAAAGCCTTAAAACTTAAAAAGTAATACCATCTAAACCTTCAAACTTCACGTGCCCAACTCAAATAACTCTACAATTCAACAAGCTGATCGAAAGTTGAAAAAGGAGAAGGGGGGCAAAACCTTGTTTTATGCAAAAATAAGATGATTTGGATCCTCACAAAAAGCAAAGAAGGACGAAACAATCACACAACTTGAAAGGGCATGAAATAAGTGGTTCGGCAGTGTTGTCTTTGTCAATAGGGAGAGGAAGAACAGTACAAAACGCGCCACATTGATTACAAAGTTCAACTCTCACACAAAGCCTCCGTTCAACTCTTTCATTGTCTTCGACCTTTTCCCCCATTAGCAGCCAACTAAAGTAACTCTGAGATTTCAGTAAATCCCAGATGCCTCACAAACTTTGACATCACACTTCGAAGCTAAAAAATTCACTCTTTAGACCTCAAACAAAAAGATTTTCCAAAATAAAATTACACCAAACACTAAAAAATCATATAAATACCATCCAAATGGCCCAAATCTCTAAATTCCACAAACCCAGCATTTCAACAACCATATTAACCACTGGATATTCAGGCCTAAAATTAACAAAATGAAAATTCCAAATAACCAGACACCAAAAATGAAGTCTAGAACAAATATCATCCAAATGGACCAAATCTCTAAATTTCACAAACCCAGCATTCAACAGACAAACCAAAGAAAACATATTTAGACCTCACACACACAAATTACCCAAAAAGGAAGAAATTTTCGAAATAAAATGCTACGGAATACTAAAACAGAAACAACAAGAACACAATCAAACCTCTCAATCGAGCTATAATCCTGTGATAGGAAGCTCAGAGTTCGATCCAGAGCTAAAATGAGTGAAAAACCACAGGGTTTGAAGTAAAGACACAATCTTCGAAACAAAATCACAAGATTAATAACTTACCACAGCATCAAACGAGTTAAGTGGTGAAAACTGAAGACAATCCACTGTAACTCTTCTGCTCCTTCAACTTGCTCTGCTCTGTTCACATTGAAGTACACAAAAGGTAAGCATATGCCAGTGATTTGTTTCTCTAGGGTTTGTTCTTGTCGACTAATCTTGGTTCAAAGTCTTTCTTCAACTATTGAAGAAACCAGAAGAGGCGAGGACTAGAGAAAGGCAGAGTGTTTTCCTGTTCTTCGTTGTAACTTAGAGAGAGAAAGAGAGAGGGGGGGGGGGGAAGAGAGAGAGAGAATGTGTTCTATCGCGGACGTCAAATCTGCATTCGATCCGGTTGATTTTTGGGGATTGGGTTCTCTGCATTTCGTGTTACAACTGGATGATACATCTTTTCTGTTAGGGCCACGGCAGGTCCACGCATCAAGGGGTGCTTTGGCAACAAACAAAAAAATAATAATTTGGTTTTTTTATTTTTTTCATTCTGTTTTTATTTAAAAAAAATTTCGTTTGTTAGTTTTGCGTCAAATTTTCATAGTTTATGGATTCGTCTCGACGAGACGAATCCAAAGAGTATAAAATTAGGGTTGAAACTAATATTTTTTTAATAAAGCCAAAATTAAACAATAAACTGGTTTATTTTGATCCTAATTTTATACTTTTTGGATTCGTCTCGCCGAGACGAATCCATAAACCACAAAAACTTGACGTAAAACTAACAAATGCAAAAAAAAAAATTGAATAAAGACAAAACCAAAAAACCAATTTTTCTCTTTTTTGCCAAAGCACCCCTAAGACCTTGTTCATATTAGATTTTGAGACTGGTTTTCAATTATTGCTAATATTTTCCTCTTATTAGTTTTTTTAAATTATTATTCTCATTTTTATCTCTATTTCTCTCTAATCATTATCTTTTATATTTTCAATTATTATATCATTTCTCCCTCCAATCATTACGCAGAAACTAAACCAAACAAGGTCTAATGGTTTGATGTGTTTTTTTCTAAAATATTTCCTAAGAAAAAAATAGTTTTATCCCAAAAAAATATATTATTGATAACTCTGAGAGTGTGTTGCTATCAACTAGGGCTTCCGTTGAGTGCCTACAGGCTAATTGAATAGCATCAATATCTCTAATAAGTAATCTAACATATTAATATCCTATTGTCTAGAAAGAAAAAAAAGAACTGTATAGATAACCGTGAAATATGTATTACTCCATAATTTTGACACGTTGAATATTGTCTACTTATTATGTACCATCTAATGAGCCGCCACTAGCAAAACCCGAATAACTATAATTTTGGGGGTAAATTAATAACTAAATCAAAACATTTAGTAGTAATAATTTTAGCAAGAAAGAGCATTAAATAGACCGTTTATGTTTAGTTATATATACGTATATATTATGTGACCATATATTTGAATAATCTAAGGTAATTGATATTCACACCCCCCAAATTGTTATCTACACCCTTTTTTGTCTTTTAGTGAGATTTTTACACATGAAAACAAAACTAGAAGACAAAAAGGGGGTGTGGATAACAATTTGGGGGTGTGGAAATCACTCTCCTAATCTAATCTTCCGATGTTACTATCTCATTTTCAGATCCGAATGCAACCTACCACTAAAAACTACATCGTACTGTTACTAATGTGTTCCCTATCGCAGAGAATTCCAATCCTTTGAATTTTCGTCATTCCTCTTTCTTTACTTTTTCAAAGGCTAAATGAAACTCAAATGAATAAATCTTCTTCCTCGATAAAGCTATTGTACGCGTTGATTAATAAAATGGACCAAGCTCCTGGGCAGTATATCTTTAGTCCAGTCCAACCCTATTTTGGGCTCTATGGGCTCACGAAAGATTCACAATAATGTTTGTAATTGTTTATTTTGAACATCACGTCAAATAAGGCCTAATTTTTCAAAAAATTTTAGCAACTCAATTCCTAAAATCAACCATGATTTAAGTAAATGAGTTTACCAGGTGTTAAAATCATGGTTTTAAAATAAAACAATGAAGTAGTTCAGTGTATCGTTTTTCACACCAAATTAAAGTACTCCTCGTGTACTTTAATTTGGAGTGAAAAATTTTAAAAATAATACACGGAAACACTTAATTTTTTATTTGAAATATCATGATTTTAGTACCTGATGAACTCATTTGCTAAAATCATAGTTGATTTTAGCAACTAGTTGCTAAATTTTTTTGGAAAACTAGGCCTAAATCATTCGCTTAAGTTTTCCGTTTAATTTTAGCAACCCAGATTTTAGCAAATGAATTCACCAGGTGCTAAAATCATGGTTGCTTTTAGCCTAAAAACAACCATGATTTTAGCACACCTAGTGAAGTCATTTGCTAAAATTAGGGTTGATTTTAGCAAGTTGCTAAAATCATTTGAAAAACTCAGCTAGATCTTTAGGATTGTTTTGGCTAAATAATTCAGTTTTGATTTTTTTTTTTGTCTTTATTAAAAAAATTGTATTTATTAGTTTCGCGTCGATTTTTTGTGGTATCTTGGTTTGCCTCGACGAGAGGAATAAAAAAAATACTCCTTCTGTCCAAATTGTTGGTCCTACTTTGAGAATCCAACTTTTTATGTAAAGTATGTAATTATACCTACACACTTTTCTTTGTTAATTTTTTAAATTGACCATTTGTTTAGGACATCCAAAAAGGAAAAAATAACCAACAATTTGAAGCGGAGGGAGTGTAAAATTATGATAAATTTTTTTATAAAGTTCACTAAAGGCAAAAGCAATCCAATTTTTTTGTTGTTTATTGGATTACTTTTGTCTTTATTCATAAAACTTTAAGTTTGGAACATGGAGAGTTTCAGGAATAACAGATTTGTACAAAGAAAATGATATAATAAAAATTAATTTGAAATTTAAATTGCCCATTTTTTTGTGGTAAAAATCGATTTTCAGACATGTTTGTATCTATGTTCAATCAAACTAATTTTTTATGCAAGTAATGTGCTTGACAAATTTTATAAAATAAACGGTTTTGATCATTATTGTTAGCTTAGGAGAGGTGCATAAAGGCCATGGTTTTAAATACTGGTTGTTATGTAGCGTATCGGCCGCTACGTAATGGTTTTTGGCCTCTCCGATACCGTTACACCCCGGTATACCGATGAGAGGAAAAAATCAAATGATTATCGGTTGGTTCCCGTTACGTATCGGTCCATACCCGATTCACAGATCGGTTTACGACCGTTACGGCCGATACTCGACCGTTACGAGTTATTTAAGAAATTCAAAATTATTTTTTATCAAAAAATCGTTTTTAAAAATTCACGACCGCTACCTGGATAACCGTTACATAATGTTTGATACTACCGATACAGTTACCGTTACAGGTCGCAAAACCGGTATTTAAAACCTTGATAAAGCCCCAAAAATGGATAGGTTGTACGGAATGTGTATATGTGTTTACATATAAAATTAACAAATCCAATAATTAATTGACACGTAATTGAAAATGCCAAACGTTGGCAATTACATGTTGATAAATATACACTGGATTAAAGGAATATAAATGATTAAATACGATGTCGTATTGTGTTCAAAGATGAAAAGCAGTTATTGGCAGTTACAAGCCATTGCTGACGTAAATGGTGGTTTCGAAGCCCTGATATTAACTGTTAAACATATAAACTCCACGTGTGGACTTGGGAAACAAGGCAAATTGACAGTTATAACACGTGGAATACTTATCGAAAGGCAGTTATTCACCTTAATGTTTAATCACTTGAGTTTGTTTAAACAACTGCACAGATTCAAAATCAAAGCTTCTGGAGGAAGAATTAGAAGGATTCAACTTCAGACGTGGAGGAGGAAACAACTGCCAACTCGAAGAATGGAAGTTAGAGTTCGAAACAAGCCAATGTTCAAATTCATTGAGCGGGAAGTTCAAATGGCAAGCAGCGTCTATAAATAGAAGAGATTGAAGAGTGAATAGCCCCGGACAAATCTTCAACAAACAGCTATCAAAAAACTGATGCTTGGTTTGTTCATTGGCAAAGTAGTTTAGGATTTCGAACTCAGATCGAAGTAGTTTAGGATCTCGAACTCAATTCGAAGTAGTTTAGGAAGTAGATTAGGAAGTAGTTAGGATTAATCTCGGTTGTTCTTGTAACAATCACCCGTTCGAAGTTCTTGTATCTGAAGTTGGAGACAATTTCAAAGTAAGTTTACTTTTGATTTATTAATCGAAGTATCTTGTTTCTTTTCGTTCTTCATTTCCTAAGTTTGTTGGTTTACATTTCTTCACTTGTTGAAAAAATCCTCTTAATTGAGGTAATTGAACCAATAAAACACAATCGCCTGATCAGATTTGGTTTTTCCAAAGTTAATCTGAGAGAGGAGATTGAAACTCTCTCTGACACGCTCGCACACAATTATTTCCATTGTAAAGAAGTAAAAAGAACCAAAACAACATGACAGCAACTCATCCGATAGTAAGAGAAAAATTTATGTGCCGGACGGGTACCGCCCTGTGATACCTATCAGAGCATCTGAGTCGTCCAAATATGTCACTCTCAAAATTGACCCGTCCAAAACATGTTTGGACAGATGGAACGCGCCAACGGCTTAGCGGTACCCGTTTGGCGCACACAATTTTCTCCAATAGTAATGCAGTGTACAATACACACCTATATTACTGATCATCAGATCTTTGAATCTTTTTTTTTTTTTTTTAATCAGATTTTAACTTTGAATATATTTTTTTTAATCAGATTTAAACTTTGAATCTTGACCGTTGAAATTTTTGCCAGAGTAAAAGGACAACGGGTGGTACCGGTTAACCCAGCCGCGACGTTCATTTTTGAAAAAGTTAACATTAATAGTTTAATACTCATTATATGGTAGGTCACTAGAGTGATGGGCAAGAGCAAGTGTAAAATTCAACAAACATTCAAAAAAATTCCAACAACTTTCTAGATGTGAATACTAAGTTCATTTAATTGATGAAAATGAGTTTGAATTTTTTCTTAAAAACATATAAATTATTTTTAAATCTTTGTTTTACGAACTGAGTAATTATTTTAAGGTGGAAATAGTAAAATTTGTAACACTAAAGGATTAGATCGAGCCTGAATAAGCCAATGACCAAAAAATATATGCCCCTCGAGAGGTAGCAAATTCAAATACTACAAAGACCATATATTCAAAACAAGAGATTTATTCGGTCTTTTAACTCTAGAGTTCGGAAATTAATTGAGATGGATCAAAATTAACCTGAACACCCAATTAAAAAGAAAACGATAAGAGTTGTTTCGATAAGAGTTTTGTAAAACAAGTTCTAGCCTAACAAAGAAACAATTTTGGAATGTTCAGGTTTGTTCGTTAAGTTTTTAAGTGAACTCGAGCACAATGAAATTTGACGAACCGAGTTCGAACAGAGCTTGCCTAATTTGAGTTGCACTCGAACTTGTTCACGAAATTTAATGCGTCAAAAATACTAGATATTAATACTCTTATACGTGTCTAGAACTTCAAATAACATTTTGCTTTGAGCAAAAATCAGTCCGAACATATATGCAAAACTCTAAACACATATTAAAATTTAAGTTTTCGTACTTTTAAAAATTTATACATGTACAGTTATTAAATTTTATCCTATACATGTAAAAGTTTATACATATTCAAGGTTATATTTGAAATTCTAATCAAATAAAAATATACACTACATGTTCGGAGCCTAATCAAGCCGAAGAATATGAGGTTAAGTTCAGCTCTTTTATTAAATAAGCCTAAAGTTGAAGCTCAGGTTCAATTCGTTTAAAACCTGAATCGAACTCGAAAGAGCTTTTATCGAACAATTCATGAACAGCTAGGTTCATTTAAAGCCTTAATATCAGGTCTACACGGATCATTGCTTGTAGGGATAGCAATTCTAAGGATGGTTGTAGCTAGTCCAAACAAGCGCAATGCTCGTGGAAAAAAAATTAAGGCTCATGGATCTTGACGTTCTTCAAAACTTTGAGGCCTTCAAAAAAGTATGCAAGGTCCAAGGATAAACGATCATACAATATTATATTGAGGATAGTTGCAGCAATCCTCTTATTTTCGAGAACCACAACATTGTGTGCTACACTAGTATCCTTTGTTTGCACGTGCTTCTCTAATGAGTTTTTTTTTGTTGCAGGTTCTAGAGTGGTTTATTATACTGTGTTCATTAAGTTACTTTCGCTATCCTTTTTGGAGAAAGCTTTTTATGTTGTTATGTTGTTATGTTGTTCTTGTTTTAGCATCTCCATATCTTTTTCTTGTACTCTATCTCTATTATCAAGGATGTTCTTTCTTTAAAGAGAAAAAAAAAAAAAAAAACTCACTATGTTAGTTGATAGTCTAGGAGTGAGCGTGGATCGGGCTTCATCAGGTTCGGGTTGGTTTGACCAAAAGATCAAATTTTGGGTTGACCAAAACCTCAACCGAGTCGGATAAAAAATGGTGTGCGGGTTCACACTGGCAATGGGAGATCCAAAAAAAAAAAAAAAACCTTGAAATCCCTCTTCTTTCCACTGCCAATGGGAGAATCCGTCCTCCATGGCAGAAAGCCAGAAACAATAAAACAAATGGATCTGAAATCCATACAACAAACAATACAAAAAACTTTGGATATGAAATCCAAAGTTCCAAACTGCAAAGAGAGACGAAGAGAGGGAGAGAAACAAAGAGTGAGAGATGTGGTGGACGGTGGTCGAAGACTCCACGTGGTGGAACACCTTGGTCGTCTCATCGTCTGGTAGGGATTGTTGGGTGAGAGGCAAGGAGAGGAGAGGAGAGGAGAGAAGACGAGAGGAGAGAAGATGTAATACCTCAGGTTTGGGGGTAGATGGTGTTTAGTCCCACATTGGTTGTTTACATGAGTGATCTTGGGTATATAACAAACCATGTGGGCTACTACTAGTACATTGGGCTTAAGCATTTTGGGTCATGTGGTGTGACTAGTTGATCAAATTAAGGTACTGGGCCAGTGGTCTACATGGGGCGTTACAAATGGTATCAGAGCCCCGCCCTAGTCCAAGTGGTGGGTAGGATGCGCTCTGCCACCACGGACACCAGGGGAGGTTGCTGGGACTATGCAACAAGGACGTTGCATCCCTAAGGGGGAAAGATTGTAATACCCCAGGTTTAGGGGTAGATGATGTTTAGTCCTACATTGGTTGTTTACATGAGTGGTCTTGGGTATATAACAAACCATGTAGGCTACTACTAGTACCTTGGGCTTAAGCATTTTGGGCCATTTGGTGTGGCTAGTGGATCAAATCAGGATACTAGGTCAGTGGTCTACATGGCGCGTTACAGAAGAGGTGCAGCGCTGGTTAGAGAGAGTAGGAGGAGGAGGAGGAGGAGGAGGAATAGAGTTTGTTTTGGGGTTCGGGTGTAAGAACATCCCTAATAGCATATTCAAAAAGAAAATACTCAAATTTTGGCATTTGGATACTTAAAAAAAGCTCACAATGGCATTTAGTTAAATACTCAAAATTAGCAACATATTTTTTTTTACAAATACTAAAATTTTTTCATTTGGGTGCTCAAAACTACCAACATTTTTCCCAATAATCAAACTTAGATACTCAAAACTACCAACATTTCTCCTTCTTTTGATTATGGACAAAAAATGAACCATTGTAGAGCTTCACATTGCTAACTTTAGAAATCTATTAAATGAATACTCAAAAGGTGATGTGGCAACATTTGAGTATGCCATTGGTGATGCTCTAAAGCTGATAAATATATGAGATATCTATATTTTTCATTTTATTTTATATTCATAGATTATATATATCTATATTTGGGTGGGTTTGTTTCAGCAGATTTAACACACGACCGACCCGAAACCATATTTATTTTTTTAAAAACCCAACCCGCAAACCGACCCAATGTAAGTTCAAAACCGTCTGAAACCCCTTCAGAACTCCTACTTTTAACAAGAACTCCACATACCTACTTTTGTCATTTTGAAATTTTCCACAAATGGGTAGGGTGAGTTTCTCAATTGATAAAATCTGCTAAAATTAACATTTGCTAAAATCAATAGTAGATTTTAACAAATGACAATTTTAGCAAATGAAGAAGTCATTTTTTAAAATCTTTGATTTTATCTCTCACAAGAATCTTTGATGTTAGCAAAGATTCTTCCTCATTTGCCAAAATGTTAATTTTTGCAAATATTGATTTAGCAGATTTTACAAAATGAGAAGCTCAGGAGTCCAATGATTTTTTCCCACGTGTTTTGTTTTTCTCCTCCCTATCAGAAAACCAAAAAGCAGCAGTACAAGGCATGACATATCCTCCACATGAAATTGAGCCCCATAAAAACCTCACAATCTTTGCAAGAGTTATCCATAGTTGATAAATATCAAACACACACCAGAACATTTGAACTCTGAAGAGAAAAGAAAAAAAAACCCCATAGAAAACAAAAACAGAGAGAGTTTTGGGAGAGAGGGGCAAAATGTCTGTGGAGATTTCTCTTAAAGTGAGCACAGTATTAACAGGCAGAGCTGGTGTTGCACACTCAAAACACCCATTTTGTTCCAAGGAAAAGCTCCATTTGCCAAATTTTAAAGGAACTAACAACCTTTCGAGTTTATCAGTTTCTCCTTCATCGAATCGCGGTTCTCGAATCATATGTAAGGCCCGCGAAGCCGTGGATGGAGGTAAGCTTCCCTCTCTCGGCTCGCCTAATGTTCTATATCAAACTCTTCTTATTAGAAGTCTCTAAATAGACTAAATATTGAATGAAAAATGCCTCATTTTGTTCATAACTCATTTTGCTGAAAGTATCTATTTGGTTTTGAACTGTAAGTATCTATTTGGTTAGGTTAGGAAATCGAGAGGAAAACGAATGGATATTCGCGAGCAAGAAATCGATTTTTTGATAATCGTGCAAAATTCCACTAATTTTGGCTTATTGGGTTCTTGGGTTGATATATGGATTGATGTATGGAAAGAAAATCATCTGTTTCAAAATGAGCAAAAAACCAACAAAAAAAAAAAGAAACCCCTTAGTGGAACAGGGCCTAGTAGCTCCATTTCCATGTTGTCCTAAACCTCCCGTGAAAAATTCAAGATCCGAACATACTGTGAAAAGAAATGGAATAAAGCCATACTAGCAGCAACAATGGAGATGTACTCTTGCGGTGATTGCAACGGGAATGGACTTCAGCTTGATGCAGATGATGATTTATCCGCCCAACTCTAGCGGATGGATGGGTAACAACCCCGGGCTCAATATTTTGCGACTTCTCTTTTTGGATTTTGGCCTTTTCTTATGTTGTGTATTCAATGTATCTGCATTTTCTCGGCGCCTTCGAAAAAATTCATTTCTCACCATGCTGATTAACATGAAAGACGAGGAATCACAGAAAAAAAAAAATCCTATTGAGAAGACTCCACCAGAATTCTGTGTCACTGAACTTACCGTAATCCCGAGAAAGAAAAAAACATCATGAAACGTTCATTCTGTGTTCTGTTCGTTTAGCATTACCCTGATATCTATGTTATGTGCAGTTCAAGTGGTCACAGATTCGAACTGGAACAATCTAGTGATTGCAAGCGAAAACCCGGTGCTGGTTGAGTTTTGGGCACCCTGGTGTGGGCCATGCCGGATGATAGCGCCGGTGGTGGACGAACTGGCCAAGGAGTATACCGGAAAAATCACCTGCTTCAAGCTCAACACCGATGATTGCCCGAGCATAGCGACACAGTATGGGATCAGGAGCATCCCAACTGTGTTGTTCTTCAAGAATGGGGAGAGGAAAGAAAGCATTATTGGTGCTGTGCCCAAGTCCACACTCACTGCTACAATAGAAAAGTATTTGGAGGCTTAGGGCTGTGTTTGGAATCTTGAATTTATCATGGAAAAAAGAAGATGGTTGAGAGAGAGAAGACTTAAATTTGTGAAGGAAAATCTCGTACCTTTTCTATTCTCTGCACAAAGTCAAGGAGCCAAACACAGCACTAAAGTCCATGTCCATGCTAATCAATCAAGAGCCTGTATTCAGAGATTCTAAATTGAATAAAATTGTTATTTATTGTATGAAAAAGATATCCCAGAAGTATTATGTTTTGTAAAGGCCGCATAAAATTATAGTCATAATTGGTCTCCAAAAATTCTTCATCGAGTCGAACTTGAACACTTGTTATAAAGAGTTGAGCCAAGCATGAGCAATACCCGCGTTTGTCTTGTTTGGATTGATTAGCACCATACGTCCAATTCTCCATGAGGAAAGACCATTATTTAGCTACATATGTTGACAAAAGTCCAATTGTTGGGTGACCAAATCAAAATGTATGGTACACTTTACGGATGAGAAATATTAAGTACTACAGGGAATGCAATAATAGTGATATAGATACTACAAACGAAATGATGTTATCTTCCTTTCCACGACAATTATTTTGGTAATGTCATTGTCCCCTCATTCTTGTGAAAAATTCCATGCTAAAACTTTTCGGACAAAAATTTTGATCGCATTGAATATTTAGCACAAGATGTACACAAATAAGTCCTGACAATACGTACTATTTCACAAGCCAGTCAGGTGAAATGGTGAATATGAATATATGTTTTCTACGCATGCATATACACTTGTACATATATTGTGACAATAGACAGATTTTTACTGATAAGACAAAGGTGCCCAACAATCCACAAATGGAGTATGAGGAAGGTCTTGGGTCTTACCCATTTAGGTCTCTTGATCAGCCTCTAACTAAGTACCAAATTGGACATCAACATTATACCTTAATGTGGCTTGATAATTGGCACCCCTTTGTCCACAGTATGATCGATTTGGGACATAATTGTGGTTAATAGGGGCAGGGCTTTAAGGGATAAGGTTGCTTCAATCATTGTCCATGGTGATTGGTGCTGGCCTAGATTGAGGAACCTGGCAATTTGGTCTATAATTACCCATTTTCCTCCCATAAAAGGCTGAGATACCCAACTCAGGCCTGGTGTGGAATTTTTTAGGGAGGAACAGTGTCCAAGGTGATCTTTCATCCTCTGGCTAGCTGCTCAAGATAGATTGAATACAAGGGGTCAATGGAGAAATTGGGGAATGATGGTGGATGGGAGCTTTTGTCTCGGGGGGGGGGGGGGGGGGGGGGGGGCAGAGTTTCATAATCATCTCTTTGAATGTGCTTTCTCCTTGTTGAATGTTTGGCATGGTTTGGTAAATAGGAATATTGTCCAGGGGATGCCTAATAATTTGGAGGATGTACTTGCTTGGCTTTGCTCCAATCTCAAAGGGCTCCGGTAAGGATGGCAACAGTGCAGTTCGGTTTGGTTATTATTGGTAAAACCAAAACTGAAATCGAAACATATACCTTAGAGGAAAACCACAACCAAAATAATTGGTTTTCTTTTTATCTAAACCATAACCAAAACTACAGTTACTAGTTTGGTTTGGTTTTTCACGAAAACCGGTGCTTACACTTTTAATAGAGTAAAAGACGCCAACTATCCAACATTTTTAGTAGAGTTAAATACACAGTGAGAAACGCTAACTGAATCCTCCTGATATTATAGGTATGAAGTAATCCAATGACAAACCCATATCCAAATATAAATTTGAGTAAAAGTATCATTAATGGCATGATTATAAATTTGAGGGGAAGAAATAGTCTTGCAAAATTTGAACAAAAATTTGAGTCTTCCTTAATTTGAATAAAACTCAATTTGATATAGGTTTGAATAAAAGAGTATAGTGGATTTTTGAGAAGTTTTACACAAATTTGAGTTTGATTAAAAAAAAGAAAAAGGAGTGGAGATGCTCTTAGAAGGAAATCATGAAGTAAACTGGCCCTGTTTGTTGAAGGGATAAAGGATGAAGAGAATGGAAGGAAGGGGAGAAGGAAGATTTCCCTCCAAAGGGGAGCCCGTTTGGATGGGGGTTTTAGTGGAGGGCATAAATATGGGGGTCTTATTTATGCAAGGGCCCACGGCTATAGAATGGATTGTCAAAAATAAGTGCAGGGGTGTTGTTATTTATCACCCAGACTAAATATCACCCTTGTAGGGGTGTTATATATGGACACCCTAGGGAGTGTCCATATTTATGACCCCCTAATACCCCATAAAAAATGACCATTGTACCCCTTTTAATACCCCCTCCCAAGACATTGACATTCTGTGTTTTCTTTTTTATCCCTCAAACCTTTTGTTGTATTCCAAATGCAATGACTTCATGAGGATAATCAAGTGATTTTCCCATTATCTACCCCTATCAAATATAACTCAAACCAAGCATAAACTAATCTCCTCCTTAACTATCCACTCCTATCAAATATAACTCAAACCAAGCGTGAACTAATCTCCTCCTTAACTAATTCCTTTATAACATATCTACCATTAGTGAACCTGTTTAATTTTAAAAACTACTATGATATCTTTAATCTTGTAAAAAAAAGAAAAGAAATTAAACACTGAAATGTTCTATTTTGAATTAAAAAAGTATACGTATTTTTTGTGACAGACTAATTATACAAGACAGAGGAAGTATATTTTACTTTTATCAAAATATAGCTTCATTTGCAGAATTTTTTTTAGTAATTATTTGTTCATCTCGCCCGAAACGGCACCGCTCCCCCATGTCCATGCCTCATAAGCTCATCATGTTCATCAGTAACTTGACTGAAAATGGGAAGCATAAGCTACAAACCCAGTAGACTAATGGCCCCCCACCACCCCGCTCCCTGCACCCGAACACACCAGATAGGAGCCCTAGCCCTCGTCGCTGCGACCTTCTTCCTCACCAGACTCTTCGACCACTCCCCCTTCTCTTCCTGCTCCCCCTCCTCCTCCTCCGTCGACGGCGTCGCAGGCCCCACTTCGTGGCCAGAAAGGGGATACGGGTCCTACATCTCACTCAAGATCTACGTCTACGATGAGCTCGAGATTGACGGCCTCAGGCCGTTAATGTACGGCCGTGATGGCAAGATCTCCCCTGATGCGTGTGTTAAAGGCCAGTGGGGCACTCAGGTAAATTTACCCATTATTGTATATGTAAGAATATGTAGAATACTTATTTATCAATGTGCCCTCGACATTGGTTGCATGTCCTCTATTTTGTTTCGAAATCAGGGTGTCTGTGTCATGTCGCTTGCCTGTATCCGCGTCCGTGCTACTTAGGCCAATAGATGGGTTGTTCTACAAAATCTTTTCTTGTATAGAAAATAGTTGAAACTATAAGCTGCCAAGGCATCATCAAGTTCAGAAATTGATTTTAGAAGCTTCATCCATTGTTAATCCATTTAGGGCCCGTTTGATTGCCAATGATTAGTTGCTTCTTTTGGCTCTGAATGAAGATATAAATTAAGTAAGATTCTTAGGCAAAATAAGCAAATAAGCAACGGCTACCAAACAGAGCCTTAGTGCCTGCAGTGAAAGAGGCATTTCACTTGTGGCCTTTGTTGCTTATATATGATTTCAGTAAGAATATACTGTTTTATAAGGGTGTTACTATTATGCATTGTAGGTTAAAATACACAGGATGCTTTTAAATTCAAGATTTCGGACAAGAAAGAAAGGAGAAGCGGATCTTTTCTTTGTGCCAAGTTACGTGAAATGCGTCCGAATGATGGGTGGTCTCAGCGACAAAGAGATTAATCAGACATATGTGAAGGTGATATTGCATTTCTATGCTTGAAATCATCAATTTAGAATGATTGGAAGCCTGCTTGTTGATCACTGGGAATATGTCTCCTGTGTGCAAGAATTAGGTGATTATCGGAGTTTTATCTGTGTCATAGTGAATTTATTTTGATTTCGTGTGAAGAGGCTACAAAATCAATCACGCACGAGCTTTTGTCTTTGTGGCCATTTTTACATTTTGGTTTGCTTTTAGTTGATATCAGTATCCAGTTTACCCAAAGAAAAAGTGCAATACCTGCATAACGTTGTCATCCTTTGCTTTCAGGTGCTAAGTCAAATGCCATATTTTAGGCTATCCGGTGGCCGCAATCACATTTTTGTCTTTCCAAGGTATGGAGTTGTATCATTATTTCCAATGTTTCCATCACCACTACCCCTTATCAAGATTAACATAAATGGAGTGTGACATAATTAGGGCACTTGATTGGCCATACATTTCCAAATAGCTAATTATGGACTTTCCAAGTTGCCATTACCATTACTTTTGTTAGACGCTTAAACAGAGGAAGTTTCATATTTGTCAAGTTTTACTTACATTTGTGTGTAACAATTCTAAGTAGCAGGTAACTTTGTTTAATGCTTACAATCCATGTGCCTTCTCTAATTCGTTTGTATGGTTTCTTTCTCGTAATTGCAGCGGCGCTGGTGCTTCTTTGTTTAGATCTTGGGCTACATACTTGAATCGTTCCGTTATACTTACTCCTGAGGTAGCACACTTAAATTTCCCTCATACATTGTGCAACACCGGTTTATATTTGAAAACACGTGTATTTTTGTTTCCATGAGCTTGCTTTCCAATTTATCTCTAAACTAGGGACCATTTCATCATTGTTTATGGTGAGGCATAGTGTGATTGTAAAAGCATTTGACATAGTCAATGATGAGTCATAACATAATGAAAGTAAATGCATACAAAAAAGTAAAGATTGGCTGTCGTACTTCATCAAAGGATATCTTGAAATGCTGTAAGTTTTGATGACAGTACTAGGACTGCCCAGTGGATCACCCAATCGGTTCAATCTGCCCGAACTGAACACTCCGCGAACCCACCCGAGGTATGTTAATATTTTTATTTTAGCGGATGCGGTTCGGGTTCAATCCGCCTTTAATCCTTCTTTGATCCATCAAATCCGCCCGATCCGACCCATCCGTATCTCACTCACGGACGGGTTGCGGATGCACAAAACGACAATCCACCACGAGTGTATCGGATTGAGAACTGAACCGATCCAGCTGGAACCGATCCGTGGACAGCCTAGATAGTAGTATAGTACTATTATTGCCTGTCAGTCTTCAGCTTTTGTATTGGCTTTCCATGAAATTTGAAGTGTTACTCTCCAATTTATGGTAGACATAATATACTGCTTCACAAAGTGATTTTTATCTACTTCTTTTTTTTTCTCTTTTGCATAACTACTTTGTCTTCTCCACTGAAAGATCTTTGTTCTATTGACAAGATATGATTTAGGCACCAAGGCTAAGCAACTCGTACATTATAGATAAATGTTGAGAAGATCAAAGATGGATCAAAGACTGGACCATAAGGTGCCATAGCCCCCCAGCCCTTTTTTGATTGGAGTGACTTGGCACTTGCTATTTAGGAATTTGTTCAAGTTCTTATGGGGTCAGCCAGTTCCAGATTGCTGATGTAGCCATTTCCCTTCAGGATTGTATTTTTTGGATTCTCTAAGACATCGTATTCTGTATGGTTTGGTAATATTTGTGACACTATGCAATGGAAAGTGTTATTTGATGTTTCTTTGAGGATATACCTTGCATACATCCTCTTGACTTCAAGAACATTGTACCTGTGTGTTACGGCAGGGCGATCGCACAGACAAGCGAGACACTAGTGCCTTTAATACATGGAAAGATATCATCATCCCTGGAAATGTTGATGATGGGATGACTACACATGGTGATAGTCTGGTCCAGCCTTTGCCTTTATCTAAGAGGAAGTATTTGGCGAACTTCTTAGGTCGAGCACAAGGAAAAATTGGTCGCCTTCAATTGGTGGAGCTTGCAAAGCAATACCCAGATAAGGTATGCCTTCTCTGTAGCTTCATGCTTGTCTCAGTGGAAGTTAGCTTCTTTGCAATTCTTACTGTTTATGGGTATTTTCAATTTTGGCTGTAGAGCTCTCATGTTTTTTCTCCCTTTCTGTTAAGTTCCTTAGTGCACTCTGAATCCCAGTTTTAAAAGCTGTCCATATACGTAATCATGTGTTGCGGTCTTCTAATTCCTTAAGAAGTATCATCTTTGCTTGAGTATTCCAGAGACATTTTCAAGACGAAGGGAATTGTCTCTCAAATCGTTAATCCACACTTGTTATTGGTGTCATACTCTTGTCTCCTAATGGTGGCCCTCATCCATGTGAGAGGGAGGTCTGTGGTCCTGTGGATCATCCAAAAGATCTGTGGATTAAAATTCCGTATTACGTATAATCATATTATTGATACGAATTGGCAAGCTACTAGAGGAAGAGGTCTAGTTTGTTCGTTGATGTACTCCCTCCGTTCCTATTTCATGGTCCATCTTTCCTTTTCTGGGTGTTCCCAAATAAATGTCCAATTTGGAAAATGATCTCAAAAAAGGTTCCAACTTTCCCATTTAACCTTTCTTCAAATTTGAATGCTTGTCAGACTTTACCTCCAATTGGGTGCTAGATATGGCGCCAATAATTAGGAATGGGAAAATGAAAAATCCGTCCACGTAATAATATTGCCCCCTTAATAATTTGGATTTCCAAAGTGGGACTAACAAATTGGTATGGAGGGAGTAGTCGTTATTTATCCATAGTGATGCTGACAAAGTTTGCTGATCTTACACAATGATAACATTCTGCTAAGATCACCACCTGCATTAATTTCATTTTTTACGCTTTTTTGCCTCATGATTAACCGTAATTGCTATAGATAATAACATGACTGATGATCGAATTCTGTGGGAAAACATTTTTATATGGAGTTTTTGTGCGTGCCATTCTGGAATGGTTGCCATGCCCATGCTGGCATATTATGTTATCCTGATCAAATTCTCTCTCTCATATTTGCTGCACATGCTTTCTCTGGGATCTGTCTTATTCAAGAGATATTTCCTTCAAATGATGTGAGTACTGACTCTCTCAACAGTTGGAATCTCCAGAGTTGAAGTTCAGTGGCCCTGAGAAACTGGGAAGGAGAGAATATTTTGAGCACCTCCGAAATGCCAAGTTCTGCCTGGCCCCACGGGGCGAATCATCATGGACTCTTCGCTTTTATGAGTCATTCTTTGTGGTCTCTCTCTCTCTCTCTCTCTCAATTAATAGATGGACACTATGTCACCAATTCACTGATAGCTTGACACGATGAGCTAACTACCGATCCTGCAACTGCTTTGCCTGTACAGGAATGTGTCCCAGTGATCATATCAGATTATGTGGAGTTGCCATTTCAGAATGTTATTGACTACACTCAGATATCAATCAAATGGCCGTGGAACCGTATAGGTCCTGAACTTTTGGAGTACCTAGAATCAGTACCAGGTGAATTCAAAGCACTATTGCTCATCAAATTTGCTTTCTCTTCCCTATAGCGTCACAACTCATGGCTGGTGACTTTTGTTCTGCTTCTCAGACAGGGATATAGAGAGGATGATTGCCCACGGCAGGCAGGTGAGATGCTTATGGGTTTATGCTCCTGAATCAGAACCATGCTCAGCGTTTAAGGGAATCTTGTGGGAACTTCAGAGGAAAGTGAGGCAATTCCACCAGTCTGCCGAAACATTCTGGCTGCATAATGGGTCTATAGTGAATAGAAACCTAGTAGAATTCACTCACTGGAAGCCTCCCTTGCCTTTGCCTTGAACTTGCCGATGTTGCTGTTGATCTAAATTAATGGTCCATTATTTTGTCTTGATATATTCTTTTTGGAGGGAGCAGCTGTGAGAGGGGAGTTTGAAAATGTGGAACCTTTTTCTTCTGTTATAGTGTTTTTGGTTTATTTACTATTTTACTTGAATGTCATGTATAGAGATCAATGATACGCATTGTACACTTCGACAGACAAGTAGAATGGTACAGTTGTTAACGCTTCATTGCTGCCAGCTATATCTTGATTCACGATCTTGGATCTACTAGGTTTTAATTATTGGAGTTGCATGACTTTGGACCAACATGAATATTAATTGTTCCCGTCCTTTCGGGTTTATCGTCAATTAATTTGGAGTCGTACTTCTTTCTTAGTAGTTACTAGGGATCTGATTTCTTCTACCCTGGACTGTACTTGGTCGGGTGAGTAATGGCGACTGAAGTATTCTTTGTTCTTGCTTCATCCGATCTGGTGAGATTCTGACCTTCTGTTATCTTTTCTTAGCTTAATTTGGATTTGTTTTTCCCTAACTGGTATTGTTTGCTCTTCTTAAAATCACCATTAATTTCTTGACTCTATATGTTACTTCTCAGCTAAACCAGCGCCCCTTCAGTGTATGGTTCTTCTCTTTTCCATACCAACACAGTGCATGAGAAGAAAGCTCCAACAAGGTTTTTGATTGAATGTCCGACGACGGATGGTGAAGTAGGATGTAAGGTTAGTTGAGAGCATACAATTTAAAAGAAATCTGTTTTATTTCTATTAACTCTATTCTGACCTAGAAAACATGCATATAGATTGGATGTTGTGTGTGATTGTAGCCTTGTAGAAAAGGATGAACCACCATCGTAGTACGCCTAGGGAATAAAAAATGCCACATAAACTAGAACTCCAACAATGTGCAACATGGCAGTGTATTTATAATATTCGAGATGATTTTTTGTTTTTCTTTTTCTGGATCACAAACGGAGAATAATGAGACATCAAAGAGTGTGAAGCAATCAAGACTTGATACCAAAGAACTATTCAGAAGCGAGAAGCAGGGCCTGTAGCCTGTGTCTAAAAGTATTTGAATGAATCATTTTACTCGCTGTTAATTTAAAGAATTGCTCAGATCAAGGGCACTTAGGGCTAAGGCAACACATAATGTTTCCTCTTGTGGTCTAGGCCTCTAGGGCTTTGTTTCTAAACTTAATGTCTCTGGCTCAAGAGTTGGTAGTGATAGAGGTGACAAAGAACTACGTTATTTATTTTGTAACAACAGTTGATGATATGGTAATTGCCATCAAATAGAATAAGCTCCGAGCTCGCCTCTATAGTGATAATTCTTAAAGCAAGAATTCGCTAACTGTATGTGTATAACTGTTTGCTTGTGATTCTTTGGTGTTGCTATATATTTAGCTTTGGAATTGAGTGAACTTGTATCACCTGGAATTTGTTCAGGAAAAAATCCAAACGCTAGCCTGCATATTTTCTAAATCTTGAATGATGCTAGGTAGGTGGCCAATCCTGCAACAAACGTTAAGTTGTCGCAGCATTCTTAAAATGCCTCGATCAATGATAAACCTGGGGGCAGCACCTTGAAATCCCTCTTTGTTTTTTGCTTCCACCAACTTATTCAAATTCCCTTTTTTAGGTGATGGGATTGGTGGAAGATGGGTGAGCATGAGAACTCGAGGTCATTGAGGAAGCCTGATGGTGATCGCGAAAGAAAAATAAATTTGCACAAAAGAAATTGATTTTAAAATGAGATATCAGGTAATTTCTCACTTCTCCATCTTCATTTAGGCGTTGGAAGTCTTTTTGTTCATGGTTAGTTTCAGTTTTTCTATTTTTTTTTTTGATCGGCAATAAAATTTTATTAGAACTCGACAATGGCACATCGAGGAAAAGCCAAATACTAAGCATGGAGCAAAGTATAGGCTGGGAAAGAAAAGGACACCGTTCAGCAAAATACTGAAGGACGAAAAGGTTATAAGGAATGTAAAAATAAGGAGAAAACACATATAGTCTCAGAGGATAATAGCAATGGATAGCACTTGAGGTGAATGGTAAACTCCAAGCATCAGAGCTGACCAAGTAAAGCCAGCAGAAGCACTCCCAAGAAGCATCAGTAGAAGTAGCCATGATGGTAATGTGTGTGCCACCAAAAAACATCATTAGCAGTAGCATGAAGTATCAGTACAAGTAGCAGCAATATCATTTGCAAAGCTGGCATGGTTGTGAAATTCTGCAAAGAAAGCCAAGATGTCCTGCTGCACAGGAGGGATTAGGTATGCAAATTTTAAAATCTTGGGGGGATAAATGTGTGCCACTTCAAATATTTTTTGTGTAGAAGTGGAATATGACGATCACATTTCACATTTCAGCAAGAAACCTTACTTTGCGAAATCCACTGCTGAAGTCACGTCTTCTGTTACTGGAACTGAACTCATGTAATTTCGAATGGCTCCCTCCTTCCCTTAGTTGCACAAACATAAGTTAGGTAATTTAGTACTACATAGAACCAGGGGTGGGAGCCAAGAAGTGTAGTCAATAGCAACAGTTATATAGAGACGTGCTTGATTTGTTTTATTTACATAATTTTTTAATATACATGGCGTCAAATATACAAAATATTTGTAAAGCCCAGTTCTATTTTTCATGATTCGTCACCCGGGAGTGCCATATCCACAATTAGTTGGTGAACTTACAATTTACGTAATAAATTCATAGCTTATATATTCTTAGTCTGGGACTTTAATTATCTCGCACTTGTGAAGTGCCATGCATTCCACGTGCATCACTCTGACAACTATTCACAACATGAGAACAGATAGAACTACAAATAAAGAAATTTGATGGTTTGAACCCATGAACATTCTGTTTAGGCTAGCTAATTCTACAGCAAATACATACCAGAATATTTATGAAAAAATAAGGCATCATGAATGCATGCTCTCCACTCTTGAGTTATTTTCGGAAATGATCCTCATACTCTTGCTCCCGCTTCCAGTCCCGCACTATCTGACCAGAGTGATCGAGTTGTCAAATGTTTATGCTCTTTCATCAAAGTTCTACTTACATGCTATTTGATTAGAAATATTTTGACTGTTCTTATTTTCTTCATTTACATTTGATTGCTGTCTTTTCTTCTTAAGATTTGATTTTATAAATAGCTAATTAAGATGCAACATGTCATTACCTCTGCTTATATTGTATTCTCTTGCTTCTGATGTTGGTGGTGGTATGTCATGTTTAGTGTGATAGTAGTTAAGAAGTCACATTAATCTGCTTGGTTTTAACTTATAAGTTTCATGTGCCTTGAAATGTGCTTTTGTAGTGGATGTCATTCGTGATTTAGGGTTAATGTTGTTCGTAAAAGTAGTTTCAGGAGTCACAATTCTTGTGGTTTCTGTAAGTCTGAGAGCGTGTTAATTAGGGTAAAAAGTATGTACTTTTGCTCCAATTTAGACAAATTTAGGGTATTGCAGTGGTGAGTTCACCCAATCTGAAGAAATTTGTTCTTTTCGTTCAATTTAAGAGGAATTTAGGGTTTTGTACTGTTTTCATTCTAGACTTAGCTTTAATTCTAACATGAAACATTGTCTTTTGGAGAACAAAGGATGACGGCCTACAAATGCCTTGAAATACTCTACAGTTCCTCTCTTTCCTGATATAATAGACCATAGCTGCCCAAGCCAATTTCCTCATGGAGCTGTCAAAGAGTCAACCCGAAACTTGCCAAGCCAGGCAATTTGAGCATTCCAGGGTTCAGGGACCTTGGAGATACCACTGAGAGAGCAAATTTGCTGCCATATAAGTCTTGAAAATGGGCAACTGAAGAACGGTTGACTTAACCGAGTACCCATGGGGAAAGTTTGTATGCCCCATTAGATTTTTTTTTTATCCTTTGTCCTAACGCAGCCCCTAAAAGCCATCTTGAGAATTACACAATGCCTAGGAATAGACATGGGATACCAAATAATCATCAGTCAAATTACAGAGATGCTTCCTTCTGTTCTTTGGTATGAAGAAGAGGTGTGACTGTGACAGACTGTCAAACATCCACGTTGAAAAGTGTATACGAGGCGCAAATCAAGATACTTCATTCAGTGATTCAATAATTTGTTTTGTCTTGGTTTATGTGTGAATCAATCGAGTAAAATTTTCTCTGCTTTCTTGTTCCCTGTCGCAAACTGGGATTCCTCAGTAGCTCATTCATTTTGTCTGAAATATTTCCAATTTGCATTTGAAATCTGCTGTTAATTTTTTCTTTGGAAAATAGCAGGAACTGATGAAGATCTTCCTCCATCGCATCAAAAATAGGCTTCCAAGAGGGGGCTGCGTTGCAGGGAATGGAAGATCTGCTATCCCGGGTTAAATCCCATACCCCAGGATTTATGGTGAAATGGATATGGAGACCCAAATTCACCACCTTGAGCAAGAAGCATACAGTTCAGTTCTAAGAGCCTTTAAAGCTCAAGCTGATGCCATAACTTGGGTACTTTTTCTCGTTTTGGTTGTGATACAATATTTTCGTAAATTTAGTATGTCAGGTTTTAAATTACTGATCCATGAAATGTATTTTCTTCAGGAGAAGTAAAGTTTAATAACTGAACTGAGAAAAGAGTTGAGATTATCTAATGAAGAACATAGGAGCTTTTAGGCAGGGTTAATGCCGATGATGTCATCCGGAGGATAAGGTATGATAGTGTTGTAAACAAGCTTTTATTGTTCTCCTAGAAGTGACCTCCATTTGTTTGATTTCCAGCTAGATATGGTCTTATCTGTCACTTAATTGGTAGTATTTGAACAATGCCATTAGGGAATGGAGGCAGGCAGGCGGGCTTCAAGCTAGCATGCTTTGTACTGGTCAAGCTGTTCATGCTCTGTTAGTTAGAAGTTTTTTAACTGCAGAGAACAACTACAAAACTTATGTTTTCTCGACTTCTGGTAGTCTTGTTCTTGCCTTCTATTCATCTTCACCTAACAGGGTCAGATATTGCCTGGAGGGTCTTCAATGAAGCTGCCATACCCTTCCTCAGGTCCAACTGGAAGAGGTCAATTTGGTAATCGGGTTTCCTCTGGTGCCCTCGTAAGTGAACATGTGTATTGGCATTAGGGGTATGCCAATACACAATAGAGGCCTAGAAAAACAGTGTCAAAGTCGAGTGGTTTGTCCATCTGGGTGATGTGCTCATGGGGGATTTGAAAAAAGGTTTTCTGGCTTGGTGATATTTGGTGATGTATCACTCATTTGCAGAAGGTATGTTTTGATTTTGGTGCTTTGTTAGATTCAAAATGTTTTTCTCATTCTTTTGTGCTATTTTTTGTTTGCTAAAACTGAGACTTTTTTTTAGTTTTTTTGGTTAATTGTAGATCAGAGAACTTCATTAGGTTGTCAATTATCTCGTCAAAGTAAATATCATATAGAATTATGGAACAGAGACTTCATAATTGGTAAACATCATACTGCAATGATTCTGTTATCTGCCAAATAATCGAACCCCTAGGTTTATATCTGTTATGCAAAGTTAAAAAGTAGATTCGTGCCCACAAATCTGGCGCAGGTGGCACAGGAGGATTAATGTTAATACGAAGAGGTATGCTGTGGCATCGGCTGTTCCGAGCTTTGTCATGGCTGGGGGCATAGCATCAAGGAAGTGCCTGAGATACTGCTTGTGGTGAATGATTCTGGTAAGGGGATTGAGAAGATGGTGAGTGCCATTAAGAATAGCCAGGCTATTAGGTCTGGGAAAGGTATATATGGAGTGACTTAGATTTGGTGTCTTGATTTACTTGAAATTATGTGGGCAATAGTAGCCCCTGGGATTGATTGATTTAGTTAGTAACAAGAAAATGGATTAGAGTAGTGATTTGGTGAGAAAGGGGTGTTTGGAGGGACATGTATTGTTCTCTGCACAATAATATGTAGACATTCTTTTTATGACTTTTGCACAATCTCAACTTATTAGGCATGTTTTCACATTAATATATGGCGGAAAATAGTACGCAAATAGAAACACAAATTTTAGAAATCAATGGGTTACGCCGATCGTGTGAGGCACGAGGGCAACTCACCTATAATATTTTTTTTACTCTTTGCAAGTGTCCAAGTTGATTTATATTATGAATTTCTGGATGACATTTTCTACACTTCTATCTCTGGATGACAAGAAGAGAAACATTATTTGTTGCCTTAGCCCTAAGTCCCTTGATCTGAGCAATTCTTTAAATTAACAGCGATTCAAATGATTCTTTCCAATACACACAGGCTTCAGGCCCTGCTTCTCGCTTCTGAACAATTCTTTGGTATCAAGTCTTGAATGCTTCCCACTCTTTGATGTCTCATTATTCCCAATTAAATAGATGTAGCTACTTATTGAAAGCCAAATTATGGTTAATGTGCACTTCTATGAGTCCTAAAATACTTATCATTTTGGTGTGTGGTATATTCTTGGTTCAAAGGCAAAGAGACATACTGCGACTCTACAAAGTGAATTCCTTCATAAAGTAGTAAAGACGAATTCCTTCATTCTTTTCTAATACATTCACTTTTTGCAATGTGATTCTGTGAAGCATTTTCAGGTTGATAGGTTCCAATTATAGAGTCACATATACATCTTCCATGTTTGGATCCATGTCTATTAAAAGGGCCGTCAACCAATGCGTGGTAGTTAACCAGTGAAGTGTTTCGTTGCAGTGGCCCTTAGAATCTCCTCTCCTCGCAAGGATTACCTAATGGAAAAGCATTCAAATTGCAGGATCATGTAATTTTTAGCTAATTACATACCAGGATATTTATGAAAAAAATAAAGCATGATCAATGCATGCTCTTTGCTCTTGAATTATTTTTGGAGATGAATCTCATACTCTTGCTCCCGCTTCCAGTACTGCACTATCTGACCAGAGTGATAGGCTTCAGACCAGAGTGATTGAGTTGTCAAATGTTCATGCTCTTTCGTCAATGTTCTAATTACATGCTATTTGATTAGAGATATTTTGACTCTTCTTATTTTCTTCATTTGGATTTCATTATAGTCTTTTCGTCTTAAGATTTGATTTTATAAATAGCTACATATCGTTACCTCTGCTTATATTGTATTCTCTTGCTTCTGATATTGCTGGCGGTATGCCATGTTTAGTGCGATAGTAGTTAAGAAGTCACATTAATCTGCTTGGTTATAACTTATAAGTTTCATGTTCCTTGAAATGTTTGCTTTGGCATAATCTTCTCATATACCTTATTGCATGCAGCCCAATTCGGTCTTTAATGGAATCACGATTCAGTGCCGACAACAGATCAGATGTGAGGCTCTATTACAGTGCTAAAAACTTCAGGGAATTGCTTATCGGGTACTGCTTTATTTCCTCTATTTCTTTTATTTTATTGGATTATCATGTGTTTCAAATCAGCCATTGCTTGCTATATCAAAGAGAATGTTCAAGTTTAAGTTTCTTCAATACAATAGCTTCAAAGATTGGGAATCTTTCGGTGTCAAGATTGTTCCACTATTATCACATCATCATGATAATTGCATTGGTGAATGTCAATATGTACAAGTAGCTAGTACATGTGGCTATGCGTGTACTTACTTTTGAAGTTGCTGTTTTGTAGAAAACATGGAGCAACATTTATTTTTTTGGAACTTAAATTTTCTTTCAGGCTGCTTTTGCTACAGCTAACTAGATTTTTAATCAACGATTCTTAGTATGCCCTTTACAATGTCTGTTAGATCTCTAGAGTTGAAAGTCATGCATGGATTACATATATTGCTATGTTACCAGCCATCGAGCTTCAGTTTATATTCACATTGAGGAGAAAAACTTGGTTACACATGGTGCCCCTTGACACATTTGGGCCGTCCAAAGTATGTTTGGATGGTCCAAATTTGGAGAGACAAACAAGAGAGAGTGTTTTAATCCAAACAGTCCAACACACTTTCAGATAGCTCTCTTTTCTGGCTGTGAGTTGGTATGAGCTTCTTTGAGTTCTAAACATTTTATCCAGTAGTATCTATTGGCTACCAAACTGTTTCGTTCTCTAAGATTTGGCCGCAGTATGAGTGCAGGCGCGTGCTTAGGTTTAGGGCCCTATCTTTTGTGAGCTTGCATGGTCTGTTATGACTGAAGTATGGGCTGTCGTATGGATAATTTTGTTATTTTAGCTGACCGAACTTGCGTGCTCAAAAACTTTGGGAGTTATTCTTGTTTGTTGAACATTTTTCGTTTGTATGACGATGATAGAGATTTCTATTGCCTTCAAAAAGGATATCTCGATATGTATGTGCTAGAGTACTTTTTAACTGCGTTCAATTTAGCTGGGGAACCCATGATTAACATAACAATTGTCTTTCTTTTCAGATAACTGTCACTGCTCTTGGCACCCTATTTGATGCAGCTTCAGATTCGCTGCACATCACCAAGCTGCGCAGCACCCTGTTTCCTTTTTGTTTTTTGGGTAAATGCAGCACCCCTTGCACCACTGCGCTGGTTGTATTCGTCTCCCTATGCGCTAGATTTTGATTTGCCCAAGTTACGTCCGTGATGTCTTGGGTTTTTTCGGTTTTGGTCTCGCAGCTTTGCCTGGCTGTTGAGCTCCACTTAATTTGGATTGCACTAAATTGCTTGTCTACCTCGACAAGAAATAAATTTCTATAGGTTTTCAGCCATACCAAGCACGACTTTGCTATTTAGACGAGCTGGTCTTTCTTTTTGGTGTTGCATTCTTAAAAAAATGCCCCGGCGTTGATCCTTAATGTGGCTATGACTTCTTTGTGTTATGAATCAAATTTAATTAATCAAATTACCTTCTCTCAGTTATTGTAGAACGAATTGTAGAACGAAGAAAGGGTTGTGCATGTTCTTTTGACTCACCAGCTACAAATCTGTGTAATTAATCTAGGTATTTTTTTGTAGTCGCATGCATTTTTTTCTCGCTTCTGATTGTAGTAGTTTGTGAAAAATTAGGGGAAGTATTTCCAAATAATTTCACGTGAGGGCAATTTTAGCATTGCAAGCCTTTATGTTAAACAATTCTGCAGCTACTTTTGTGCCAGTTTCATTGGAAGGGATCATTGTTGATATCAAATAGACACTTTCAACGATTTTGAATCAACTTCACCCTTATGCTTTTGATTGAATTAATTTTGTAGATTACCCTAAACTAACACTCCAAACAATTCAAAATATTAGTCAACTAAACTTTGCTATGACTATTTGTGAACTGGTTAACTTCAACGGGTTGACACATACGTGCGCAGCACGGTGTGTACCACCTAGTATATACCAAAGTGGTGAATAAACAGCCCCCCAAAAGAGAAAAGAACCAAAGCTATATCTATACCAAAGTGGCTTCAATTCAAATTATGTAATTATTCATCTCGTAATTTTTTTTCATAAATCTTTTATAATGCATACTAGGCCATCCAACTTTCTCCTTTCCAAATGCTGCTTCTGAGATGGTTGAGCGCTGCCTGAAACCATGGCTCAGATGGATGGAAACGCCAATGCCATTGCACAGTAAATGAGGTTGATCCAAATCTCAATAGGAGGGAACCATTCAACCAACTTCCGATAGAATCCCATGGTACCCACTACCCAGGTCTTCTCGTTTGTTAGGGAGGATATGGGGTGGGATGGGATTTGGATGGGGGTCCCAAAATCCATTGTTTGGTAACATTATTTGGGATGGGATTTGGTTTCCTCAGCCAATTAATATCCCCATCCGTACGGGATATAAAACCCGGGGGGGGGGGGGGGGGGATTTGGAGTTTTTAGTGCAAAAAACTGGATATCCTGAGCACTATTCCGTCGAACACAAACACCGGATATGAATTTTTCCCATCCATTGATATCCTGAGCAATATCCCAAGGATTTCATATCCCATCCATTTATCTCCGGCCAAACAAACGAGGCCTGGGACAACAAGGGCTCCTTTACTCTTTCCCACTTCACACCTTGGAAGGCACTGTTCCTTTAAAGAGAAACAAGCGTTAAATGAACACGAATCCATCTGCTAGACTTCTTTTTTATCAGGAACTCACACTCCAACCACTGGCTGATCAATGATCATGTAATGTTTGCACAAAAACTGATCTCTAGACTGTTAAAGCATACATGAACTCTGCCCAGGTGCCTTTTGAAACCCTTTATCCAACATGACTGTCCTCATCCTTTCAACTTTCTCCCACTTATCAGAAGCTGCATAAATATTTGACAGTAGCTGGTAATGTGAATCATTGCTAGAACCAGAGTCGGAATATCTACCGACCTCCTCCAGTACCCTATCTGCCAAATCCGTATCCAAGTGAATTCGACATGCTCCAAGTAAAGCTCCCCAAATTGTGTCGTTTGGTTCCACCGGCATCCTCTTTACCAAATCATAAGCCTCATTCAATCTTCCTGCCCTTCCCAAAAGGTCTATTATGCATCCATAATGCCTAACGCTGGCTGTTAATCCATATTTCT
Source organism: Vaccinium darrowii (assembly GCA_020921065.1). NCBI lineage: Eukaryota > Viridiplantae > Streptophyta > Magnoliopsida > Ericales > Ericaceae > Vaccinium > Vaccinium darrowii. The sequence continues at coordinate 28,589,694 of CM037152.1, forward strand.
CCATCTTTGCAAAAGTTTCCATACCTTCTTGCACAAATCCCCCATGCGCACAAGCTGATAAAATAGAAAGAAACGTTAAGTCGTTGGGCTCCTCATTTAATGCCTCCATTCTGCCAAATAACTCTAGAGCTTCAATACATTGTCCGTGAATAGCATAACTAGAAATCATAGTATTCCAACAGCAATCGTTCCTCTCAGATATCTTCTCAAAAATCAATCTTGCATTTCTTAAATCGCCACATTTTGCGTACATGTCAATCAACCCATTAAGAATGAAATGGTTGAGTTTAATTCCCTTGTCAACAATCATTTGGTGGATTTCTTTCCCAACATCCAATAACCCTAAATTTGCACACGCGGATAAAGCACTTGACAGTGTAACTTCATCCGGCTCAAAACCCTCAGTTTGCATCTTCACAAACACATCCAGAGCTTCTTCGCAAAACCCATTTTGAGCAAGTCCAGAAATCAATGAATTCCAATTCACCAAATTCCGCTCTGGAATCATATCGAAAACTGCTTTGGCTGCCTCAACATCACCTCTTTTGCAATACCCAGAAACCATACAAGACCAAACAAAGAAATTCCTTATTGGCATCGAATCGAAAACGTTTTTGGCTGCCTCCATCTCCCCATTACGAGCATACCCATCGACCATAACCGTCCAAGTAGCCACATTCCTTATCCCCATAGGAACTCTATCAAACAATTCCCTTGCAATCGCAGTCTCCCCACTCTTAGCAAACCCATCAATCATTTCAATCCACGTTACCACAGACCGTTGCCCCATACGTTCAAACAAAAAGGACGCCTCTTTCATCCTCCCATTCGTCATATACCCTCCAATCATTGCATTCCATGTTACAACATTTCTCTCGGGCATTTCATCGAACACCTTACGCGAACACAAAATATCACCACATTTAGCATACATATTAACCAATGAAGTTCCCACCACCACATTAGACTCCACCCCACTCTTAATTGATTCAGCGTGCAACGCCTTCCCAATGTGAATCAGTGAAAGGCAAGCACATGCTTTGAGAATTAATGGAACTACGCCGAAATGATAAATACCAGTGCGGCGGATTTGGGGATAGGTAAGAAGGGCTTCTTTGTGATTCCCCTGAGAGATGCAATGTCTTATATAATTGGACAAATTTGATGGGATTGATGTGATTTTTATGGGGCAAAAATCAGAGCTTTGTTTGGTAGATTTCGGATTGAACAGGGTTAGGTTTTGTGGATTTTGGGAGTACCTGCTTGGTCTCATCTCAGACTCATTTGTAACTATTGCTGTTCTGTCAGATGCCATAATCAATAAAACTAGTGACTTCGTACTGTTTTTTTGTTAGTAGCACACTAGTACTTCATTTCTTCAACCCCAACTTCAATTTCGTCGATTTGTTCTCTTTATGATCCCGGCTATTTATCCTAGAAAACATTGCCGCTTTCAAAGTATTTTTAGCAGCCCGATCAATTTGGGATCCCACCTAACTTAAAATGTTTGGATTTATGTCATAGCTGACTCTTCAGGAGAAATATTAATCCATTAGCACGTTAGGTGCTCCGTCACCAGGCCCCCACTAAAATGAAAGTTAAATTGGAGCTCCTTCCCAACCATTTGGTACCAAGTATCGAACACAAGACCGCTGAGAGAGGAACAACCTTATGTTAGCTTCTCCAACCACTTGAACTAGCACATTAGTGGTGACAAGACAAGAAATTGGAAAAATCGAGAATGGCTCGTAGATAGCTTGTTTGAGCTCGACACACTTATCCATACCTATAATAACAAGAATTTTCCTATGAGGGCTCCCTCACAAAAAAAAAAGTGCGGGAAAACAGTTGTGAGTCGTTGGATCTCGTGAAGGGTGTAGGATCCAACGGTCCACAATTGTTTTCCCACACTTTTTTTGTGAGGGAGCTCTCATGGTGTTTACATATAAAATTAACAAATCCAATAATCGATTGACACGTAATTGAAAATGCCAAACGTTGGTAATTACCTGTTGATAAAGACACACTGGATTGAAGGAATATAAATGGTTCAATACGATGTCGTATTATGGTCAAAGATGAAAAGCAGTTATTGGCAGTTACAAGCCATTACTGACGTGAAGGGTGGTTTCGAAGCCATGATACTACCTTCTAAACATATAAACTCCACGTGTGAACTTGGGAAACAAAGCAAATTGGCAGTTATAACACGTGGAGTACTTATCAAGAAGCAGTTATTCACTTTAACGTTTAATCAGTTGAGTTTGTTTAAACAACTGTACAGATTCAAAATCAAAACTTCTGGAAGAAGAATTAGAAGGATTCAAATTCAGACGTGGAGGAGAAAACAACTGCCAACTCGAAGAATGGAAGTTAGAGTTCGAAGCAAGCTATTATCCAAATTCATTGAGCGGGAAGTTCAAATTGCAAGCAGCATCTATAAATAAGAGAAATTGAAGAGTGAAAACCCCCGGACAAATCTTCAAAAAACAGCTATCAAAAAAACTGATGCTTGGTTTGTTCATTGGCAAAGTAGTTTAGGAATTCGAACGCAGTTCGAAGTAGTTTTAGGATCTCGAACTCAGTTCGAAGTAGTTTAGGAAGTAGGTTAGGAAGTAGTTTAGGATTAATCTCGATTGTTCCCGTAACAATCACCAGTTTGAAGTTCTTGTATCTGAAGTTGGAGACAATTTCGAAGTAAGTTTACCTTTGATTCATTGATCGAAGTATCTTGTTTCTTTTTGTTCTTCGATTTCCTAAGTTTGTTGGTTTCATTTCTTCACTTGTTGAAAAAATCCTCTTAATTGAGGTAATTGAACCAATAAAACACAATCGCCTGATTAGATTTGGTTTTTCCAAAGTTAATCTGAGGGAGGAGATAGAAACTCTCTCTGGCACGCTCGCACATAATCATTTTCCATTGCAAAGAAGTAAAAGAAGGGAAGGATCATGTTTCCAGAAAAGACTATGGGAATAGACACAGATCCATTTCCAAAGATTGAAGAAGTAACTGCTAATACCAATGTGCCAACTTCTTTGGCTAAAACAGTTCAAGAGGTATGGCAAAACAGACGAGTTCATGTTGGGATGAATTCTATTCAGTTTGGAAGAGGAAAGCCAAAAATTGGCCAACTTCGAGGTAATGATGGAAAGGCTCACCGACAAGATTATGCAACAGGAAGTTCTTCTAAAAAGGGTTTTAAGCAATCTCATCTTCCCATGCTTGAAGCATCCTTTCTGGAATGCTTATGTATGGAATGCAGGGCTAATTATCTGATTTTCAAAGATTTGGATCGACAGGGGGTTGATTTTTTTCCAAAAAGGATGGAAAGGAAGGCTCTGGATCAAAATAATGAAAGAAAACCATGGATAAGCCCAAGTCATGGAAGAAATGAGAAGCCTTGGCCAGTATCAAAGAGAAATGTACCTTCGAGTCCAGTTCCACCAGCTTCGAAGAGGGATTATCCTCCTTTGAAGAAGGTTAACACTGGAAAGGCCCTAATGGACCAGGAAACTGAAGGAGAAGGGGAACAATTCACCTTGGTAAAAGGAGTTCCTGATTGGTTTTTAAAGAAAGTTAAACCAGAACTCTTCCAGGGATATAAAACCCCTTCTAAAGTTGGAAACAAGATGGTTAAACCTCCAAACACTCCTGCTGGTCAATGGGTGGTGGTCAGAGATCCAAAGACTAAAACACCTCAAATGATCCCTATGTTAACAAGAACTCAAAAGAGGAAGCTGCAAAGGAGGTATACTAGTTTCCAAATGGAAGAATATGCCACCAGGGATAATCATAATGGGGGTGATAAGTTTAACCCAAGGTTTAACAGACTTCGAAGGGAAGATTCTGAAGAATCTCTTCGAAGGGGGTTTGCTCAATCAGAGAGGGAAACACTGGAAAGTCTGGCTGCAAGAATGGACAGTGAGGTACCTCGAAATAGTCCAGCTTCACCAAATTCCTTGGCAAGCTATCAGTCTGGCTTATTAGAGTCCATGATAGTGGAACAGGAAGAAGGTGGAGGAATGAATTCATCTCCTGTTGAAACATTGTCCCCCATGGAAACTTCTGCAGTGGAGTTTCCTAAGAAGATGGACACAATAGAGGATGGATCAGAATTACCAATACAGGAAAAAAGGACCATTCAGTTTGGGACTTTGCCTGAAGTTCAAATTAACATGGTTGCTCCTTCAGTTGATTTTGGACCTTTTGGACCAGACTGCTCACCAGTTCGAAGGGCACTACAGCCAACAGTTGCTCCTATGGAGATCGTTGATGTATCAAGTGATGAAGAGTATAACCTTACGTATGATAATGGTTGAAATGAAGGTTGGGGAGCCTTGGTTTCTAAGATTCAAAAAGAAGAAGAAGAGGAGGAGTTTATGATTATGGTTAATGCTATGGAAGAGCCAGAAGTGACCTCTAAGGAAATAGCAGTTTTCGTCCCAGATACAGAAACAAATTCTGAGTATCCTTTGATAGTGGATTTGAATTGTGCTAATCTTTCTTATCCTTTCAAATCGCCTTCGAATGATATGAGGCACCATTTGAAGCCATTATACATATCTGCATTGTTTGATGGGATTTTGTTAAACAGAGTGTTGGTTGATAATGGTGCAGCAGTGAACATTTTACCTTCCAGGACTTTGAAGAAGTTGGGAAAAGAAAAGGTTCGATTAATCCCAACAAGCACATCCATTGCTGGGTTTACTGGTGAAAGTAAAAACCCCAAAGGAATTGTTTCTATACGCCTGAAAGTTGGCCAAGTGGAAACTGATACAACATTTTTTGTGGTGGATACTTTTACAAGTAAGTATAATGCTTTACTTGGTAGGGATTGGATTCATGTCAATGGCTGTATTCCATCTTCGATGCATCAAGCCCTGATGATTGTGAAGTATGAAAATGGGAAAGAAGTGGGGGTCGAAGAGGTGAAGGCAGATCCACATCCCTTCAGTACTTCAGCAAATTGTGCAGAGGCTGAAATGTATAAGCCTGAGATCATTCCTCTAAGTGAAATTGCACAACCTGCCACCCCTCCATCCAGTGTGTTGGAAATTGGAGAATTGGCAGAATTAAAGTCTAAGCTTAAACAAGCAGTTGATTATGAATCAGATAACCCACCAGATGAGGCTGCTTGGATGTGAGTCCAAGACAGAGTTCGAAGAGGCCGACTCCTTGGCCTTAGTCAAATTCATGGCTCTAGAAGTAGAGCAAAAGTTACAAGAAACAAATGATTGGGAGGAATTATTGGCTGAAAAATCTGACTGGGGGTTGAAGCCAACCGGATTCGAAGAAGCTTTTTTAAGCTATATCGATTCCCAAGATCCTTTAGAGGAAGTGGAATTGGGAGATGGAATTGTTCCGAACACTGTACAGACTAATAGAGAGCTTGATGCTGCTTCGAAGGCCAAATTGATTACAGTGCTCAAAGGGAACAAGGAATGCTTTGCTTGGAGTTATAAAGAATTAACAGGTTTGAGTAGAGATTTGGTTGAACATAAGTTGCCTATTAAATCTAATTGCAAACCTTTCAAACAACTTCCAAGAAAAATGTCTCCTGAAACCATTTTATTAGTAAAAAAGGAGATTCAAAACCTTTTAAATGCAGGTTTTATCAGAACAGCAAGATACGTAGAATGGTTATCAAACATTGTTCCTGTTATCAAGAAAAATGGGAAAATTAGGGTGTGCATTGACTTTAGAAATTTGAATACTGCAACCCCTAAAGATGAATACCCAATGCCTGTAGTAGACATGTTGGTGGACAGTTCTGCAGGCCACAAAATTATGTCTATTATGGATGGTCATTCAGGGTATAATCAAATTTGTATAACCAAAGAAGATGTTCATAAAACTGCATTTAGAGCCCCTGGTAATCTTGGGACCTTTGAGTGGGTCAAAATGCCTTTTGGGCTGAAAAATGCTGGTGCAACTTATCAAAGGGCTATGAACACTATCTTCCATGAAATAGTTGGGGGTTTTATAGAATGCTACATAGATGACATTATTGTCAAATCAGAATCTATTGATGATCATGTAGAACATTTGAGGATAGCCTTTTCAAAGATGAAGCATTATCAACTGAAGTTGAATCCTGCTAAATGTGCTTTTGGAGTAATGGCAGGAAACTTTCTAGGGTATTTAGCCCATAGAAAAGGTATTCAAGTTGATAAAAACAAAGCTAAAGCTATCATAGAAGCTAAACCTCCTTCAAACAAGAAAGAACTTCAAAAATTTCTTGGTCAATTGAATTTTCTTCGAAGGTTTATATCTAACACTGCAGGGAAAACTAAAGTATTTTCTTCTTTGTTGAAATTGAAGGATGGAGAGGACTTCGAATGGACAAAAGAGCATGATGATGCTTTCAAGGCCATCAAGGAGTACTTGATCAATCCACCAGTTCTTGTTCCACCTAAAAAGGGAGAGCCTGTTAAATTATATTTGGCAGCAAACCATGACTCAATTGGAGTTTTATTGGCTCAAGATAATGAAGAAGGGAAGGAGCAAGCTATCTATTATCTAAGTAGGTTTCTTAATGATTGTGAAAGTAGGTATTCTGCAGTAGAAAAGTTATGTTTAACTTTGTTTTTTGCTTCGAAGAAACTCAGGTACTATATGATGCCTAGAGTAACTTATGTAATTTCCCAGACTGATGTTATGAAGTATATGTTGTCTCAACTTGTACTTAGTGGCAGAATTGGGAAATGGATTGTATCTTTAATTGAATTCAATCTAGAGTATGTTCCTCAAAAATCAGTTAAAGGACAAGCTTTAGCTAATTTTTTGGCTGATCATCCGAACGGTATTGAGACTCCTGAAATAGCAGATGTTGATACTGTAACAATTAAGCCATGGGAGATGTGGTTCGATGGTTCGAAAACATCCCAAATGGCTGGAATTGGAGTTGTTTTGGAGTCTCCTTAAGGTTTGAAAACCAAGTTTGGATTTCAGATAAGTGAAGGGGAATGTACCAATAATCAAGCAGAATATGAAGCCTTAATCGTGGGTTTAGAACTATTGATTGCTTTGAAGGTTGATATAGTTGAGGTGTTTGGAGACTCTCAGTTGGTTATAAACCAGGTGAAGGGAGATTTTGGTTGCCATAGTGTTGGTTTAAAACCTTATCATCAATATGTGAAATTGTTAATTAAGCAATTTCATATGATTACCTTCACTTATGTGCTAAGATTTTTTAATGGAGAGGCAGATGCAGTAGCACAAAGAGCATCAGGATTTAAGTTTATCACTGATGAAAATAGAGAGTTTTGTCAGTTGACTCTGAGGAAATCTTTATCAATGCTTAAACATAGATATACTGACCTCGAAGTATGTGAAATCACTACTTCTCCTAGTTCGAACGATTGGAGACAACCATTAATTGATTATCTAACAAAACCTGATGCTAAAACATACAGGGCAACAAGGTTAAGATCTGTTAATTACATTATGTACAATGGAGAGTTGATGCTTTTAGAATTATGGCAGAAGTCCATGAAGGTATTTGTGGAGCTCATCAAGCAGGAATCAAGATGAGATGGTTAATTCGAAGGTATGAATATTATTGGCCTACTATCCTTAAGGATTGTATTGATTATGCAAAGGGATGTCAAGCTTGTCAAAAGACAGGGCCTCTCAAACGTTTACCTGTTACTGAATTACAATATGCAGTTAAACCTTGGCCATTTAGAGGATGGGCAATGGATATGATTGGCATGATCTACCCTGCCTCTAGAAGTGGTGATAAGTTCATCCTAGTTGCTACTGATTACTTTACTAAATGGGTTGAGGCTCAAGCTTTTGAGAGTGTATCCCAAGAACAAGTAATTGAATTCATTAAGAATATTGTTTACAGATTTGGATCTCCAGAAACTATAACAGTGGATAATGGATCCATCTTCGAAGGTAGAGTAGTGAAAGCTTTTGCAGCTTCTCATGGAGTTTCTTTGATCAACTCTACTCCTTATTATGCTCAATCAAATGGCCAAGCAGAATCAACCAATAAGATTATCAAAAGAGGTATTCAAAGAATGGTTGATAGAAATCCAGAAGAATGGCCAAGCTTACTCTTAAATGTATTATGGGCATATCGAACCACTAAAAGAACCAGTACAGGTACTACTCCTTTTGCCTTAACTTACGGGCATGATGCTGTTTTACCAATGAAAATTGTGGTGAGATCGCAAAGAGTTGCTTCCCAAAATGACTTAAATATTGGAGCATACCATCAAGCAATGTATATGGAGCTCGAAGAGATAGATGAAGAAAGGATTAAGGCTCTAAATCAAATTCTGTTGCAAAAGTCAAGAGTGGCTAGAAGTTACAACAAAAAAGTGGCTGTTCGAAGCTTTGATATAGGTGATTTAGTGTGGAAAGTGATATTGCCTATCAAAGAAAGAAAGCAAGGACTTGGAAAGTGGGCCCCAAATTGGGAAGGACCTTTCCAAATTCACAGAGTTCTTAAAAGAGGGGCATATCATTTGAAAGACTTAAATGGTTATGTTCATAGAAGAAAGATTAATGGAAGGTACCTAAAGGCTTATTTCCCAACTATTTGGGAGTCCTTTGGTAGAAGATAAAACTAAGTGTGATTTGTCTTCTGTTTTGCTTGTGTTGTTCGAGATGAATCATAAGAAACAAGCAATGATTATGGTTTGAGCTCAAATTCTAATCAAAGAGATCAACATTCCAAGCAGTCATAAAGTAATGCAATTGAGAGAAAACAAGTATTTCATTCATTACTTAGAAACTGTACAATGATATCCTTTAGGTCACTCCATACATGAGCACCTCTGCTACAAACAAAGTCATAAATTTCCTTTTGGTCAGAGGTCTGTTGTAGTTGACTTTTTAGATCTTTAATAATTACAACTGATTGAGAAGCTTTGTTCATAGAGGTTTGCATGTTGGAGGTAGTCTGATCAATTTTTCCTCTAACTTGAAGCAAGGCTTCTTTCAGTCGAGTTTCTTCTTCTTTCAGATGACGAAGCTCGATAGCATCTTGATCATAAGAGGAAATTACACTTCGAGCCTCATCATCTGCACCAGATAATGCTGCCTTCAAGCTCTCTCTTAATAAATGCTTCTCTTGAACTTCATGAAGTTGATGAGCTTTCATTTGAAATTCAGAAGCTCTATTCAGGAGTTATTTATGCAGCTCCTGAGAAGCAGGTTTCAACACCCATGCGGCTTGACAGCATATATCTAAATGCACCTTTAAGTCTCCCTCAGCCAGGTTTTCAAAATTCAGCTCTAAGAGTTGTTGGAGGATCTCCTTCAGTTCTTGGATCTTTTCTGGAGTAAATGTAGGTTTGACCAGCTCAGGAAAGGATGAGCTATATTGAACCTTGAGTTGGTTGATAGGAGATTCAGAAGAGGAAATTGGAGCCTTGGGATTGGTGATTCTCTGACAAAAATCACTCACTCGTAGCTTGAACTGCTCCAACGAAGAAAGATCACCAACAGAGGTGCTAGTAGAAGCACCAATCTCCTGCTAAGAAGATGTATAAGCATATTCAGGCTTGATCTTTTTAGAAAAGGTGTGATTGTCATAAGTTTGAAATACAAATAGTTCACAGTACCTCAGTCCTTGAAGTAACAATGCTTGGGACTGGATCAGGTCCTGCTTCCTCAAGCACCATCTCAGGTTGATCAGTGATTTTGACAGTTGGGAAACTTGGTGTGATTTCAGGGAATAGGCTCTGTCATCTTTTGGAATTGAAATATTAACTTCGGATTGAACAGGCATATTAACCTCAGAGGATTTATCAATGCCAATGCTCAGAGACTCTTCAGGAATAGTTTGTTTAGCTTTAGCTACAGGTGGACCAGCAGTATGCTGTTCAAGTACAGCTTCAGGTTCAGAAGTTGGCTCCTGCAGGGGGTCTTTGGTCATCGAAGTAGGGAATCCTACAGCAGAGCCTGTATGAGCTGGTAATGATGCTTTAATACTCTCTGAAACCAAGGCCTGTGCAATGACATGTCTTATGGGAGCAGTTAAATCTTGTAATATACCTTCTAGGGGGATGACTGGAGTGCAAACTTCAGTTCTCCTAGTGGATGAATTGAACTTCGATTGAGGCTCTGCAGCTTGAGGATTAGGTGTTGATGCAGGTGTTTTAAAGGCCTCAGCGTGCCTGGATTTTGTTCTTCTCTCTGAAGAAAGAGGTTTAGTGCATAGAGTTAAGAAATATGAAAAGTGAAGTTTGAAGGCATTGATGAAATTAAAGTTACAACAGCTTACCTTTTTCAAATTGGTTTATAGTAACATTTTCAGTCTCTTCTTCCTCTGGCTCTTCAAGTAAGATTTTGCGTCTTCTTTTTGAAGCCTCATAAGCTTCAGCAAATGTGGTGTCCTCTTGGCTAGATTTTTCCTTGGTAGCCAAAGTCTTCTTCTTTTTCTTGGCTTCTGAAAAGGGCAATAGAATGTTGGTATCTTTCGAAGAACCAAAGAATTGATAGAAGTTAATGGAATAAGGGGCTACCTGGTTTCGAACTTGGAGAGACAGAGGTGTGAGCAGTTGCTCTCTCTTTTCTCAGCCTCTTCTTATGACCAGCCTCTGTATTTTGAATCATTGAGTAAAGAATAGAAAGAATTCGAAGCCATAACACTCACACAAACCATTAAGAGTTACCTGGTGGAGAGGGAGTGAGTGTAGCTCTTTGTTGTTGAGATCTTGTCACTATTTGTGGTACAGATCGAAGTGGTTCGACATTCAAAGCAGCAGGCTTTGAGGCAAAATATTGCACTTCTGGGGTTTCCTCTTGATGAGTTGTTCGAGACGTATCTCTTGGACCCCTCCCAGAGTCATTATTTGATATTGAATTAGAATGAGTTACTTCTTCAATACCAACACCAATGTCTTTGGTAAAAGTCTTGACAGGTGCAGACTCATAATATAATTCTATCGAATTGTGCCACCATCTAGAAAATGCTGGGAGAGGAGGCTCTACGGTCATAGTAAATAGGTATGGTTGAAATTTTGTTCTAGAGTTTTTAAACTCTGCATTAGAAATTGCAACTTGATCCCTGTCAGTCTTGTTTCTTGAAGTAAGATCAATGTTGATTTCACCAGGATAAGGACAAGGAATAGCCTGTACCAATCCCAATTGCCTGGCAAATTGTGCAGGACAATAGATTTCAGCATGAGCTTGTCTGCAACCACCCACATAAGCTCCTATGATAATTTCCCTTGGGAGAAGAATGCTTGCCCATGCTTCACGATAGGCAGGACTACCCCTTTGTTCCATAAGTCTGCTTATCCACTTTGGCCCAATACCCCAGTGTTGAAATGGAACAAATTCTCTTTCTTCTTTGTCCTCTCTTAGCTGATGAAAATATTGTAAATATCCAGCCAAGGTAAGGGGAGTTGAAGCTAAAATGGTGTACCTGTCCCCATAAATGCTCAGAGGAGACCTTTCTGCAACCTTTTGGTCTGGAAAATAAGCCAACAACCATATTTGCAGAAACCAGAGAGGGCCTCCTAAATTTTGATTAAGAGGTTTAGTGTGATTATCAAACCCTGCCTTGTATACATAACCTAGAAAATAAGAAGCCAAATCGATGGTTTCACCTTTCGAGAGGGCATAGGCTAAAGGTGCGAATTCCAGCACCATTTTCTTGCCACCATGGCAAAAGACCATTTTACACAAAGTATACCATATATATGCAAACATCTCTCTATCAGATACGGTATCTGAAAATTTCCTTTCAGCGTGTAGGAATCTGCTATAAGAGGCATTCTTTCCATCATACTCAATCTCACCCAGGAAAGGGACTTCAGTAGATGAGGCAATGTCGAAGAAAAGGCCATGGGGAGGGAGTCCAATGAGGAAAGATACATCTAAAACTGTGGGAGCCATCATCCCACAGTTAAATCTGAAATAATTGAATGATGGATCCCAAAAGGCCAAGGCAGCATGTATAAGAGAAGGATTTTGTAAAATACCATTTTGAAGGAAGATAATGACATGTGATAGCCCGATATCTGTTAATTCCTTCTCCTTGGCCTTGAACATGCGTTCGGTCCAGGCTTCCCATTCTTTGTCATAGTTGGGCCAGCAGACGAAATTCTTCTTATCCCATTTGGAGAAGTATAGGAGTCTGTCTTTCACAAGATCACTCTGTTCAAGAACGGGGTAACATGATGTGAAATCTAAAGGAAGTTCAAGAAATGAAGGCCCAAGGATTTGAGTGTTAGGTAAAACAGGGTGTTCGATGAAAGTACGGTTTTGTAGTTCGCCGACATCAGACTGGGATTTTAAAACTTCTCTGGTCACCAATTTCCTAAGAGCAAGGGAAGGAGTGTCTTCGAGCATTTCACTTCCAGAAGCCATGTCTGTAAGAGATTGGAAACCTAGGAGGGAAAGCGAAGTGTTTGAAGGTTTGAACGTGTGATGAAAGCGGTTCAAGCCCTAGATTTATACTTTGTGATGAAGCGGTGTATCAGTTCGGGTCAAGTATTCTATTTAAAGCAATTGGGCTTATATTATTTTAGGCCCAAGTTTAAACTTTAACCCGTATATAATATCTCTTTGTGATTTTAAATCATTTAGAGTTTTCTAAACTATTTCTTATTGGTTTAATATCTTCCCGTTATGATTTTCAATAGTTCGAACTAGTTTAAAGTACCTACAAATGCTTCGAAAAGCATTGAAGAGTGCAAGATAAACTATAAAAGAGCTGAAATTGCATTAACATAACAAGATATTACATGCTACAAAGGGAAATCCTATTACATCAAGGAGAATTAAATGTCTACTTTGATTGAGCAGCGGTTGGAGTAGGGATAATTTGGAGGTAGTGAGGAAAGCTCCAAGTCACTAAGGCATGAAATTTTGCCCAGGTAAAGTCAAAAAATTCTTTCTCCTTTATCCTGACTTCAGCTTCTCCATCCAGCTTGAGTTTTTTCTCAATCAGAGGCCTGATCTTCAGGACTAGAGCCTTGGCTTTGATTTCGAGCTTGGCCAGCTTTAAAGCATTTCTCTTGGCACAGCTTGTGAACCTCTTTCGAAGTCTTTTGGAGATCCCAGATGGAATTTCGAAAGGTTTTCCTTTCAGATTTTCTATCTTATTATGAAGCTTGACAACCTGATCATGTGCTATCTCATAGTCATGGAGGTCTTGGTTGAAGACATGAGCAGCACTGTTGTTTTTCATCCACATTCGAAGGAGGGGAAACTGGCTTAGAAAAGAATGAAGAAAGTAGCCAGTTAATGTAGAAACGGAGCATTGAATGGTTTCACAAGCCCATAAGAAATTTTTGCAAGGGATGTCTTCTTCAAGAATCCCTATATCCAAAAATGCAAAAGCAGCCAATAGTTCTTTGGCTCTAACAGAATCAGATTGTGGGTAGAGTGAGTAAGAGTAATCGGCTTGAAAAATAGTGGGATCGAAGTTGATGCTTTTTAATTCCTGAAACCAATCTGGATTGTCAGGAAGGGTTCGAAGAGAGAGGTTGGAAGGATCAACAAATTTTTCCTCAAAATGAGGCCTTCGAACCTCATTTAACCAGTAAATATATTGGCTTTTGGCTTTTTGTTTGAGTTCACCATAGCCAGCGAAGCCAGATTTTTCATCTTCACATACTTTGAAGAATGTAGGAGTAAGGTAGGTGGCAATGAGACTGTCGAGTACCATTATATTAGGGTCACGCCTAATAAGAGGAGATAAGTATCTGCTCATAGCCAATGATCGGTATTTACTCCAACCCTTGTAACCAGCAAGGTCATCCATTTTTACCACCACTATCTCAGATGGTAAACCCCACAAAAAGGGTTTGAAAGAAGGAGAAGTGGGAGGATTCCATGGATCAGTAGGTTCAGAATCCTCTACTTGAACCAAAACAAAAGAACGATCCCTTCGAATTTCACCAATAATTGGTGTAACATCATTTCTAGTAGTGGGAGGGATTGGGTTTTGAATAGTCAAGCGTTCGAAGGCATTTTGGGTGTCAGAAACGTTGGCCATAGTTGAGTTTAGCTTAAGGAGATAAAAGCAAGATTAGAGTGAAAAATTGGTGATCCATTTTTACCAGTGGTCGAGTGCTTTTATAAACTTAAAATCTGAATTTGAAACGATTCAAATTTTGTAAGCGAGGAACGTGGGTATTAACTGCCCATTCTCCACGAACTCCTCACAGAGACCGTAAGAATTGATTACATCTACATCATTGGAAGTAGTGTGAACTGCCAATAACTTCTGCTTTGGAAGTTCACAAGAATTCGAAGCGGCAAAAGGCACATTAACACTTATTCAAATTCCTTGAACAAAGATGTTAATGTGGGGGGTATGTTTACATATAAAATTAACAAATCCAATAATCGATTGACACGTAATTGAAAATGCCAAACGTTGGTAATTACCTGTTGATAAAGACACACTGGATTGAAGGAATATAAATGGTTCAATACGATGTCGTATTATGGTCAAAGATGAAAAGCAGTTATTGGCAGTTACAAGCCATTACTGACGTGAAGGGTGGTTTCGAAGCCATGATACTACCTTCTAAACATATAAACTCCACGTGTGAACTTGGGAAACAAAGCAAATTGGCAGTTATAACACGTGGAGTACTTATCAAGAAGCAGTTATTCACTTTAACGTTTAATCAGTTGAGTTTGTTTAAACAACTGTACAGATTCAAAATCAAAACTTCTGGAAGAAGAATTAGAAGGATTCAAATTCAGACGTGGAGGAGAAAACAACTGCCAACTCGAAGAATGGAAGTTAGAGTTCGAAGCAAGCTATTATCCAAATTCATTGAGCGGGAAGTTCAAATTGCAAGCAGCATCTATAAATAAGAGAAATTGAAGAGTGAAAACCCCCGGACAAATCTTCAAAAAACAGCTATCAAAAAAACTGATGCTTGGTTTGTTCATTGGCAAAGTAGTTTAGGAATTCGAACGCAGTTCGAAGTAGTTTTAGGATCTCGAACTCAGTTCGAAGTAGTTTAGGAAGTAGGTTAGGAAGTAGTTTAGGATTAATCTCGATTGTTCCCGTAACAATCACCAGTTTGAAGTTCTTGTATCTGAAGTTGGAGACAATTTCGAAGTAAGTTTACCTTTGATTCATTGATCGAAGTATCTTGTTTCTTTTTGTTCTTCGATTTCCTAAGTTTGTTGGTTTCATTTCTTCACTTGTTGAAAAAATCCTCTTAATTGAGGTAATTGAACCAATAAAACACAATCGCCTGATTAGATTTGGTTTTTCCAAAGTTAATCTGAGGGAGGAGATAGAAACTCTCTCTGGCACGCTCGCACATAATCATTTTCCATTGCAAAGAAGTAAAAGAACCAAATACATGGGAAACTTCTAACCTATAATAAAAGCCGGAAACACATTTGTCGTCGATTGTGGAACTAAAACCAAACTTCAATCCGTTTAATCACACAAGTAAAAGGTAGAAAGCTCCGAAAAAAAGATTGGAACTGAAGGAAAGTGAAAGAAATGAAAAGAAAAGAAAATTAGCGGAAAATTTCACAACTTATTTGTGTGCCGAGGATTACTAATTTAGTAGTGGGAAGTTACTCTAATGGAATCTCAAAATTGGCCAACAGAAAATGTCCTAAAGCCTTTATGCACACAAAAAATTAAGTGGACCCCATTCTCCCTTCTCTCTTTCTCTCTCTTTTCTTCACTCCCCAAACTTAGCACACCAAGAGGAGCCAACTTTGGGAGCCTACCTTAGGAGTCATTGTAGAGAGTCCATTGAAGCACTAAAATGAAAAACTATTTACTTTATTTTGTCCATGTCACCTAGGAGCCTGAGTCATTGGAAGAGAGCAAGACAAGTTTTATTTATTTATTTGTAATTGAACAAAAGACAAGTTACAGGAGGGTTGTTATAGAGAAGTGACAATTTAGGCCTAGCTGTTTTAATAAGCCACTTAGCTAATTTTTTTTTATTTTTTATATTTCTGTGTCAAATTTTTATGAATTATTTGTTTGCATCAACGAGAGAAATAGTAAAAAAAAAATTGGGGTCCAAAATATATTTTTTAAAATAAAGACAAAAGTAAGCCAAAAAGACAGTTTTCTAAGCTTATTTTATCTTTATTAATATATATTTGAGTTTCAAGCATAATTTTTTACCTTTTCGACTCTTCTCATCAAGATAATTCAAATAATTAAAAAAATTTGACACAGAACTAACAAAGAAGAAAAAATTGAGTGTAGACCCAAAAAAAAAAACAAAACAAGGGAAGTGACTTTATTATGCCGAACCAAGCTTGGATTGGGGAAGAAATTGCTGATCCCAATGTTACACATGTTATATGTATTTATTGCTTCTACTGAAAGGAAATTGATTGGGATAAAAAATCTTGTTTTGAATTATGGTTGTGCCATGCAAAGTATCACCAATTTCAAAAAATGGTTTTTTTTTGAAAAAAAAAAAATCTTTTCGATACCTTTTGTTTAAAAGCTGTTTTTTAAAAATGAAAAAAAATTTAATTTTTTTGTAAAATCTTTTAAACTCTATTTAAAAAAATCAATTTTTTTAGGGTGGATAATATACATACTAAAGGTACTACAGTCATTTTACACAAAAAGTTAACACCAATATACTTAAAGTAACGGTAAGGGAATCTGACAATTAATTTGAAAAATAAGATAGTGGAATTCCAGAAAATACGAGGGATATCTCTCTATTTGTTGCAAACCTCAGGGAGATAAGTAAAATTTACCCTATTTTTTAAACCCTAAAACAAACAAAAAGTCAAAAAAGAGACTTTTCAGTCTCCAAAAGAATAGGATCCGGTTCCTGTTTCTTGAAAAAGACGGGCTGTTGGTTTGGAATTTTTAACGTGGCAGTGTGACGAAGTTCTGAGTATTGCTCTCTCTCTCTCTCTCTCTCTCTCTCTCCAATTGACACCCTCACACCCATATTTGAAATCGCAACCTTTTTCTTTTCGCGCGCGATGGCTGTGGTTTTTCAAGCAATTGGAGCAGACACGGCTCTCTCGTCCACCAATCTCTTCGTCTCGAAGAGAACTCACTTCTCGTATCGCCAATCGCTACCAGGTTCGGTGTATTTTCTTGTCTCATTCGCTTTGATTCTGTATTGCTTTGACAGAGTTTAAATGAATCGGCTTCAAATTTCGTTTGGTTTCTGATTCATTGTTTTGTTTTCGTAGAGAGGAAAACAAGCGTTTGCGCTGTAAGATCTAATGGGATTTCGTTCTCTGGTTTGAATTCCAGAGGTCGCAAAGCTGAGCCATTGATTACCAATGCAGTTGCAGTAAGTCTCCCACCGCTTCTCTGTTAGAATTGCGAATACGAATACATGTAAATCATTTTGTAAATTTTGATCAGGAAATGTTTTATTGCTGGAAATTAACGTTTGGTCCTGAAATTTGTAGACAAAAGCTGAGAGTCCTACAGCTTCAGCGGCATCCAAACCTGGGTATGCTCAGCTTATTACTAGTATATAGTTTTTTGTTTTTTGTATGTGTATATTCAACTTTTGTCATTTCAAGCGCGGTGCTCATACCAGGTACGGGAGTATGCAAAAAATCAGTTGTGTCAATTGATATTTATCCCTCATCTATGTGCATCGAATTAAGTACCCCATTGTTTCTACATTGTTATTGCTATTTCTTGTAACTTGAGCATACAGCCAATATGTTAACCCTACATCTGCAGGCATGAGCTTTTACTGTATGAAGCCCTCCGTGAAGGCCTAGACGAAGAAATGGAAAGAGATCCTACCGTGTGGGTACTTGGTGAAGATGTGGGTCATTATGGAGGGTCATACAAAGTGACCAAAGGCCTGGCTGAAAAATATGGTGATCTCAGGGTTCTTGACACCCCCATTTGTGAGAATTCTTTCACTGGAATGGCCATTGGAGCTGCCATGAATGGTCTCCGACCAATCATTGAGGGAATGAACATGGGTTTTCTCCTTCTCGCTTTTAACCAGATATCCAACAACTGCGGAATGCTCCATTATACATCTGGCGGCCAGTTCACAATACCGGTGGTTATCAGGGGACCAGGTGGAGTCGGCCGCCACCTCGGGCCTGAGCACTCACAGCGCCTGGAGTCTTATTTCCAATCGATCCCTGGTATCCAAATGGTGGCGTGCTCAACCCCTTATAACGCAAAGGGCTTGATGAAAGCTGCAATACGAAGCAAGAACCCGGTGATATTTTTTGAGCACGTTTTGCTTTATAATATCAAAGAGAGGATTCCAGATGAAGAGTATGTGTTGAATCTTGAGGAAGCAGAGATGGTTAGGCCCGGGGAGCAAGTCACTATTTTAACCTACTCCAGGATGAGGTATCATGTGATGCAAGCTGCACAGACTTTGGTGAACAAGGGTTATGATCCCGAAGTCATTGATATTAGATCTCTAAAGCCATTTGATCTTTACACGATTGGGAATTCGGTGAAAAAGACACATAAGGTGTTGATTGTTGAGGAGTGCATGCAGACAGGTGGCATTGGAGCTAGCTTGATGGCAGCAATTGATGAGAATTTCCATGATTATTTGGATGCCCGAATTGTGTGTTTGTCATCACAAAATGTGCCAACTCCGTATCCTGGGAAATTGGAGGAACAGACTCTGGTTCAACCACCCAAGATTGTTACTGCAGTTGAGCAGCTCTGCGCCTCTACCGGTAGTTGCCAATAGTTGTGATGGAATTCCAGATCCTGGTATTGCTATCATGTTCCTATCTACACTGGTTTTATATTTTGTTGCTTTTTTGCTTCCACCGCCATTAGAATGTGAGAGGGGATTTCTGGTTAAAACACTTGGCAATTGTTTGTTTAGTTGATGCGTTTGTGTCTTCCGGTTTGCTTCATATCCATGGTGTTTGGGACCTTGTTAAGAGACGTAATACAGGTTGGGCATGAGGATTACTGTAATATCTCATATAATAATAATGAGCTTGCATTTTACAGTCAAGCTATCTAATGATTTAATGATCATTAACAATTTTCTTAAGGCTTATAAGTGTTAGTGGCGGGGTATATAGCCTTTTATTAATCTAAGTTCCTTGGGATTTGAAGTAATCTAGACTTCGTGGATTTCCCATTATTCTGCATCATGAGTCTTCTGTGCAGCCCTTTTCTCTGTCATGGGGCATGGGGTACTTCTAAAACGTTGACGTGCTCGTACCAGTAACGTATCGAATACAGATACTTCATGGGTATTTCGAAATATGTACCAGGAACTCCGGAAATGCACCGGGTACTTTTGAGTTTCTAGGTATGGCAGTGGTACTTCATGAGTACGGCAATGGGTACTTTTCTAGGTACTTTTGGGCCTATTTGTAAGCTTTCAAAACTTTAGGGGTTTTGCGTGAAAAAAACTCAAACTGTTGGCCTTAATATGCAAACTCAATGTGATAAAATCATAAACTCAAGACCACGACTTTTAGTTCTAGGGCTTGATTTTATAGAAACGAGAGCAGGGATCTTGATCGTTCTCCAGCGACTGTGACTCCTCTCTCTCTCTCGCTCTCTGTCTCGCGCGCGCCCGTTATTTTTGCTGCCCTTTCTCTCTTGTTATTCTGTCAAAATTTGTTCGTTTTTTTGGTTTTTTCTGTGGGCTTTCAAAAATCTTTCACTCTCTCTCTTGAAACCTTTGTTTTGTAGTTGTTTCAATGTTTGCATGTAAAATAATTTGGCTATTACATTTTATTTTATAAAAAGAATGGGTTCAAGTTCATGTTTGCATGTAAAATAATTTGGCTATTACATTTTATTTTATAAAAAGAACGGGTTCAGGTTCAAGTGCTATTAGTTTTTTTTATTTTTTTATTATCTTGTTCTATCTGTAAAATATTCGGAGTATTTTACTTGTTAATTGTTATATCTGATAAATCATGCAAAAATTATTTATAAATATACATAATTTGCGGTACCCCCGTCGAACCCGCATCCTACCATTTTAGGTTTTTGCCGTATCCTGTAGCCACATTGTACCCGTATCTTTACCCCGTACCCATACCCTTTCTTTATTTTGTGTGTCGCTCTACCTCGGTGGGTATACAAATGTGTAGTTGTTATGCTTGCGTATGCTATGTCCTTTTGATGTATTTATTCATTTATCTTTGATCGGCAAAGAGAAGTATTATATGAAGAGAAAAAGGAGATAAAGGGAAAGTGGAATTGATAAGGCATCAATTTAGAAAAACCAAAACCAGAAAACACCACAGCCTCAGCTAAAGGCCAACAAAAACAACACATGACCCAAACATCTGACCAAGGGAGTTACAACCAAAGATTAGCAACAAGGCCTGAAGCAAAACACTTAAAAGTTTTAGCAATGAACAATGCTGCAAGTAAACTAGCAGCAACCGAACCAAACCTTCAAAACAGGAGCAAAACCAAATCAAATTGCTGCTATGCGTAGACATGATTGGAATGCTTTGGCCTATGAGATGCTGCTGCAGATTTCTTCATGAAGCCTCAGCATCTGCTAGATTTTCTCTAATGGAGTGAAATCTACAAAAGTCTTGGCCACTAGACCTAAAAACACCACTAGGAGAACCTCCCAATGCACTAGCACCACAAGCCCTAAATCACCAAGCCTCTGCACCTGAAGATCATCCCTTAATTACCTATCAAAAATACCACTAGCATTACTTCAACCAATAAGGCAACAGGTACACTTCACAGTAGCAGCACAAGGATTCTGGAACAAAGCAGGCTAAATTAACTTCCCCCAAGCACTGCTGCAACACTGCTCCAAAAAGCATACTACATATGCTATGACTTCGCAGACCAAACCACTCGAGTAGCATTAAAACCAGGAGCAACAACAAAAACAGAAAAATGCAACAGCTGCACAAAATGGATATATCCCCTTACCACAATACAGCAACAAGAATGCAACCATCAAGGAAAGAGCATCACATGGAAAACCTGCAGAATTTCAGATCTGAGCCAAAACCGGTCATCATAGACAGACAAGACATAATTGTTATGCATTGCAAATGCAACCCAAGATCCAAGACATAATTGTTATGCTGCTTGTGCATATGACAGACAACATAGACAACTGACAAGTATACCCATCTACGAATTTTCCTCATCTCAGAACCATTAGCACCAACCCATTATGAAACCACTACAGATATCAGAAAAATGCAGACATCCCTAGCCCCACTTACACCATGATACGGACACAAAAACACACCAGAAATAGACTCAAATCACAATGCGAAGAAGATGTAGATCCTCATTGTGATTAACCCCCCTGAAGCACCATCAGCTTCTGCCACTGTAGACATAAAATTCTGCAACAACCCATAATCTCTGTTGGAAATTTATCAAGATAACTGCAGATCAGACGTTGACAAGAGTTTGATGATATATGCTTCGCTCTTCCAATTCCATTTTAGACAAACCTACTCAAAGCACCTTCATCATTTCATGGTAATGAACTCACAAATTTTTGATCACCTCCACAACATCTTCCAGCTCTTTGATGATTACTGAGTTCCTTCTTGCAACATCTTTAGATTTAAATGAGGCAGTATGATTACTGCACCCGATAGATGTTGAAGAATTGTATCATACTAGTTACCTTCAAAGCTTAAACCCGCTTAATTTAATGCTAACAAGTCAGTTAAAAACCTTCTCATTGTAACTCTATAGCCGTGTTTTCAAAGAATCCAGGAACTGGTCCATCCAATAGTCCAACCAAATTTGCATCAGAAGGTTGATCCACAATGACCCCCTCCTCAATCTGAATGAGGGGGTTCATGGTGGGGAAGTTCAATGTTCAGCCGACTTTCAAGTTCTTCCAATATTCCCTCCATAAGTGAACAAGCCGACCTTGATTTTGAACTATTTTTGGGCTTCCATCTTTAATTAAAAGAGAAACCATGCCTAGTCATCCCGTTGTTTGCTGACTGTTCATCCACCCCAGCATATCTCTGTGGGCCAATAGCCTTGTGATCATCAGCTTCCCCATTGTTGCTGAGCATTGTGTTTGGACGATTCCCATTTGCAGAATCCTGGAGTTTGACCATCTCCCGAATAGATTTGTCATTGTATGGGTTATGGGTCATTACACTCCTCCCACACATTAACTTTGTAGTTCCTTCCACTAACAACAATGTTGATCCATTCATCAAATGTCTCATCGAATCTAAATTTGATGGAAAATGTGCTAAAATTTTTGGTAAGTGTCTAAATTTGGCAATGTTGATCCATTCATCAAATGTCTTATAGTATACTTTATAGTATTCAAAGTATGCTATGTGCTATGTAATTCTCCTGTAGCACACACATATGAAGAATATAGGTGACATTCACGGATCAACAAATTTTTAACCGGCCGGCGCACAACTGGGTTAAGTTGCAAAAGATAAAGAATCAATTAAAAGCAAAATTGAATAGATATAAGTCTTTTTTTTTTGGGTAAGTGTTTAATTTTATTTATTTTTGGTGCATAGGAAAGCAAAACAAAACAAAACTAATCCCTCTCAAAAGCTACACCCCTCATATCGGCTTCAAGGAGGGGAATGATATCTGCAGGCGGAGAGGTGTGCGAGACCCACTTGTGCTCTTGTTCAACTCCTATGTTGGCGAGTTTGTTGGCTACTTTATTTCCCTCCCTGTATATATGCTTCAAGGAGCACCCCGTGCTAGCCATTAAAGCCTTGCATTCTTGAATCAAAGCCAAGTAAGGTGAGTGTGCTGGGGCCTCCTCCATGATCAAAGCAATTGCCGCTGTCGAGTCTGAATCTATCTCAACCGCTTCCATTCCTTGGCTTTGCACAAGCTCCAATCCCCAGAAGATTCCCCAGAGCTCAGGCTCCAGACTGGTGCAATCGTCCAGCTTCCCGTAGAAACCAAGCACCCAAAATCCTCTTTCTCCTCTGAAAACTCCACCATACCCAGCTGGACCCGGATTGCCACGACTGCTTCCATCCGTGTTCAACTTCAACTTGCCAGCACCTGGAAAATTCCATGAAATGAATTTCATAGTTCTGGAAATTGGACCAAACTTGACAATAGATAGCTCAATAATTTCAGAAGCAAATTGAAGGCATTTCGTGTATACAGTCACAGGATTAGGGTCTATGTTGTCAAACACTTTTTTATTTCTCATAATCCAGATATTCCAAAGCGTAACTAATGTTAGAACAGAAGAAGAGAAACTCCCTGAGTTTCCACGAGAATTTCTGGTATTCAGCTTTAGCCAATTCCTCCAGTCTTCGAGTTCTCCCGTGGTTAGAACCTGTATGTTAGGCAATCTAGACCAAATGTTAGCACTAGTGGAGCAATCGAAGAAAAGATGTTTCAAATCCTCAGCCCCAGAATCACATCTGGGGCAGGAATCATTATCTGTTAGCCCTCTGAGTTTGCGATGTTGATTCGTGAGTAACTTGCCATGCATGCAAGTCCACAAGAAACCTTGGAGTTTCGCAGGGACTTTGAGATGCCAAATCCAATCCCAACTATCATTCACAATGGAGTTATTAGCCAAACAATTATAAGCAGATTTCACCGAAAATTTTCCATTACTTGAAGCAACCCAGCAGGGGGTATCTTCCACCTCAGCCCTCTTGGGAATGAGAATATTGGTAACCACATCAATGTCATTAGAACCCAAGGCATTAGCAATGAGAGGACTGTCCCAAACTTTGTTCTCAGTAATGAAATCTTTAACTTTGATCTGCTCAAGGTTAGTAATTTGCCGACTTTCTGCAAGACTGGTGTCACCACACCACCAGTCGTGCCAAAAAGTAATCTCTTCCCCATTACCCACCATCCACTTAATGTTCTTGATAGTGAAGTCTCTGATTTTTATGATACTCCGCCAAGTTTGGGAGGCTTTCTTGTTGGAAGGCCAATCCTTAAACTTATGCATCTTGAGATACTTGTGTTTAAGGACTTGGATCCACAAAGGCTTTTTCTCGGCAGTGATTCTCCAACCCAGTTTCGATAAAAAAGCCAAGTTAGAAATACTAGCTTTTCTAATACCAAACCCCCCACACCTCTTAGGTTTGCAAACGTTATTCCAGTTAACAAGGTGCACTTTTTTCTTGTCGTCCTTGTCTCCCCAAAGGAAGTTTCTATTAATTCTATCAATTTGATTGGTTATAGAGACAGGGAGAGCCGTGGTTTGCATGGTAAACCAACCAAGGAACAAAGGGATAAACCATCATACAGAATACTTTACCAACAAACTACAACACACCAAAACAAACTAATCAGGAGTGGCATCCCCAAAGACCCTAGCTGAGATGTTCCAAAGATAACACAAAATTCGATTCTCAGCAGTGCTTGGGAAATGCGACCATGTATAGATCCATAGCCTTATGTTAACTTCTATACATGCTAAAATCTCACTGGGACTTTTAGGTCGCCCATCAAGTGCCCTTGAATTTCTCTCAAGCCAAATAAAATACACTGCTGCAGCTAAAGACATCGATCTATTCCACATATAATAAGTTATTGCTACTATCTATAGGTTATTTAATTCTTGGTACCATTCTGTCCTCACGATACCGAGGTAAATTACAAATCTACCCATGATCCATGGAACAGGTATGGGTTGCCTTTTGTTTCGAAAAACAACCTGCTAGTGTCAACGATCAATGGCACTGCTGCACCAATTGAGTGCATTTACGTGCTGATTTTCCTCATATATGCACCAAAGAAAGAAAAGGGCAAGACCGCAGGGCTTCTCGCCTTTGTGCTCTCTGTATTTGCGGCCGTCGCCTTCATTTCCCTTTTCGCCCTTCATGGCAACCGCAGAAAGATCTTCTGCGGTTTAGCAGCCAGCGTGTTCTCCATCATCATGTACGGTTCGCCTCTCTCGATCATGGTAAGCTCTTAGAACACTGTTGTCTCCTCATTGAACTACTTCCCTTGTTCGGCAAAATATGTTAAAGCTTGGTCTCGTTGTTTTTGAACCTTTTGAATCTACGAAAATTAGGAAATCAGCGAGCTTCAAAAGGGCTTCCGAAACATGTGATCTCCTGGCAAGATTTTCCCATCAAACGGAACCCCAACCTATAATTTTAAATGTTGGCCGTCATGTAACGTGTCGGCCATCACATAACGGTTTTTGGACTCTCTGATACCATTACGCCCATATATACAGGCGAAAATAAAAATCACATGCGTATCGGCCGGTTTCCTTTACTTATATTACTTATAGGTCTGTATCCGATTCACAGACCGGTTCACCGCGATACTCGATCATTAAGGGTTAATTATTTAAGCTTTGAAATTCATTTTTGCTAAAAAATGATTTTTAGAAATTCACGAGTGCTACACCTAATTCCTGTTACTTCGATACTACCGAAACCGTTATCGTTGCGCATTGCTAAACCGTTATTTAAAACTGTTACCGTTACGCATTGCCCCAACCCGAGTAATTTGGTTCGTTTTACAGCGTCGTCAGATGTACCGTAGCTTTTTTTTCTTGGTGGTTCGTATTGGACATAGTGAATTAGGGGAGAAAACTGGCAGTCAAGTCAATTGGTTTTGATGCATTCATTGGATACCAGGACGCATAATTTAACCTCAACCTATAGGAATCTATATTACTAGTGTAGTGTTGTATGAAATTATACTCATAAAAGATGCCCTCTGCAACTTCAGAACTTCTGAGCCATTTTGTGTGAGGCAATAAGGGTCTCTAGCAGGGTTACCTGAATCGCCGATCGGTACGCAGAACGGGAACGGGATCACGGTACGCCATACTCTTTGTAACGCGCTACGGTCGGGTAGATTTCTTTGGATCATTTGATCCAAACGAAATTAGTTCAATCGGAATGAAGACCATTTTTTCAGGTCATTCTAGTACTAGCAGCATCTATATATGACATTGTGTTTGTCAAATCATGAATGGAAATAATTTATGAGTTGTTTTTTTGTTATATGAGATCGTATATTTCAAATGTATGCCATTTTTATCGTCGGATCGCCTGATCCTGATTGCATTTTGTAACAATTATAACGGATTGTTGTAACCCTGGCCTCAAGTTAAGAAGTGTAGCACTCATTTTCAGAAGGAAGTGAGCCTCTGTAGTTGAGAAGTGTAGCACACATTTTCAGAAGGAAGTGAGCCTCTAGTTAAGAAGCTTAACAAACATTTTCAAAGAAATTTTGTTTAGTTTCTCCATTCAAATATATCTGTCAATTCAGTTTACGTTATAAGGTGGTGATGACTGCTTAATTTTGCAGTGGAACGTGGTCAAAACAAAAAGCGTGGAGTTCATGCCATTTTTTCTGTTGCTGTTTGTGTTCTTCTGTGGCACATCATGGTTCCTCTTTGGACTTATCGGAAATGACCCTTTTGTCAGTGTAAGTATTTGTAGCTCTACTTTAGGTAACTGTTACTATTAAAAACTGGTCATGAAAGTGTAATTACACTAATCTGTGAAGTCTCTAACTCCAGCTTTAATTTGTATATTTCATGCTACGGAATGTGTGGTGGGTAAGGGTGGTTGAGCACCAAGTGACGTGTCCCGAGACCATGGAATAATTACCCGTCTTACTATGTAATTATATATAATGCTAGTTTGATGAATACAAACAATCAATTGTTATGCAGGTACCTAACGGGTTTGGATGCGGGTTAGGAGTCGTTCAGTTGATATTTATGTCATTTACCACAACAAGAAACACTTTACAAGTGTGATTAAAAGATTGACCTGGAGAATTACACTACTACAAAAATCAAGAAACGCGTTGCTGATGACCGTTGGAGATAGACCTAGTAAAGATTGACCTGGAGAATTACACTACTACAAAAATCATTAAAGATAAATACTTTACAAGTGTGATTAAAAGTTGAAGATGACGGTTTTGAAACCGTCATCTATGGAAGTGTCATCGAAACTCAGAAACTTACATGACGGTTTCAAACTGGAAAGTATAATACGACACTTGTAACGCTTGATTAAGCATAATGTAAAGTATAATAAAAGCCTTTTTTTACCCTGTCATTTCTATCTTAACTCGCCAAACAGATCACTTTTGGAGATCACTGGCTTCATAATTGGCTCTAGTGTTGCTTTATCGCTGGTAGTTGAATGCTATATTTTCTAGTCATAGGGACAGATGTACGCTACCTATTCCCGATTTGCTCCAATTGTTTCCTTGTGGAAATTTTTTTGAGTGCCGAGTGGGTATTGACCCCTCGTACCCGAGCATGATCCGAGCCATTCAAATATGTTTTGGGCGGCTCAGATTGATTCCCTCTCTCTCCTCTTGGCCATCCACTCTCTTCTTTTTCTCTCTCTAAAATCCAAACCGTCGGATCGCGCCGTGGACAACTGAGATGGCCGAGCGCGTACCACGTGTGCAATACCCACCCAATACTAAAAAATTTCTCTTTTTTGTGACTCGAAGCGCCACAATGGCTGCCGATGGAAAGCTTTGCTGTAAAGCTAAGCCGTGGTTTTAGATTTGAAAGAACAATTAATCAGAGGGCAGACCATAAAACTGTAAATGTTACTGGCAATTTTCGGGATTTGTTAATCCTTTTTGATCATGTAATTTTTTCTAAGGGGTTTTGGGGAGGTTTATTTTTTGTTGTGCCTAGATAATCCACCCGTTGATCGAAGCTATTGAGGATTCCTTCTTGCTCGTGCATTGCCTTGGATTTGGTTCTTGAAAGGTATAAAGGTTGCATTATCATATCATCATTTAGTTTGGATGTCCATACCTTTTCATGAATCATGTTTTTTGCATTCTAACTAAATAGTTTGAGCATCAATTATTTTTTCTAAGGCATAAAGCTCTTTCATTATAGTTTCAGAGATTAGTGCTTGTTGAGCGCTACCCATTGCGCTCGTCTGTCATCAAGCACTTTCCTCCTGTTTTGTTCCTAGGAGATTGTGCAGATAGCGCTCGATGAGCGCTACCCGTTGCGCTCGCTAAACCTACTAGCGCTTTTCCTATTTGCATATCTCCCTTGCGCCTGTTGAGTGCTTGTTGCTTGTTTCCCTGCACAACTTCAAGCGTAGCGCCTTCTTACTTGTGTATGTGGCGTATTCTTATTGGTTTTTGCTAGGGTTGTGTCCTTGACACTATATAAGCATCCTTATCTCTCTTTTTACATTCACCACTTGCATCATCAGATTATAGAGTGAGAGGAAAACGTCTTTTTTTTCATATCAGCTGTGTTCTTGATGCATAAACGATGATCTAAACCTTGTTTGATCATTTTTACTAGTCAATCTAGAGCTATGCTTTTGTTCACCATGCAAATGCCCTAGACTAATTCTTTTACCACAAAAACCTCATCAAAATCATGTTCTTCACGTTATGTTTTGATGCCTTTGCTCCTACATGAGCCGAATGAGTTTGGTGCCGATTTGTTTCGGAGATCAAGACGTGGTTGCTTGAGGAGTTCATAGAATCAAAGAGGAAGTACGGGGTACTATATCAAGGGTTGGATTTAGGTGTCACTTGAAGCTTGTGGGTAATTCCTAAATTGATAACTCTTGTAATTCTTTTGGTTTGTGATATAAAATTGTAGGATAAGGCCGTGGTTTTATGCTTAGGGTATTAGACCCTAAGTAGTTTCTACGTATTTCTCGTGTTTTTTCCTCGTTTATTTATTATTGCATTATATTGAACATATTGAATTGTGGAAAATGAAATGGAGTATGGGTGATTGATATCTTTGGTCAAGTTTCAATTTTAATTTGGTTTCCTATTCCGCGGGACAGTTTGTTGCTGTTAATTAGTTTCAAAAACAGATTCATAGCATTCTCTTTTCTTACGTGTCATAGCCAAAAATTTGTATAAACATTGAAAGTAAAGGAAGCATATGAACACACAGAGGACACATAAAAACGCAGAGAGAGACTTATAAATAGTAAGTTAAACCAATATGAATGCAAGGACCAGTGGCGGAACTAATGCGCGCTTGAGGTGGGCACCACCCGTTTTGGCTAATACTAGCACGACGGATTTGGGTATAGTTCCGAAAGGGCCTCTTTTTGATTCCCTTGATAGATTAGATGCAACATCTTATGTGGGAGACAAATTTGATTGTATTTGTATGATTTTTATAGTGCAGAAATCGGAGCTTTGGTACATAACAAACTGCTTTTTGTTCTCTGTGTCAGCTGGTTTTTGGGTCTGTCCAAACGGTTTTTCTGTTGCTTGCATTAATAGTGGGCGATGTCACAACGAGAGATTTGAGATATAAGCCAAAACCAGCCGTAGTAGCAACATGAAAAGCTGGTTTGAACTCGGTATTCACTTACTTAAACAAGCCGGAGGCGAACTTTGATGGTCATTGAGTACGTAGTCGAGCCAGGCCGAGCCGAATACATCTTACCTTGGGTCATCTCGTCAACACATAGAGGTTAGTAAAATTTAATTTACGGAATGTATATGTTAATGTGACTTAGTCTAGGCTTTATCCTCTTTTTAAACTTGAGCTCAGCTCGGTTATACTAGTTGTGCTAAATCTTAACACTGAAGAGCTCGAGCTAGATTACCTAAGCTCGACTCGACTATGGTATCCATATTTTTAACAGGACTATGGTTTCGAAAGGAATTCGGCAGGAATTTATTAGGGTATTGGATTTCAGGTTTTGCAATTACATGAGAATGTTTTTTATTTGCACAGGGGTCAATGGAGACCAAAACATGAAAATTTTGGATACTGTGACCTTTTAAAAACCACTGAATTAATAGAAAACCATCACAAAAAAATCACATATTTATCCAAATCCATTGGCAATGTCATTAGTGGGAGAAAATGCTACAAAAGTTACCATATCAGGCGAAGCTTATTTTTTATTTTTGGGTTGCTATATTAACGTGGACAACGCGAGGGGAAGATCTTTTTTAAAAACCAGCCAACCCAAAAAATACACCCAAGGGCTACATTTCAAATACTACAATGAAAAACGGAAGGCCGAAGCTGAGAGATGAAGGGGAAATAGGGGGAACTGTTCATATATATTTCGTATGTAAACTGCTGCCTAGACGTCTCCGTCTTGTGATTGCTGCGTGACCGATTGCTTCTCTGGCTCGGCCTTTCCCAGCCCCATCTCTAACGACCTGTTGGCATTAGCTTTCTTGGTTTCACCTTTCTTGTCACAGTAAATTGCATATAAGATCAGCTGAACGGCTCCTAACGCGCATCCAAACCCGTTAGGCACCTGCACAGTCATTGATGTATTCATGAAACTGACCACACATCAAAAAGTGTTTCAAATGAAAATCCCTTCCTTGTTTTGGAGATGAAGTACAGTGAAATGCATTTTGTGACAAAAATAAAAATAAAAAACAAAAGCACGACCAAATAATACAAAGCTTGAAATAGAGTGATGCTAAGAGATCTAGACGTTTGAAAATGCGAGAAGCCATGATCCACAAAAGTTTGAACTGGTTTAAATGACTTAAAACAGAATTAGTGTAACTACAATTTCGTGACCAATTAATTTCAATAGGGAAAGTTACCGAAAACAGAGCTAGTAATACTTACAGCGACAAAAGGGTCATTTCCCAGAAGTCCATAGATGAACCAGGAGGTGCCACAGAAGAACACGAATAGTGACAACAGAAACGGCATGTACTCCACGCTTTTCATTTTGATCACCGCCCTCTGCACAATTAAGTGGTCATCACCATATCCAGTTGCATAAAATGAACAAAATTTATTTGAATTTTGAAAAGGTCTGTTAAGCTTCTTAACTAGAAAGCCATTATTGCCTCAAACAAACGGGGTCAGAAGCTTGAGTATGCAGAGAAGATGTCCTGAATCATTAGTAATCTGGACACTAGTTCTATAGATTACGATCGGTATGACCCTAGATTTAATCACCCTTTGCCACAAATATGCGAAAAAGGAAAACGGATACTTGAGTTTAAGGTTTGGGGGGCAAAACTAATGTACCAAGTTTTATGAACCTTTTCGGTCGACAAATTTCAAAACTTGTTTCTCTAAGTACTGCTATATTAAGCTCGTTTCGGCTCAGAGAACAATGAAACCAAAAAGCTAAACAAGTTGAATGAGGAGACAAACAGTGTTTTAAGACCTTACCATGACTGACAGAGGCGACGCGTACATGATGATGGAAAAGACGCTGGCTGCAAAACCGCAGAAGAGCTTTCTCTTGTTGCCATGAAGGGCAAAAACGGAAATGAAGGCGACAGCGAGGAATACAGAGAGCACAAACGTGAGAAGCCCCAGGATCTTGCCCTTATCTTTCTTTGGTGCATATACGAGGAAAATCACAACATAGATGAACTCAATGGCCGCACCAGTGGCATTGATTGTTGACACCAGCATGTTGTCTTTCGAAACAAATGGCAGGCCATACCTGTTTCATTTCATCAAGGGTAGATTGGTAATTTAATTTCATCATGAGGGCAGAGTTGTATGAAGAATTAAAAGAATTGGACCATAAGGACATTATAGAGACATTGAAATTTATTTTTCACATAATTTATTAATTTGTCAATTTCGTTAGCCACGACATATGATATTAAAAAAAATCATGAAAATTTGACAAAAATTCAGAAAACAGCGCCAAAAAATAGTGCCAATAATACTGAATAAATTTAGGATTGAAAGTGTGCTGCCAATTTTATCTCGTTTTTATTCGAAAATGAAGGAAATATCAAAATCTTTCAATTTCTACAAATAAAAAAATGAATATGAGACAGTAGGAACAGGAGAAAATATGGCAACGTACAACATATCCTCCAACATGTACACAATCTTGTTTTGTGCAAGAGATTCTTCATGAGGTCCAAGCAGAGAGAAACTTAAGGAGCGCAGTTAGATATACATATGTGTGTATACGTATACGTATGGATGTACAAGAAAAGTTAGAAACAGAATTAAAAGCAATTTCAAGAATTTACCAAGCAGAGAGCAGGCAGTTGAGCAGGGTCATGACGTACGGAATGCCAGAGAATTCTTCTGTGGATTTGTTCTTCATTATCCTCATAAACGTAATCCTACCCATCAGTAAAATTAGTACCATTGATAAACTAAATTCTAGTATTTCGTTAAGCATTTTGATCACTTTCTTGAAGAAACATCAAACGAAGTTGTAAAGTTCTTGAGAGAGAGAGAGAGAGAGAGAGAGAGAGAGAGAGAGAGAGAGGAGATGTTGATTGGGATGCTTACGTCGGTGCCAAAAACAGCAACAACCCATTAATATTTCCTGAAACCGAAAAAACAAGCGAGTGAATTAGCGAGGAATTGAAACAAAAATCAGGAGAAAAGGGAAAATCGATTGTATTCGAAGAGCTCACCAAAGACTCCGAACACGAAATGCACCACATGATCATGACCCATTTCTCTCTCGAAATTCTTCTTCTAATCTTTTTCTTCTTCCTCACCGAACGAAGAACAGAATCCCAGAACAAAACCAAAAACCCAGATCAAGAAATTACAGAAAAGGCCAGAAATAATCAAGAAAGGGAAGCTGCAGGCAAGGTGTTCAGTTCTTGACAAATGGGTGTTTTGAGGAGAGAGAGAGAGAGAGAGAGAGAGAGAGAGGTGGCAGATTATTGAGAGGAGAGATGGGTTATATAGAGACAGAGAGGAGAGAAAACTAACTGTAGTAACTTAATGTTACCGACTTTCGTCCTTATCGGTATGCATGCTAGGGGTTACTGGGTGTAGAGTCAGTACCGGCTCATTAACAAATCTGATGAAACCTGGGCTTTAGGCTCACCAAAAAACCAAAAATTTTAGAGCCCCCAATTAGTTAGGCCCCCTACATATATATATACTAAGCCCAATACAATATTTGTGTAACTCGTTCAATAAGTTTGATTTAGGCCTCCGAAATGTATGAGCCGGCTCTGTGTAGAGTGGAAGTTTCTGCTTTGCATTCAGTCACTCTCTCTCCCTCCCCCTCTACTCTTGACGTGCTTAATTTATGGGAAAATGTTAAATATCCCAAAAAATTACTCCGAAAATGTTCTCAAAAGTGAAATCGGTACGAATTTCGCAAAATATGAACTCTGTCAAAATTGCCGCATCTCATTATACAGTGAAGACGACTGGATTAGATTAAAGCTACACAAAAACAAAAATGAAATGCCAGATTTTTACGTGGTTAGATAAACATCTAAGGGAATCTGAACTACTAATTTCATTTTCAATGACATTTTGGGGGTAACATTTCGAGCTACCAAGGCCTTGTTTGGTAACACTTTTACTTTCAGTTTTCTGTTTTTATTTTCAAAATTTTCAAAAGTTGAAGAAGAAATTATGTTCTTGGTACATTACTTCCACTTTCAAATTCCACATTTTACTTCCTCTATTTTCAAAATTTATGAAAGCACAAAAACTTCACTTTTTGTTTTTAACCCAAACCAGCTGCCAAAATTTGCAAGACGCGCGTTTTGGGAGTCATAGTACCTTACCCACTGTTGACGCGAGTTCGAGACTTGGGAGCAACACTTTTGTGGTTGGCTTAAGAGCTATCCTCTCCCAAACGTCCATCAGATCTCTCTCTCTCTCTCTCTCTCTTCTGCGCTACCTTCCAAACATTCTTCTGAGCTCAAATCGCCATTGAAGCCTCTCTCTCTCTCTCTCTCTCTCTCTCTCTCTCTATCTGTGTGTGTGTTCTTGTTCAATCCACTGAATTAAGGGTTTCAACATTCCCAGGTAAGATTAGTCAGAACAGACATAAACGTTGAAATTTTTTGGATCTGATAATTGATTGAAGCTTGCCATCTCAGCATCGGAGCTCACCATAGTATTCCATCTAAGGTCTCCATCGATCAAGCTGTAGATGTCGTGTATGGAAAAATGATGTTTTGTGTTTTTAACTTCTCTTTTAAACAAGTTTTAACTGCATATACAGGCCTAACACTGCTCGTGATTGTGGATTTATTGAGAGAATCATCACAATTCGACCCATATGAGATGCTTCTATTTTGGTCTGACATTTGGATGGGAGATGCTTCTCTCAAGGAACCTCTAATATGTCATCCCCCGCTTTTTTTTTTTAATATTGAAAAGAGGTTGACACAAACATGTTTTTTGTTTTTACCTTCTTTTTAGGAAAAACAGAAATTGGTGTTCAAAAAACAAAAAAAGGAAAACAGGAAGTGTTACCAAACATATCCCTAGCGTTGCTCTAATTTCTGTCAACATGTGTTATTAACATTTGGAAACATCTGCAATACACATCTCTTAAAGGTGTATACTATATGTGTAACGACCCGCCCCCGCCTTGCACAATATTGTCCGCTTTGGTCGCTCAAGTTTCTTGAACTTCCTAGTAGGTCACCCATCCCAGGATTGCTCCAGGGTGAGCACGCTTAACTGTGAAGTACCAACGAGTTTTGACGCCCGCGTGACTTTAAAAGACCTTGTGCAAGTTAGGGCATGATCTATTCTCTTATATCATAGACCTCCGTTGCATTCAGGTAGGTCCTGGGCTGTCACATTTTCCTCACCTTATGATGCAACGTCCTCGTTGCATATTGGCTCAGCGACCTTCCCCCGGGAGGTATAGCACTTAGTTCTGCATAGCACTTTGTTCCCACTCCGGGATTCAATAGGTGGCTCCTGCAGATTCTAGATGTGGCTCCTACCTCGTAGTCCGGGGTTGTGTTCCGATACCAACTGTAACGACCCGCCCCCGCCTTGCACAATATTATCTGCTTTGATCGCCTAAGCTTCTTGAACTTCCCAGTAGGTCACCCATCCCAATATTGCTCCAGGGTGAGTACGCTTAACTGCGAAGTACCAACGAGTTTTGACCCCCGCACGGCTTTAAACGGCCTTGTGCAAGTTAGGGCATGATCTATTCTTTTATATCATAGACCTCCGTTGCATCCGAATGTGTAAGGACTCGTGTTTTTAAATAATTTTCCGGAAATAATGTTTGGAAAATGTGAGGAAATGAAAATAATGTGTTATGGAGTCAATATGAGTTGGTGATTGCATTTGGGGTGTCTTTGGAACACATTGGAATGTTAGGGGTGCTAGTGCAATTAGTGGTGTGTATATAAATATGTGTGTGGCTGATTTTTGAGCCAAAAATCATTCTCTTCTTCTCCCAAAAATCAGCCCCTCCTCCTCTCTCCTCCATTTTTGCTCATTTGAGCTCAAATTACTCCATCCTCATCAAACTTCTTCACAAATTGACCAAAGAATCATCATCTACGCGTGTTTGGGAGCCCGAAGTACCATCTTTTCGCACCGGGAGGACCAAAAACGGGATTGCTCAAATTGGGGATCTAGAAATTCGTTTTTGGGTTGACTTGGAGCAAATCCTTGAGGTAGGGAACAATCTTCTACCTCCTCTAAGTGTATATTGGTTGAATGATTGTATTATTTGTGTTCTTGTCCTAAAACTCTTGTTAAACTTGATTATCTCCATGGAATTGACTTTGGATCATGAATGAGCTTGGGTTTTGTGTATTTGGTTGATAAATCCTTGAATTGGTTGTTGATATACCTCTCTCCTATGAGTAGTTGTTGTTTAAAACCTCAATTTTTGGCTTGGGTTGAAACCCCCTCCATTTTGGGAAAATCTGAAAATTTCGCTCGAAATGGCCTTTGTATCGATACCCCTTTCATGGGTATCGATACCCAGCGTTCTGTTGAGATTTTAGTTGCCCGGTATCGATACCCCTTTCATGGGTATCGATACCCAGCTGTTTGTAAGGCAGATTTTGACCCAACTTTGCGGGCACGCCCCGGCTTCGTCCGAACTCCGATTGAGGCGATTCTTGAACCGTTAGAAAGCTCTATGAGTCTACTTTCAAACTCAATTGGTCTCATATTCATAGCCTTTGTATTTTGAGAGAAATATACTTTTCTTATCAAGGTGTCTGGTTTTCTCGAGGTTCATAACTCCATTTTTCATGTTTCTTTGCGCCGGGCCTTCATTGATCTTTCCTAAGCTTCTCGAAGCGACTTCTAAGCTTTGGTAGTCTATCGTGGTATGAATTAAGTTTTGTCTTGATCTCTCACG
The DNA here is from genome assembly GCA_020921065.1 of Vaccinium darrowii. Taxonomy (NCBI): domain Eukaryota; kingdom Viridiplantae; phylum Streptophyta; class Magnoliopsida; order Ericales; family Ericaceae; genus Vaccinium; species Vaccinium darrowii. The sequence continues at coordinate 28,625,593 of CM037152.1, forward strand.
TTCATGGACACATGTTAACTTCGCCCCAACCGACACACTACGAGTTTTCGAACGCAATGTATTATGTGTGTAAGGACCCGTATTTTTTTTGTAAAATTTTCCCGGAATACTATTGGGTAAATGTGAGGAAATGAAAACTTAGTTAAATGGGTCAATGTGAGAGCATTAGATTGCATTTGGGTCTTTTTAAAACATATTTGAAACATGGGGGTGTAATTGTTAAGTGGGAGGTGTGTATACACGTGTGTATACAATATATGAAGAAAATCACCCATTTTACTCATCTTCCACAGCTGCCCCTCTTTCTCTCTCTCCCTCTCTCAATTTTCCTCCATTGTTACACATCAAAGCTCCACCAAAACCAAATTCCTTCAAGGTTCCACCATAAAACCTTCTCCTCTACGTGATTTCAAGCTTGTATTGTGCTCATTTCGCACCAAGAACTCATATTTCGGGTTGGAGCTCATTGGAAGCTAGGGTGTACATTTTTCCACTCATTTCAAGCTCAAATCTTGAGGTAGGAAGACAAATTCTACTCCCTCTAGTTGTATCTATGTGATGTATAGCATATCTCTTGCTCTTGTTGTTCAATTCCATTAAAATCATGACTTTCTTCCATAGATGGGTTTGTTTGAGCTTGATTTTGTGATCTATGGTTTGAGTACTTGTTTGATGCAATTGGTGATTGATTGGCACTCCTTTGAAGTCCATTTATGCTCTACATTTCCAATTTTTGCCCTAAATTATCAAAATTTGACTTTGGAATGAGTTTGGGAGCATTTTGCAAAATCTGTCAAATTTTCGCACTTTCTGATCCGGTAGTCCGGACGGGAATTCGGTAGTCCGGACCATGCGATATGTCAAATTTTCTTGTACATTCGGACCCGGTAGTCCGGACGGGGATTTGGTGGTCCGGACCATGCCTCAGCAAAAGATTTTTTTTTTTGTTCCTTGATGCTCGTTTGGCCCCCGGTTGTCCATTTCTTCGTGTTTTTGACCCGTACTACCTTTTTGAACCTCGAATTCACTTTGAAATCATAAAACCAACCTTTTGACATGCAAATTAACAAATCACTTGGTCATACGTATCGGACACGCGTCGGTTGACACATTTTGACGAAAATGGAGAATTTTTGGAACAAATGAGACTGTTGGGAACTTTTGAAAGACAAATGGTTTTAAGTTGATATTTTTGGATAAAATGAACTCTAGGGATCACTCGTTTGGTGTCCCTAGCCATGGGTGCACGGAGCCCGCGAAATCCGGCATGGGTGCACGGAGCCCATGAAATCCGGCAGGGGTGCACGGAGCCCATGAAATCCGGCAGGGGGATACTTCCCTAATAAATTTGATGAGTATTTTATTATGAAATGTCGGTTTTGATGAAATTGGATTGATTTTTGTGTATTTGGCGAAATGTGGCTTCTATATGCGAAAAATGAGGATTTCGGTAACTACTTGGACTTTGGTTGGATACTTAAGATTGTTTTGGAATACTTAAACGTATTTTGGACACTTTGACACATGTTGGACACTTGGATACACTTTGGTTACTTCGTGGACGAGTTATAGTCTTCCGTTCATTCTAATTCTGTGCTTTGGTCGTGTCCACCATATTATCCATAATCTTCATGCATGCATCATGTTTATACACCTAGCGTTGGTAGAGTAGTTTTCCTACTGGGCTAGTGAGCTCAACCTATCAACTTTCAGGTACACGGCATGGAGCATGAAGTTGGATGCGTGTGGAGTAATACATATATGGAGCACATTCATGCATGAAGTTATTTTCCCATCTTTGTATTTTATTTTTGGAAAGATGGTTTTGTAACTTCCATATGGTTATCCTTTTGACTCTTTGATCAATGTAAAAACTTGTAAACTTTGTACTTATATATTCGGGTTATGGACGCTAGTAGATAGAACTTGATTATTTGGAACGATGGGATTATATTATGTTGACTTTGACTATTCTAATGGAAATTATGAGACTTTGACTTGTTTCACATGGATTTTATTTATTTTTGAGTTATTAAATTTGAGGGCGTGACAATGTGAATGTTTTGGACATACTTGAGGGACACGAGTTTGTTGAAATGGACATGATGACTAGAAAATTGTTTGTGTTCACTCGGGCCACCATTGGGTGGGTCTTGCGACATGGGTTCCACGAGGCCCGAAAGACTCAGACATGGGTTCCACGAGGCCCACAAGACTCGGAAGGGAAATTTAATGTTCTCAAACCTAAAATGATGAACTAATGAGAGTTAAACGCAAAGAAAATTGAATGTGGACACTTGATACGTTTGTGATAATCTAAGGGTTGATCTATGGACTAGTGGGACACTTGGGTACTTCACGGACATTTAACACTTGAGTTATTCATCCATTCATATACTTTGGTCATTAACTTGTAATTATCATCTTCTTGTGTGCTTTGTTCATTCTCTATACCTTAGCATTGGTAGGAAAGTTTCCTACGGGCTAGTGGGCTCACCCTATCATTTTCAGGTACTTAGCGAGGCACATGATTTGGAGTGCTTGGCATGTGGATGCATAACATGAAGCATACTTTGGCATGAAGTTACTTTGTCCTCTCCACCGTCAATATATTTTTGGGAGATGATCTTGTAACTTTAATTCCTTCAATTTTTTTTACTAAACTTGGTTTATGTAATAACTCTTAACTCTTCATTACTCATGCATGGGTACGGGTACCCTTTGTAGAATCTCAGTGTACTTTGACTTTGACTGTTCAATGGTGAAATGTATCACTTTTGTCTTATCCTACGTGGATTTTATTTATAGTTGGTTTATTAAATTTGAGGGTGTGACAGGATGGGTCTTGGGCTGTCACAATATGCACCTAATAAAGCATTATATTGTAGTAGTATTTGTCATTATTCCTTTTGATTTGATAAACTTGAAAATATTTGTAGTGCTTTAATTCGGAAAACCTATGGGTTTCGACCCATAGATACAGAGAATGCACAGATCGTGCTCGGAGACCCACATTTGGGTTTCACACGAGTGATTCGAACCGTTCATTCTTCTTAAAACATTTTTCCGAGTGGGCCCACAAAATTTCAGCTCAATTAGACGGTTAGAAGTCCCACCGTTTCAATAAAAAAAAATTTGGATTGAAATAGTGGGACTTTGGTTCTATCACTTCTAACCGTCCGATGACGCTGAATCTTTGTGAGCCCACTCGGAAAAATTTTCTAAGAAGAATGAATGATTTGGATCACTCATGTGAAACCCAAAAGTGGGTCCCCGAGCACGATCTGTGCATTTTCTATGCATTACGCTCTGTATGCGGCAGGACCTGCTTTAATTTCCCAAATTCTACAATGTCCCCCGCTTCAAATACTTCTACATAGATCTTCTTCAAGATACATCTGTATTTTAACATTGGGTCTCATACCGAATTCATTTTTAGTATTTTCGATCCCGTTCACTAACTATTTCTCTCGTTTTTGTCATCGATTTTCTTTTTTCTTTTTTTTTTCCGTTCACCAACTATTTCTCTGTATTTTTTTTGGTTTTTGTCATTAAGATTAAGAGTATGTACTTTATTTTTGAGCTAATATATTAGGTATTCAATTGTAAATTACTTGAATTGACGGATGTTCACAATATAAGTGTCCAAACAAACCCAAGATAAAATTATATCATGTCATATAAATATAAAAGAGTTTAGTTTATTCAATTGACTATCTATTGGAAGCTATGGATCCTCGTATGGCTTTTAATTGGGTTCTTTACATTGGATTGGTTTGTGGAATGATATTTCGGGGCTAGTTTTTTAAACTTTTTTGGAATAGGTGTTCAATATTTACGCCTACGGTATTCAAAAAGGACAAAACTTAAAATAAAATTAGAAAAAATTATATGTATCCTAAACAAATTTTTTTTTTGAAGGTGTTCAAGTGACCACCCGTGGGTGAATGTAGAGCCCCTCTGAAAAATGCGCTCCGCAAAGTGTTGCACATTTTCGGTTAAGAGTCCACGTAAGCAAACCATTTCTGTTATGGAATTAACGGCCAAGATTTTGCAAGAAAGCACGTAAGCAATCCTCTCTTATTAGGCAGGACTGGCCCAAAAAAATCCGTTATTCCTTTTCTTTTCAAAAAAAAAAAAAAACACAAACAACCGTACCCGTGCCCACTTGGACTAGGTGTTGATGGGCCCCAGCGATCGGATTCAATAAGAAACCATATAACCGCCCAACCCAAAGAGACTAAACGGTTCCGTCCGGCGCATTTTGGGAATCTTCCCGGGTCCGCTTTAATGTTTGGGACCATTGATATATCAGAACTAATCAAGAATATTAGGCGCGCAAAAAATCATGCTTATCGTATGGTATTTGATACGTTCTTAAAACATGTTTTTCTCTAGACAAATGGATTTTTATCCAATGTTGGAATATTTTCTAAACTCATTTTTCTTGAGATAAATGTGTTTAAAAAATATATCAAAGGATAATCGATTGTTTCCCTCAAAAGAGTGAAACAACGCCTTAGGCTTGTGATCGAGTTGCATGGGCGTGCCAGGAATACGATTGGTCCGAGCGTGAAAAGGCAGACTTCCAAACAGGCTTCTTATGCGCGGTAGACGAAATCCATTGCTGGTTTCTTTTTTACCTCACTGAAGAGGCTTCACAATTTTCTCAAGCGATGTAGAAAAAGTAGCAAGCTCGGTGCTCAAATGTACATAACGCTTTTGAAATGGAAAATGCTCAAGAGTTTCCATTATCGAAAATAGAAGTTAAAACTATCGAGTCGTGGAATTGAAATGTGAAAAAAATAAAAAAAAATATAGTGTGTGGCCGGAGTTAAGCAATAAAATAAAATGGGATGGTGGTTGGTACGTAGGTGACCATATATACGTTTATCAGTGAAGCATCATCGGAAAATAGATTCAGGCCATATGTGTGAGATGTGCAAGGACTGTGTTGTGACAGGCCACAAAGTATGAGAAAACAAACCAACAAGCGAAAATCAAGAACACAAGATTTACGTGGTTCTCCCCCAAGCACGAAGCTCTAGAGGTACGTCCGCCGGCAAAGAACGATAGAAGATTCACTATGAACGGTGAGAGATTACAAAGAGCCGGCTATACCGGTAACTCCAATTGAAACACCAAACAGATATCTAGGGACAAAGTCTCAAGAACATGAAAGAGACAAGCAAAAAACCCTAATATCCAATCCCAAGAGTTAAAGACAAAACCTTAGGTGGCCACAAGGCTCCTATTTATAAGAAAGTACAGAAAATTAGATTTAAACCCTCAAAAAATGCGAAGCCACGCGTAATCCGTGTGTAACTCAGACAAAACCACCTCGGTAGGATTTTCGCCCAGCCAAAGCCGCCCGGGCGGGATTTCCACCAGGCAAAATCGCCCGGGCGGGATTTCTAGAAAAGTGTCGAAAAACTTCGAATTTGTCAAAACCGCCCTGGCGGCCCTAAAACCCGCCCGGGCAACTTTTCCAGAAACGTTCCCACGGTCCGAAACTGCTCGTGACGAATTCTGCACCTTTCTTCGAATGTCTAAAATTCAAGGCATAATTCCAACAGACTGTGTGATATGCATGGTGATACTATGGCGATAGTGGTGTTGGTGCGGCGATATGTTGGTCCAATGATGATGTAGTGGTGATGGTGATAGTGGTGATGGCGTTGGCATGGTGGTGATTGGGTTGGCTATATTGGTAATGGTGTTGATGGTGCAGTAACAGAGTGGTGATGGTGGTGGCTGCGATGCAGTAGTGATCCGGTAGTGATAGTAGGGTGGTAGTGGTGGTGGTTAAGGCGTTGCTATTGCGATGGTGGTAGTGGCGACATTGGCCATAGAGGGTGGTGGTGGTAAAGAAATGAGTGATATGCAAGAGGTTTAGTTATTACTTAACCCATATTTAGTTTTTAGTGTTGAATTGGAGGAAATGGCTGCAATACACACCCCTTATTTGGGTGTACCATATGCACTTATTGTACAGTTCAGATTGTGCCACCTCATCAACAATCGTAACATTTTTTAACATTTTTTAGTTTTTCGTAACTTTTCAGCGATATGATTCATAACATTTTCTATAATTCACAACATTTTGGTGTGTCTCGTAACTTTTATAAAAAAATTCGTAACTTTTGCAAAAAACCCCATAACTTATAGTTTAATAACTTATAACCAATTTACTAAATATTAAATACATATATTTATATGCATTATTTTAAACAAGTATGGTTTGCTTTGGACCGAACCCTTTTCTACGGTTCTCAAATTATTTAATCCGTGTTCAGATCATTAATCTACAAATTAGGATTTCAACATACGATTTAGTTGGGTTTGGACCAATTCACGATACACTGAATATTTTGTGCGCGCTAGCAGCCCCTGCATGTAGTGTGCGGGACAAAGCCCACTTCTTTTTCTTGCCTTTTTTGACTCTAGGAAATCATCTCCACATGAATTTGTTCCTCTGGGCTGAGTTCTGTTCTACAGAGATCACAACAATACCGTAAATACACAACTAAGTGATCAATCGGTTTTAGTAAAAAGTGGATTTTCTAATGGTCTAGAGTATGGGTTGAAGTAGTCAAATGACTACAATTTTAAATCATACGACGGCTGATTCTAGTTGCACAAGGCCGTTCCTCACTCCTCGACTTATACAAAACGAACGATTCTGATTACAAAGATGAGACGTCAAAGGAGTAATTTGTTAATGCTATTGATCCTGTGGCTTTCAATGCAAGTTTTTTCGTATCTTCCTGATTTTCTTCGTGAAATTGTTTAAATCCATAGTCGATTCGGGACGTAAATACTATTCAAAGAAAGGTAATGATTGGTCGGATTATGAATATTAAATAAAATAACTAGTTCTATCCCTGGATTGGATAAGGAGTAGAGCTATCCATACGGTAAAGGAGGTGCCTAAAATGAATAGTCCAAACTTTTTTTATCGCAAAAGTGCCCCATAGAATTCTGATTATTGCTCTTGTATTATGTATTTTTTCAAAAAAAGAGTCGAACTAGAATAACGGACACCGTTGTCATGATTGCCAATTACAACCTTATCAGAACTGTAATGTATACGAGTATTCGTAATCAAACAACGCAGCAAATTAAGATGAGTAATTTAGAAAATCAAATTGTATTACTCCATCTTGTACCTCATCCCTTTAGCTACCTTCAATGAATCTGGCAATTAAATGGAGGCATGGCTCTAATTTTCCCATATTGCTCCATTTGTTGCAATGCATGTATCCATTGGTTCAGATTCAACCCAGATAATCATGCCCCTGTTCAATTTCCTAATGTCGCCTTCACTACATGAATTGTTTCACAAAGTATGCCTTTTTCATCCAGTGCTGACAAAAATACGTAGCGATGTTTATGATGAAAAGCTGTATGCAAAAAAAAATCTAACTAGGAAAAAGATATATATATATACACACACACACACACACACACACACACACACACTCACACACACATCGTTTGACAAAAAGAAACTTCAACATATTACAGCATCTCATGACGAATCTTCATATTTTGAAAGTGTTGAATTATAGCTTCATTGTCAACACTCCTAAACATGATCTTCTCAATGAACGTGACCAAAGAATTATTCAACCATTCATCTTCCTTCCGGTTATGCAATTGGGTTTTTATCAACTTCATCTACAAAAAAGCTCTTTCAACGGTTGTTATGGCGACTGGAAGAAACAAAGTTAACTTTACAAGTAGATAGACTAATAAAAATGCAAGATTCATGTTTGTGAGATTATTATCCCCTTACATGTGTATATTATATATTGGACTTTAGGCTTATTTTGTTTTGTTAGGGCTATAACAACTTAGTTCGAATTTAGTTGGGAATATTTATTTTAACCTCGTACGAGTAACCCAACGCTGACAATATTAAAGAAAATTTAATTTATATCGAAATTTTATTTTTTTTCAGTGCATTTTTTGAACCCAGCATGGTCGCTTGACCTCGCTGGCAAAGAGGTGGAGTCGCCCACTTAAAATGAGCACACTATTTTAGAGAAAACTTTTAGAGTATGGTGGACCTTGACATTGACAAGTCTTTCGAATGGTCAAAATGGTTTTATTGATGACTTTTTAAAAAATATTTCCCCATGATGGTTAAAAATAAGGGAAATGAAAAGATAAATCTTAAAATAAACAAAAAATTTATAAACCAATAATTTTAAATGAACCAACCAACAAAAGTTTAAGTACAAAATTAATTCTAGATTTTTTATTTTAGAGAAATATACGAGTGTGTATGCTAAATATAACATTATATTAAATAATTATGTTAAATATAACATTATATAATTATTTTTTTAGTTTTGAGTGGGGTCAGCAGGGGCACATGACCCCGTGTGCCCCCCATTGGATCCGTCCCTATATATAAGGAATCATGAGCAACTACTATATATATAATATGAGATTGATCTTTTGAGCCACATGATTAGATAAAGGATTAGCAGGCCAGCTGCATGGCACAAGTCATTACAGGTGGTATCATAGCTTACATTAACAGGAAGTGTGAGGTGGTTTTCGTGAGGAGACGTGCTTGAGTGGACCCAACAAGGAAGGAGCTTAACGGGCTTAAACATGTAATTAATGTCTCTCATCGCTTGGTGGGTGGAAGTTGATTGATCATGAGGAACAATGAGAATGTTGGGATCTTAAGTGGGGGAGATTGTAATATCCCACATCGGGAACTTAGAGAAATACTATAAGTAGTATACAATGAATCCTGAGTAGCTACCATATAACTTGAGATTAACCTTTTAAGCCACGTGATTAGACAAATAGTTAGCAGGTCATCTGGCACGGGTGTAGACACCCCGATTTTGAACCCAAGATATGCTCGAGCATTCCCAATGATGAAACGGACCAATCTTGACTACCTGAAACTTGTGAAAACGGCTTGAACTTGGTAAAAGTCAACCAAACATCACCAATTAACCCAAACCAACCCAAGCATTGTTGAACCAAACCAAACCATCAACTTGCCACCAAGATCCTTGAGCGCTCAAGCTTGAGGCCTTGAGCGCTCAAACCGCCGAGGAGCACCTTGAGCGCTCAAGCCTATGGCTTTGAGCGCTCAACTTTGAGCCAGTCAGGAATTTGCAGAATATCTAATCATGAGATTTTCTGCATGGGAGCGTCTGAGGTGATCTTTTACGATCCTTATGCGTACAATACACCCTAACTCTACTCCTAAACTACTCCTAAACTACCCCTAACCCATTTTGAAAACAAACCCACTTACTCTCTCTCCTTTCTTTCCCCCCACTCACTCCCTACTTAAACCACTCACCACCCCTGGTTTTAGGGGTTATGAACTCTCACATTTCAGCTCTAAAAGTTCTCCAGAAAACGTCTCCCCTCTCTCTCTCTTCAAAACCACTCATTCCCCATTAAAACCACTAAAACTACTTGCAAAAACCATTCTTCAAGTCCTAAATTCGATCCTTAATCTTCAATCAACCACATACATTGTCTCACCCATCCAAAATACCAGTAAAAACATCCACAATCTTCCATCACCAAGTCCAAAATCAAGTTCAAGTTGCAACCGTTTCCAAAAGGTAGTTAAACAAGTGATAAACTCACTGTTTTGATCCATCTGAGGAAGACCAGTGAGTTCAAGCAGGTTCATTATACTCGCATTGAACTCACAAAGGTCTAAAAGTTGTTTAAAAACAGTTTTCAAATCTGCAGTCACAGCAGGGGTTGAGCGCTCAAGCCTCAAGCCTTGAGCGCTCAATCCCAGTTCTGAACAAGCTTCTGTTTTCCTGACCCTTGTGCTCTTTTCTGGTTTTGATCATTGTTTAAGAGTTATCTATGTTCATATGACCCTCAAATCAGTTCATTTCTATTTCAAAATCGTATGCATGAACATTGGTTAGCTATTTTATGATGATCAAAAAAATCAAAACATTTGTAAATCTCCTTTTTGAGTACAAAATGGTAACAGAATCACCTTCAACTACTCCTGTTTAAAGTTTTGTAGGTCCTGAGAATCATCAAGCATCCTTTTTAAGTTAGATATCAGAAAGCCAGATTATGGCTTGAGCGCTCAAGATCATTCACTTGAGCGCTCAAGTTGTTCTTGAGCAATTGGCTGATTGTTTGTTGTTTCGATGATGGACCATGGTTTAATATATTTCTAGTGTGTGTGAGTTGTTATTTCTATGCTTAGGATCTAGATCCCTCTCTCACTCCTCTATTTTCAAACATTTCTTTGTTGATTTGTGGTGATTATACCCTTTTTCATCATTCTTTAAGAGATCGATCCGCCTGTCCTTATTTGTTCCTCCTTAGAAAGCGTTTGATAAATGTTGGATCTTGTAAAGAAGTTGTAAAAGAGGGTTAATTTCACAAAAACCTGAAACTAGTTTGAGCGCTCAATCTGCAATCATTGAGCGCTCAAGTTGGTTTGAGAGCATTGAGCGCTCAAGCCATACCCTTTGAGCACTCAATCCTCATTCTGGGATCCAGATTGTAAGACGGTTTGTTAGAGTACCATGTTCATAATTCCTTGGGTTTATCGTGCCTTTTCTGTTGTAATTTATTTATGTGAATATTAGTAGTAACTTTTGTTATTTTCATCGCCATTATCCATGTAGATCAAGTGCACAAGCATTCACCGTAAATTCGTATCTTTCTTGCATATGTTATTGTTTGGTGGTTCCCATCCCTGATTCCCCGTTTTCGTGATTTGAATCAAATTTCAAGCATTTTCAAGATCCCACAAAATATCAAGTAGAGACCAGTTCACGGACCGGGCGAGAGGGATGCCGTAAAACCCTTCCCCTCTCGTAACCAAACCCCCGAATCCGAGAAATCTTTGGTTCCGCCATGACCAGTAAAATCTTTTTCAATGGGCAAACGAGTCATATTTTTAATCGGTTTCTCGGGTTCGGACCTCAAATCCGGGTGGCGACTCTAACAATCACAATCTTTTTCAAACTCGAAACCGAACCATTTCCGGTGGGCCGTCCACAACGGGTCATTACACATACAATGAGATTGTCATATTGGGAGATATTAATGTGTGATTTTGTAGAATTTGGAGGGTGATACGGATCACAACACGACTATGGGTACGCACATCCTGTATGCCATAGGCACGCAACTCATCTCAACTGTCCATCTCAGAAATCAATGGTCTTTAAATAAACTATTCACGCGAATAGTTTAAACTCTTCACGAGAATAGTTTATTTAAAATCCGGACAGTCGAAAAGTTTTGGATTGTTAAAATGCACCGTCTGTGTCTTTGTCGTACGCAAGTGTGCGTTCTCATAGCTATTTTGTGATCCTGAGCAAATTCCACCCCCATTACGGAACATTGAAGAGTTGAAATCAAACTTGTGAACCCAAATTTCTTTTCCAGCGCTATGGGATGTGCTGATGAATGAATCCATTTTCGAAAAGGGCACGTGCATAAATGTTTTACTAAACAAGATTTTACTTCTTTTATTTTTTTTTTGTTTTGAAAAAGAGGCAATTTCATTTCAAAGGCCCGAAGGCAATACAAGATTATATCACAAAAATATAAGAATAAACCAGAACTACCAACTTCTAGACGCGTGCCTATATATGTACTAGCGGGCTAATCTAACGATACATACTGCGAGAGGAGATCAACTCGAGGTCGGGTATAGGTCCAATCGAAAACGTGGTGGTAGAGGATCCTACATAGACACCCACCTTAAACAGATTTTACTATTTGAAGTAAGAGCGTTGCAATGACAATAGCTAGAGTTAGCAACATGTGCTAGAACTTTTCACATACAGCTAGAATATTTTGCTAGAAAAAATTGGCCTCAAATCTAGTACTACAAATTTGACTAACCAAATTTCCAACATTGCATTCAGGAAGAAGCATGTAGCCACCCACCATGTCGATCCTTGATAATTTAGAATTGAGAAACTGTTACTAATGTAAAATTGATCAGCAAAAGCACACTATCATCACTGCATTTCTTGAAACCAGACATTCATTCCATCTTTAAAGCATCATCAATCAATGTTTTGGGAGTTGGTACCAGGGTCGGAGCCAAAATTTTACCGGAGAAAATATATATACTTAAAAAATTTAGTGGTGGCAAATCTATATAATTCCGGGATAAATTTTTATTTTCTATATAATAATTACATTTTTTGAAAATCTTGTGGTGGCGGCCACCATCACTTGTCCCCCGGCCCTCTGGCTCCATTCTTGATTGGTACTGTTAAGTTTCTCATTCAAATCGAATTGAGATTGGACTGCAAAGAGCTGTTCGTGTAATCTAATGGTGCAGTTTTGTGAAAGATTTTAAATTGAAATTTTACTTGCAGATGGTTGATCGAGATGTAATTGCAGAGGTTTCACTGCCGTCCAACTGTGGAGAACCCGCTTGCTTTTCTGAAACTAAAGGAGAGGTCAATATATTGGTCTACAACCTCAATGAAGGCAAGTGTAATTTAAGATTTTTTGCCGATATATACCAAAAAATGAAACAATTCACCAAAATATACCATTTCTGAAACTATTTTTAAAAATATGCCATGCCGCATGTGGCAAATGCGGCATCCTACCTGGCGCACGAAGCCGTCTCCCACGGGCAAATCTGTCCACCTAAGCAAATGCCGCAGTTTCGAAATGCGGCATTCAACCCAATGCCGCATGTGGCATATGCGGCATTATACTCTTCTAAAATTCGAGATTCGAACGCGATCTAGTATTGAGAGAGGTTTATTGATGGTGTAGAGTTAAAATCAACCAAGAAAGTTTTTGTAGTCAATGATCGGATCACATAAGTGCAAATTTCAGTTAATTTATTCTAATGGAAGCTCTAGTTCGGACAATTTATCCACCATAACAATTTCAATAGTTATTGGACGAATACGGATGCTAACAAAGCTTTTTGAAGGGAGCGCAACTCTTGGACTGGGAATAAAAAATCCGAGACGCCTTCAAAAGATGTGTAGCCTGTCATATGGGGTATGCAATGCCGCAAACGGTTCCCATTTTCGATCCCCCCGGAGCACAAGATATGCTGATTTGAAAACCCCTTCGCGACCATCGTTAAAAATTTTGGTTGGTGACGAAGCTTTTTGACGGGAGCGCAACTCTCGATCCGTGATTCAAAAATCCGAGCCGCCTTCAAAAGATGTCTAGCCTGTCATATGAGGTACGCAATGCGGCAAATGGTACCCATTTTGGATCCACGGAGCACGATATATGCTAACCTGAATAACCCTTCGCGACCAGAGCCAAAACTGTGGACAAAAATTGGAAAATCTGCCCAGACAGTCATGACCCCATCCGGATCATGACCCCATCCGGACAGGAATTACAGTAGCATCAGTCCAGAAAAAGCGAGCAATCGATGCACAGATTTTCAAAAGGATGCTCAACCGAGCCTCAAATAACTAAACCAAGCTCTAGTCATGGGTCTACCAAAGGGAGAAAAAAATCATATACTCTATAATGAACATATGCTTAAAAAGAGATTACAATATAATGCCATCAGTAGACAAACTATTTAATCCAACCTCATCTTGAATTAATTAGACCTTTGCCTATGGAGCCACCTAGATGAGAATTTAAATAGTAATTCTCAAGTTGTCTAACATGCAAAGCAGGTGCAACTACCAACATTTACATAGCTACAGTCCAATCTCATTTTTTTTAATCCTCTGGAGCACTCCTGGAGATGATCTCCTGCATATTGGATTAATTATGTACATTTGCATAGGAACTAGAAATAAAACAGTTTTCAAAGAGAAATTTCAATCTGCTAGATCACATTCGAATACTAGATCACGTTCGAATCTCGAATTTTCGCTGTGTTCTTGTTAGATAACAAAGTGGAGGAAGATTCATGTTCGCAGTCAAAGAGGCAAGAAAAAAAGAAGTGGGCTCCGTCGCATGCTGCATGGAAATCGATATATACAGGAGAACATCTTTTAAATCACACGGTTAAAGCGCAAAATTTATATTCCTTTTGTATTTTATATAACAAAATATAATCTGTTGATATATCTATCGATCGATGTCCAATTAACTTTTTTTTTTTTTTTCAAGCGTTCTTCTTTCTGTAACATACGCTATAAACATAGGTTGCATGGTTCTTTCTTCTCAATCATGTCTTGCAAAAAGACAAATATTCAATTGAATGGGACCTATTTTGACCTCCTTTGTTGTAGTTACAGAAAACACAACCTAAGATCGGTTTTCAGTCTGTACGCGATTGAGGGTTTTGAGAGGAAAGATTAATCTGCTTTTTAGTCGATTTTTAACCATCAATTTGGCCTAGGTTTTTTCAGAAATTTATTCGGTCGATGATTTTCCAAACTTGTTTTCTTACAGTTTATTGAAAAACTCCTGTGTCGTACATAAAGTTAGTCAATATTTACGACATAATAAAGAGAAAAAAAATACTATGTTATAAATACTGACAAACTTTATGAAGGTCAAAATGTTAGGCATTAGAATGCAAAACAAAGTATTAAAAAGGTAAGGCATTAGAATGCAAAACAAAGTATTAAAAATGCAAACTGAACTGGAGAAGAGAGAGGGATGAAGAGAAAGGAGAAAGAAGGTGAAGATATAATAGTGTGTATGGATTTTGTCCAACATGTGGCGTTCGAGCACGAAGGTTACTATGGTCTTATTCCAGGATTTTTATCTAATTTGTACTTATTTATTTGAAAATTGAAACTTTTACTTTAATTTTTGAAATTTAGTTTAATTAAAAGTTTGTTGAAAAGGAATGTAGGTGCTTCCAAAATGGCATTGCACTGGTGGAGCAACGTTGCCATTTTTTGGTATAGTGGCTATAGACAGCCAAAAAACTGGCTTCGGCAATATTGCCATTTGGTAAATATGAATGGACTTGCTCTAAACGTCGAGGATGGTTTTATGAGTTGGTGATGACCGGTTACTTTTAGGGTTTAGGGTTAATTTTACGGATGACTGTGATCAAAGCGTAGAGTACATGCCATTTTTCATCTCACTTTTTATAATTTTTTATTTTATTTTTTGGCACGTCCTGATTCTAAACTTGAGCAACCGTCACTATTCAAAACTGGTCATGAAATTATAACTGCAAAACTATGAAGCCACAAACTCTAGCTTTTTAGTACTTCAATAGTCCAAGGACCAAGTTTTGATCCAATTTACATAATGAAGTTTGGTCCAGTCTTGGGACTCTTCGGGCCTACTCTAGGCCCAAGACAAGGAATTGATCAAAATGGTTTATATTTTCAAAGAGGAACGTTGCTACACACACAGCAACTTCACACAGCAACTACACAACAATAGCAAAACGACATCGTTTTTCTACATATAAAAAATAAAAAAATAAAACTCAAAAGTTCAAAATCTAAAAACAAAACCCCATTCTCCCATTCTCCTCTTGTTAACAGAGAACAAGGGTGTGAGAAGAAGATGACGAGGACCTCCACCACCAGCACCTCGGCGGCGACCACCACCACCATCGCATACCACACCGTCTAAGTAGACGCCTCCGTTTCCGGCAAGGAGGAGGCCTCCTTCTTCAACTCCAACAAGCTTCGAATCACGTGGACCCATACACAACGAAGCTCTCTCTCTCTCTCTCTCTCTCTCTCTCTCTTTCTCTCTCTCTCTCTCTCTCTCTCTCTCTCTCTCGTTTCAATTAGTTTTGCCCAAAAATTAGGGTTCAATTTCAGAAACCCTAGATTGAATTGTTGAGATTACAAAAAAAACCCTAATTCGAATATTTTGGGTAATTCCCTAAATTTGCAGTTTGTTTTGATAATTTGATTTGTTAACCCCCTCCTTAGTTTGAAAAAACTAGTTTCCTGATATGTTAGCAAGTTCTCTCACCGTCTCTCTTCTCTGTGTAGACTGAGAATTTAGGGGGAAGAGGGAAAGAGGAAGAAGAGGTGGGTACGTAACTGCAGATTTTGGAATTTGGTTTTTTTTTTTTTAAAGCCAAACGACGTCGTTTGGCTACTTGCTGTGTAGCTGTTGTGTTCAATTGCTGTGTGGGTAGCATTTCTGATTTTCAAACTCGCAAAAAAAAAAAAGGGTTCCTGTAAAAACCTAAATTGATCGGACACTTACAGCTATGTTAACAATTCACTTATTTGCAAGATTTAAACGGATTTTTCGGCTAAGTACTCTCTTTTGGAAAACATATTGCCAACCTACTACTGTTTTGAAACTATTTGTAAAAATACTCCTTAACGCGATTTGGAATTGCGCTGACTACAAAACGCGAACAGGAATTGCGTTAATAGTGCCCATGTGGCACCTGAAGTCCACGTAGGAGTTTAGCGCGATTGAGTTTAGTGCGATTGCAAATCGCGCTACCATAGGTGTTTAGCGCAATTTCAGATCGCGCTACCCAACCCTTAAAAATGGGCCTGAACTGACCTCTGAAACTCGTCCCTTCAGAGAGAAGACGAAGGTGTCGTGGCGGCGCTAGACGATCACTTTGACGATCCCTTCGACGATCCCTTCGACAATTTTGGAGAAGTGCCTGATGGCTTTGGAGTAGAGTCCGGCATCAAGGGCGGCTGTCTTGCGGCGGAGGAGGGGCTTGATGTGGCTGAGCAGTTGGGAACCTACACATGGTGCTTAGAGATGGAAGACTAAAAAAGGACCGAAAGACGAAGGGAGGCAGCCGCAGCAGCGACGGTGTTGTGGTGATTCCGAGCGGCGGTTGGCTACGAGGAGAGTGAAAAAGGAGTACTGCCGGCGGACGTGGCGGGCGGTGATGGTGTTCGGATCTTCTCTTCTTCTTCTCTCTCTCTCTCTCTGAACATTTGGGAAGGGAAGCGGAAGGATTTGGGGATTTTCACTTTGGGTAACGCAATTTGCAATTGCGCTAAACACCAACGTGGACTTCGGGTGCCACATAGGCACTATTAACGCAATTCCTGTTCTCGTTTTGTAGTTAGCGCAATTCCAAATCGCGTTAAGGAGTATTTTTACAAATAGTTTCAAAACAGTAGTAGGTTGGCAATATGTTTTCCAAAAGAGAGTACTTCGCCGAAAAATCCGATTTAAACTATGAACAGTTCCGATCATTGTTATTTGCCAAGAATGGGCCCTAAGACTAGACCAGAACTTGGTCCTTTACGATGTGGAACTTGGGCTTTTTCTCAACTTGCAGCAGCATTCTTGTTTGGTAGACAATACTTTCAATGTCAACAAATAGAACAGTTGCCAAAATTTTCAAAAGTAAAAAAAAAAAAAAAAAAAAATGTAGCACCATTTTTCTTGTTCTTGAAACAAGTTTTCGATCTCATTGGAAATGTTTGATGCTTGTTGGGGCTTCTTTGGCGACCGTGAAGTCACCAGATGAATTGCCGAGTAGATAGATCAGATCCTCCAGCAGTCCTCTCTGTTTCCCATCGACACGGGCAAAAACACGTTTTCTGAACTCAAAACATAAAAGGTACAACACGGATACCACGGATATTTATTAGCAGTATTTCAAAAGATGAAAAACTCAAGTGCATCGCAGCATCGGGTACCATGGATACCCTTTCAGCCTAATGCTCCATGCGGATAATGCATCTAATGCATTCCCCTTTAAGCATGTAGTCGAAGGCCTTGTTGATCTCTGAGAAAGGGACTTGGTGAGTGATGAACTTATCCAGCTCAAGTTCCTGCAAACATTATTAGAAATTTTGGACCAGTTAAGTGTGAAATTACGGACAATAGATTTCCTCAAAGTGAAGCCGGAATTTGGGAATTCACCTTGTTCATGTATTTTTCTACGACACCAGGAATGTCTGACCGGGGTTTGTAGTTTCCAAAGCAGCTTCCCTTGAGTGTCCTTTCATTTAGGAAATTCAGAGGGTTTGTCTTGAATACAGCATCATTGGGGGGGACTCCCACTAGAACAGCTACACCCCAGCCCTGATATGGTGGTAAGTTTGTTTATTATGTAGGACAGTAGGAGTATATATTCTGTATGTACCCATATACTGATATAGAAGGTGTACACATCTATATGAATCAACATGAGACCGGGCAGTGGCGGAGCCAGGATTTCCAATCGAGGGGGCCGATGTAATAGACATGTTTTCGTCTACAAGTAAACATAAAATGCCGTTGAGTTTTAGTTTTCTAATTTAATACATTTTTGCACATTGAAATTATTGTAGCCTAATGCGGCAAAAGTATATGAATCATTTTGGTCCATTACTTCTTTATGTTGCGATAACACTCACATGCTTATTTATTTGTTTATGAACAAATTTGAGAAATTAGAATGTAAAATAACCATTACTTTACTAAATCAAACCTATTTTAACAAGATTTAAGAAGCTTTTATATTAAAAATTGATATAATACTAGAAAATTATATATCATATTTATATATACTTAAAAAGTGCGGGGGGCCGGGGCACCACCCAGCCCCCACATAGCTCCGCCAATGAGACCGGACTTCTCTAGTCAGTTCAGTGTATCATGAATCAACATGAAACCGGACTTCTAACCGTTCACAAACAAACTTGAAGCATTTATATTACTGAAGTAGTATTTAGAGAGTTGAGAAATGAAAAACTGAAGTGGTTTGGGGGGGGGGGGGGGGGGGGGGGGGAATTTCGGCACCAAACTGGTCCTCTCCCTTTATATGTTGGTATAGAAAATAGAAGATTCAAGATTTGGAAAACTTACATCATGGACGCATTCGAATGCAGAAATCATAGCGTCAATGTGTCCAGTACATTCAATGCTTCTGTCGACTCCTCCATTAGTCATCTCAGCTAACACCTGAAGAGAAAGTCAAGAACACTGAGAAACTTTACCAAAGTACTGAAAAATGCAAGGGAAATGGTTCAAATTGCAAAATAGAGGAGCAGAAAAGTACCTCTTGAACTGGTTTGTTATGGTCTTTTGGGTTCACACACTCTGTCACACCAAACTGCTTTGCTGTCATACAAAGAACATCCAGTACATTCAATGATTGTGGCAATGACTGGTGTTCCAAATGAAATCAACTTTTGGGAGAGTTATGAAACTAATTTGGATTAGTCACATCTGTGTTAAATCTCAATGGAATCAAGAGAAGTTGCAGTGATTTATGACAAGAAAATTGTTTCAGGTAACGCAAATATAAATCAAACCGTTAATAGGAGCACCAACCTAGCTGAAATTTGTTTGGATTCATATCCACACCAATAATCCTTGAAGCACCGGATACTCTGGCGCCTTCTGCTGCCTGACAGACGAAATTAACGAGATTGTATAACGCTTCTGGTAGATTTTGATAACAAAGTACGTATAGGGCAATAAGCATTTAGAGAAACTCACTGCTAGGCCAACTGCTCCCAACCCGAAAACTGCCACTGTTGAGCCCCTTTCTGGTTTTGCAACATTCACGGTGGCACCAAATCCTATCCAAACGGAAACGCAAAAGCTTGTTTATCAGAAATGGCATCATGCAAAACTTTTGCCTTATCTTCCTTTTTTTCAACTCTTTTTTGGTCAAACAAAGAAAACTTGTTTGGCAACAGTTAACTTTTCACGTGCACTGTTTTTGAAAACAAACTCCTTTAAGCAACACCACAAAGATTGTTTTTCATGTTTTTTGAATTTTGTGTTCTGCACAAAAATGTGGACAATATAACTAAGAGTAGTGTTTTCGAATCTTCCATTCGAAATACGAGCAACCAAAAATGTAAACATCGGCAAACTGATTTTGTACAAAATTAGGCTACCATTGTCTGGTACCTGTTGAGATTCCACAGCTAAGAACACAGACTTTGTCGAGAGGAGCACGTGGGTTGATCTTGGCAGCACAACCAACATGGACCACTGTGTACTCGCTGAAGGTGGATGTTCCAAGAAAATGGTAAATGGGCTTTCCATTGCTTGAGAATCTTGATTTTCCATCGTGAATCATCCCTCCCCTATCGGAGTTAACACAGAGCAGTTCACACATGTTGCTGTCCTCGGACTTGCAGTGGGCACATTCTTTGCATTCACCAGTGAACACCGGCAACACATGGTCTCCTGGTGCAAGCTCTGTCACTCCCTCTCCAACACTCTCCACAATTCTACATACAAATAAAATTTCGGCGATTAGAGATGCCGTTGCAATTTAGGCATTGGAAGTGCATTGTCAAAATTTCCAATGGCCATTGAGATATTCTCTGAAAGAAAATTACTCACCCTCCTCCCTCATGTCCGAGGATTCGAGGAAACAAAGGATTCTGACCCTGCAATAGTTAAAAGAAACAGACTGAAATTGGCATGTATGGAAATCTAAGCAAACATCATGGAACAAGTCATCTGTAAAATCTAGTAGTACAAGGAAATGAATACCGACTCAAATTTAGTTACCTTGGGATCCCAAAAGTACATATCGGTGTGGCAGAGAGAGGTGAAGAGGATCTTCAGACGAACCTCCATCTTCTGCGGTGGTGCCACCTCCACTTCTTCGATCACCAGTGGCTTCCCTGCTTCCCAGGCCACAGCGGCTGCAACCCACAATGGTGAAGCCATTATTAGCCCATCCAATTCCACAAAACCCACAAGAAAATGAAGCACAAATAGTAAACTACCCAAAAAAGAGATGCAAATGCTTGAATTCGCTCAGGGAAGAGGCTGCATAAATAGTAAATCAATGTAGGCATACATTCCCCAGTGAACATATTAACAGTCAGCGGATTCGAGCATGGGTTGAACGAAATAATTTATTGGAAGGATATGCCTATATATATAGCTGTAAATTTTTAAAAAAATTATTAGTTATTACTATATCAACACACTTGTATAATAAGGAAATTGGCCGTGGCTTTGCCATTATGTGAGGGAAATGACCAAAGTACCCTTGTTTTTCTACAATTGGAGGTGATGTCGATTTTTAAGGAGAGGTATTTAGGTCATCTTGTTAGGTTTTGCATGGTTACCATATTGCCCTTACCAAACTTTCAAGATTATCCATCTACGTCCTCTTTTTGACCTAAGTTTTGTCCATTTGTTGATGAGCATTTCTGGAATTTTGGGGGGACAAGAATGAACACAGTGCTCCTTTTTCTTCTTTTTTCTTATTTCTGGTTTTCCCTTTTTTCTTCTTTCCCCACCTGCTTCTTGTCCCTTACTCCTGTTTACGTCCCTTTTTTACTTTTTTTTTTCTTTCGTGTGTAAGCTATTAGCAGTAGTTGGGACACCATTAGATAATTCATAGATGGATTTTCGTTGAGGATTTTGGTTTGGTTTTTTTTTTTTAATTATATTTAATTAAGAAGAGAATTACAAAATGAAGGGATTAAAATCTCAACTCAAGTGTGTGAAATTGCACCATGAATTAGCATTTGATTTGGTCACACAATCACAGTTCCACCAAATGCAATTGTAAAAATTTCCAGACTTACCTAATCTCTCTTTATAATTATTTTCTAAAAAAAAATTCAAAAAAAGGAACGTAATATATATTAAAAAAACTTAAAAATTAAGCAGTTCATCTCAAGAACAATGAGCACGTGGTTACGTGCGTAGCATATAGCCTAACACCAGTTCATAACAAAAAAATTGAAACTTGAGTAGAGCGGTCGCCCGGGCCGAAGGATAGGGTAAAATATGTACTAACCCCTTAAACTATTCGAATTTTTTTTACTTCGTCCTTAAACTATCAATTGAACACATTTCCCCCTTAAACTCTAAATCTGTTACATACTCCACCCAATACTTCACTCCCGTTAATGTAATGGATGGAAAAGTGAGAGGGTTCAACACTATAAATTTTTTGACACTTAAAATGGGGTAAATCAGACGTGAACCCTAAAAAAATGAGCCAATTCTCTGGCCTCCATCTCTGTCTACAACAATCTCCCTATATTTACAAAGCCTTGCAGGATTCCTTCCACGAGCCTTATCTGTTGCCATCACATGTCCCTACTGTATTTACCCAGCGAACTCCACTCAAGCACAAAAATTAACTCATCTCCAGAGAGAGAGACAGAAGATAGAGGAATTGAAGCCAAGCCCAGCAAACTCCAGTCCCCTCACCCCAATCAGATTCGTAGAGAGATCTGTGGTCTACAACGACTAGATGTGCAAGTGGAACAAAACCCGCCGTCGGTGTCTCCGCGTCGCCTCGTCGATGGGGTTCGAGAGGGGTCGCGTGGTCTCCTTCGTGCCTCCAATAGTCCCCCATGTACGAGCTCTACTTCGCCATAACCATGGCGAGATGATCCTCAACAGCATAAACTACCGCATCGACAGGCGCACGGTATCCGAAATCCTCCGCCGCTGCGAATCAAAACTCGTCTTCGTATTTACAGGGTTTAGGTTGAACCTTTTGTTCTTTCCGTCCATTACATTTAACGGGAGTGAAGGATTGGGTGGAGTATGTAACAGATTTAGAGTTTAAGGGGGAAGTATGTTAAATTGATAGTTTAAGGACGAAGTAAAAAAAAAATTGAATAGTTTAAGGGGCAAGTATATATTTTACCCCCGAAGGATACTATAACAAATAGTATTGTGCAAACCTTTGCAACGTATGACTTGACCAACGGTGGTTGCCATATGACGGATACTATAACGAATTGTATTGTGCAAACGTTTGCAACGAATGGCTTGACAAAGAGTGCTTGCCATCTCTTCCTTTCACTTTTTTTTTACAGAGAAAACCCAGATTGTGTAAGGTATGATGTAATAACGTATGAGAGAAACAAAGATATGCTAGAAAAAGTAGTTTATTCATAAGATTCAACTACTTAAATAAAAGGTTACTTAAATTAGCATATCACTATTTTCGGATCAAACTCGCGCAACTGTACCAGAAAACAAGGAACTAATACCACTACTAAGATTAAGATTCCTATAATTTGGTAAAGAAAGTGACTCCTGAAGACGAGGACAAACAAAAACTTGTTCAAATTACAAAAATAAAACTGGAAGTATTAACATGGTAGTATTTTAGGACACAGGTATATAAAAGTACCAAAAATAGCATAGGGGATGCCAAAACCGCTCCCTTGTTTTGGTTCATGGTATTTTGGGACACTGGTATTTTCTACTCTTAGCCTGACAGTGATGGGTACATAGTATATAATAAGGTCAATGATGATTGCTAATGAATAAACAATACCATTTCTTTAATAAGGTTAATGTGGCACTGGACTAATAGGACAACAGCAAAAGACAAAAGGAAAAGGGGGAGAGAGTGCGTATTGCCTACGTGGTATTTGCTCGGCAATTTTAGCCGTATATAACGCGATCTAACGGTCCGGATTTTAGAGAGACAAAGAAGAGAGAGAGAGAGAGAGTGTTAGGGTGAGAGGAGATAGAGGGAATCAATTTGGGCCACCCAAAACACATTTGAATGACTTATGCTTAGATACAAAGTGGCAATACCCACTCGGCACCCTAAAATTTTTCCTCTTGAAGCATTTCCCTTCAAAATTTTTCCTCTTCGATTTTCGGTGTAATTGTCATATAAAAGAGGAACCGAACCAGTTGGTTTTTCTAGATCGAAAACTAAAACTAAAACTACGGTTAAAAAAATCGGTTAAAAACTGCACCAATTAGATCGGTACAGTTCGGTCGAGATTGCCATCCTAGATGGGTGATGTTTGATATTATTTCTTTGGCAATGTAGAGAACTTCATTAAGAGGAAAAAAGGGCACATTCAAGTTTAAAAAATTAATGCGAGTAGGTGAGGCAGTAGGTGTTACAAACTGATCGTTTGAAGCCGCAGTATCCTGCAAGGCAAACGTTGATCAAAACCTCAAACACTCGTGGTGAGGCGGTTAATTTGCTTTTAAGGAAACTGTGTTAAACAAGGGCCTCAGTTTACTATTTTTATTTTTTTTTCCAGTAATTCGTGTACTTGTTAATTTCCAGAATTTACATATTCGATTACTGTTTTTAGCACTGCTTTTCCTACAACCACTTCCATCTCTCATCAGTGGAGTTCCCTGGTATTGGTTCAGGTTTCCTATATAAAGGCCCTTGTAGCCTAATAATTGTAACCAAAACACTAAGAGCATCGATCTCCAACCGGAGTTTTCAAATCTTAGGTGGCAACCAGAAGTTTGGGAGTAGGAGTTAACTTGGGCAATCCATCACCTTAAGAGCAATGGCTTTCCCTCAGATTTGTATAAATTAACCATGTCAAGTTCTGTGTACTACATCTTGAAGGCAGGAAATGAGAGTATTTTTGATAATGAACACCGAATCCTTGAATGTACTAGAGAGCAGATTGTGTAGGGCCTGCACTATTTTTGCGAGTTTGCTTTTGAATCTGTTGTATAGTATAGGTTTGTCTTAGCTTGGTTCTGCTCCGTTTCCTTTGTTTTTCTTTCAAAAACAGGCTCAAATTTGAAGTGGAAGAATGCTCCAAGCCAACTGCAAAATGAGAAACCAAATCTCATGAATTTATTTGGCATGGCTTCAGCACTGCATTTTTTAAGCCAATGCCACCTCTCTTTTGATTTGGATAAGTGACCATTTGAAAACAACTCCTTCAAAAAAATTGACTTCTCCAAAGCTATGATCGGAGAGGGAGGTTTCGGTGGATGTAAAAATTGGTGAGGTCAGTTTGCCATGTGAACTGTTAATAAATTATGAAACCTCCATATTTCAAGCCAAGGTAGGAGGAGATGCCAAGTCTTGCTAATCACACATAGGAATGGAGAGCTGGTTTTCGTTGGCATTCTTCTGAATGTTGAAGTCATTAAAATTTTCTTGGAATACAACTTAAAAGTAGATGCGAAACCGAGTAAGAATTTGTTCCCTTGATTTTTTCCATTGCTTTTTCCACCTCTGGAACTAGATTGGGTGGAGGAATCCAATGAAAAAGTGTTACTATTTGCTTTAACTTATTCTTTTACCGGATAATCCAAACGTACGTGCCAGAAACCGCGAATGAGCTCTATTTCTGCTTCGATAGCAATCTTTGGTATTGGATTTCCGGAGTGAAATGGCAATTTTAACCAGTTAGTATCTGCATGAAATTGCCAGCAACTTTGCACTGCATTCCATATTTTTGCCAACAGATTATAAGAACCAGGCCATAGAAACAGATGAAGCACACACTTTTATTACGAGTAACAGAAACATAATTCGGAAAGGAAAAACACACAAAACTGGTATGCTTAGAAGAGAGTATCTGACAAAAGAAACATCAAGACCGATAGGTTTTTATTGTCCTTTCACAAAAGATGAAAAGCTCTATCGCATCGGATGCCCGGGATTCCCTTCCATTCTAATGCTCCATGCGGATAATGCATCTAATGCTTTCCCCTTTGAGCATGTAATCGAAGGCCTTGTTGATCTCCGAGAATGGGACATGATGAGTGATGAACTTCTCCAGTTCAAGGTCCTGCAAATGTTATTAGAAATTAGAAATCAAGGGCGGGCCACACTTTATGGGTATAGATTTGCTTAAAGTTTAGTTTGGAAATTCACCTTGTTCATGTATTTTTCTACGACAGCGGGAATATCTGACCGGGGTTTGTAGTTTCCGAAGAAGGTGCCCTTTAGTGTCCTTTCATTTAGGAAATTCGTAGGGTGCGTCTTGAATACAGCATCTTTGTGGGGGACTCCAACTAGAACAGCAACTCCCCAACCCTGTTATTTCATATTGTTTTCATTAGCACGCGTATATGTATGGATGCGTATAAGAAAGTGCACACGTTCGGTGGGAGGAGATGAAGAAGAGATAAAAGGCAAAAGTTTGGAACGTCGTTAATAAATTAAAACCTCGTAGCATAAAAAAAAAGAACACTGAAATGGTGTTTTTCATTTATATGTTAGTTGAGATAATGGAAGTGCTGGAAAAGGGGAAACTCACATCATGAACACTTTCGAATGCTGAAATCATGGCATCAATGTGGCCCGTACATTCGACACTTCTGTCGACTCCTCCATTGGTCATCTCAGCAAGCACCTGAAGAATGGGCAAGAACAAGAAGGAACTTGATTAAGATACGGATGCAACGCTGATAAAATACAAGGAAATGGTTGACTGAAAAAAAGTACCGAAAAATACCTCTTGAACTGGCTTGTTATGGTCTTTGGGGTTCACAAACTCTGTCACACCAAACTGCTTTGCTGTTATGGAGAGAACAGGCACATTAGAAACCAAGGTGTGTTCCACTGGCATTTGAATGATTGAATCGCAATGATTGCGTATTGCATATAATTGTATGATGCACTTATTCATTTTCATCATTCCTATTCATATTGAAATAAGGTTTCTGTTGCGAAAGGAGTGAATGTAATAGAACAGAATGGGCAAACGGGAGCGTTGCAAGTTTTACATATATTGGACTTTTAAGGAGATTTCAAAAACTGAATGAAACAAAGATACAAAAATCAAACATAAATTTGATCCTTTAATAGTATTAGGTACCTTGCTCAAATCTATTTGGATTCAAATCCACACCGATAATTCTGGAAGCACCGGAAACTCTAGCCCCTTCAGCAGCCTAACCACACAAAATTACAATTATAGATCATATTCTGATATGATGGATTTTCTTAACAGAACCAAGTAGTTGAATTGAAACTAGAGAAACTCACAGCTAGGCCTACTGCTCCCAATCCGAAAACAGCCACAGTTGAGCCCTTTTTTGGTTTGGCAACATTCACAGTTGCACCAAAGCCTATCAAAACAAAAGAGTTACTCTTCAGCAAATCAACTTAATATCAGCAAAACCAGTTGGTATTGATTTTTTGTTCTATTTCCGGTTAGCATTCTTCGGAGAACACAGAAAACTCTTTGAAGAACACAGAAAACTCTTTGGAGAACACAGAAAACTGGCAAATGCCAAACGGTTTCCGAATTGATCATCTATAAACTTCCTTACCGACAAAACTTATTTTTGTTTCATGTTATCATTTCTGAGAATTGTAATGAAATAGTTTATGAAATGACATTTTTTCTTCAAAAAAACCCACATAATCGATTTCAAGTTTGCCAAAATTGTTTTGAAAAAAAAAATGGAGACAACATGGAAATGATCTGCATTTCTGAAAACTTTTTCATATTTGAAAACACAAAAAAGAAAACCAAGATATAATAACCCAACACTAAACCAAAATTCTTCTAAAATGAGATCGTCATTGTCTAGTACCTGTGGAGATTCCGCAGCTAAGAACACAAACTTTGTCGAGAGGCGCAAGAGGGTTAATCTTGGCAACACAACCAACATGTACCACCGTGTACTCGCTGAAGGTGGATGTTCCAACAAAATGGTAAATGGGTTTTCCATCTTTTGAGAATCTTGATTTTCCATCATTGATCATCACTCCCCTATCAGTGTTAATCCTGAGGAGATCACACATGTTGCTCTCTTCGGACTTACAGTGAGCACATTCTTTGCATTCTCCAGTGAACACCGGAAGCACATGGTCTCCCGGTGCGAGCTCGGTCACTCCTTCCCCAACACTCTCCACAATCCTATAAAAAAAAAACCCCACAAAACAAGAGTCCTTTCATCAGATATGTTTATCAAATCGAGCGATAACAAATTTCTCATCAAAAGAACGAACTATTACATCATTTGATGATAAAATTAAGGAACAAAAGAGTAAGAATTGAAGATGGCCTAAGGATTCTCGTTCATAAATTTATCTTGGAAAGAAAATCAACTCACCCTCCTGCCTCGTGCCCGAGGATTCGAGGAAACAAAGGGTTCTGACCCTGCAAGAGCGAACCAAAACCATTTTTAGTTTCACGGAATGCATTGATCATCGTGGAACAGATCATTTTATTTATATCTGATAAATGAACGTTAATTATGAATCAATTACCTTGGCCTCCCAAAAGTAAACATCGGTGTGGCAGAGAGAGGTGAAGAGGATCTTTAGACGAACCTCCATCTTCTGCGGTGGCGCCACCTCCACTTGTTCTATCACCAGTGGCTTCCCTGCTTCCCATGCCACAGCAGCTGCAAACCCAAAATGAAGATGCGATTATTGACCAATAATTTTTTCATATACCCAGGAAATATTTTACCAAAACGAGGAAAACCCCGTCAAAGAACGAAAGAACGAGTCTGATTTTGTTCGCCCGTTGAACGTTATCATCACTTTGATTTGTGGAAATTATGCAAATTCCATGAAATCAATACACTTTTTGGCAATAATGAGATTAGTTTGTGATGAGACTCACACTTTTTTTTACCGATCAGAGTGAGGGTAGCATTCAGGCCTGGCCCTTGGATAAGCCCATCAAGTTCCCGGGCTTGGGCAACCCACCCGGGCAAGAGCAACCCCACCAAAAAAAAAAAGAAGGTTATTTTGTGTGTGTGTTTTTTTTTGTTGCTCTTTCTTTTCCACCTAATCCATAATTTTACAAAAATCACATTACTCAATTACACTTTGCAAGTGGTGACTAGCTCATTCGGTAGAGCTCTCGGATACCACACACGACATCTCGAGATCGATGTTTTTTTTCCCCCTTTTTTCTCCTTTTCATTTTTGGCTCTCCTTTTTTCCACCCAATCCACAATTTTACAAATATCACACTACTCAATTACACTTTCTTAAAAATTTTACATTTAACAAACAGAAAATAATGTAGAAGTTATATTTTTTCTTACATTTAGTTAAAAAAAAAAATTCTAATGGTGGAGAATTTTAAAAAATGAGTGAACTAACACGGTTTATTATTATTTGTTTCAAATAAGTCATATTTAAAATATTAACCAAATTTATTTTCTTCATAAAAATGAGTGAACTAACACGGTTTTTTTAAAAAAAATTGTGTTATTTTATTTTTTGACTTAAGAATAAGTGGACAACTAAAATCAGGGTCGGCCAGGGCAACCCAAATGTCGGGGCCGGCCCTGGTACCATTCAACAAAATCATATTCTCAAAAGAACACATAAGGATATGTTAGGATCGTGAGGTGATTTCAATTTAGCTTTTTTACTTCATTTTACATTATCTATCCGCAAATCTTGGATCCAAACTTACATTCCTCAATTATCATTGATCCGTCCTATCTCTAATCCTGAAATCCCCTCACCAGATTAGTAATATCCCTCTGTGATCTAACCCGTGCAGGACTTAGAAAACTTTAGAACAGCAAACTAACAAAAACAGAGAGATAAAAAGAAACAACTCAAACGTGAAGATCAATGAGAAGATTGGATGGATGATTACAGAAAAATATACGAAACCATACAAACCTTTGCAAGTTATGACTTGACCAACAGTGCTCGACATCTCTTCCTTTCCTTGGTTCAACTAGACAAACGAAAAACAGAGGGCAGGCTTAGAGCTCTTTGAAGGTGTTTGTATGAGAATGGGAAGCGATCACCCCTTTGTGGAGTATTTATACTGTATTATTTTTCAAGGGAAACCATTTACCGACAGTGGTTTTTAGACTACACTTGGCGATGCCAAAACCGTTCCCCGGTTTTGGCTCGTGGTATTACTGGTGGTATTATTGGTTTTGCTGTTTTTGATGACACATAATTGGCGGATGTTACATGGAATAGAATAGCGGTATGAAAAAGTCAAGATACTGTTTACCACTTGGCCATGGGCCCGCATAAGGTTGTATGATTGTGTCTAATGAGTAATTATTGAGTGGTTCTCGAGTAGGGCCATGTACTGCTCCAGATCATTTCAGCAGAACATAGCCGAACTGTCTTTTTGGACTTATTGATGCAGAACAAGTAGCGGCCCAATTCTATGATCAATTGGACCAGTCAAAGCCTAAGAGGCCCAAGCAACTTCTAATAGAAAATTCCCAATTTCGGCAATTTATCGACGAGCCCGGAATAGGCCCAAACTTGGTGGGCTGAAGCAGAATTACAAGTAGTGTTTTAAGTTTCCTTATTTTTATTTTATTAATTTTGTTAGGAAGTCTCCAATTTTAGAAATAAGTGTTCTAGAGTATTTTTATTCCTAGTTGGATTAGGGTATGTTATTTGATTCCTAGTTGGATTAGGATTTGTTATTTCATTCCTAGTTGGATTAGGGTTACTTTGGCCCTATAAGTATCATTGTAAGCCTATGGCATATGGAACTTTTATTATTCAATCAATACAACTTTGAGAATTTTCTCTCTTTTCTTGTGGATTCAAGAACATCTCGTGGATTTGAGAACCTATCTCGTTTGGAATAGTACGTTAACTATTCTCTCGTGAATTCCGCTGCGTCAAGTGGTATCAGAGCAAGATCGTTTCTGGCTCGATAGCACCTAACAAAGTTGATGACACAACCCGTGACGTTGCTCAGGGGCTTGCTGATCTAAGGGCGACGGTAGAAGAACAACAAACTCAGTTAACGGCAATTCAAGAAACGCTGCAACAACTGCAGTTGACTCTTCTCCAAAACCAGAGACCAGCAGAGGTTGAAGAGAATCGCGCGGTGGGAGTTGCCCAACGCCGTCCTCTTAACCAGGATCGGGCACACGCGGTGGGATTTGCCCAACGCCAACCCGATAACCGAATTGTAGTCGGGAGATGCCCGGCTAATCATGCAGACAGTGAAGAAGAATCAGAACCAGAAGTAGAAGCGATAGAAAACCATCCACAAGAACGTCCGCAGCAATTGTTCGATGAATATCGTGTGAAGGTGGACCTTCCCACGTTCAGCGGTAATCTCGAAATTGAAGGGTTCTTGGACTGGCTTTCGGAAGTTGATCGATTCCTTGACATGATGGGAATTCCAGACTCAAGGAGGGTCAAGATGGTCGCTTACAAACTGAAAAGCGGCGCTGCAGTTTGGTGGGACCAGTTGCAGACAAAGCGACGAAGGCAAGGAAAGGATTCTATGCGAACGTGGCGCAGGATGAGACAACTCATGATGGACAGGTTTTTACCCCCTGATTACGAGCAACACCTTTTTCATGCCTATCAAAACTGCAGACAGGGGAACAAGTCTGTGTTTGATTACACGGCTGAATTTAATCGACTCGCAGATCGTAATAATCTGTACGAGTCGGACGGACAGAAAGTAGCCAGGTATCTTAATGGGTTGAAGCAGTCAATACGGGATCAGATTGGGTTGCAGACAGTGTGGGATGTGGATGAAGCCTACAACCTAGAATTGAAGGCCGAGCGGTTGGAGCGTGACCGCAAACCAGCATACTCAGGATACCGTCGTAACACAACAGAATCGTCCATTCCTCCTGAATCTAGGGGGAAGTCGACGTTTCAACCAAAGGCTGCCGATGGTGATGGAGCGAAATTTGGAGGTGGCAGTCAGACAAGCAGTTCCAGCAGAAACGCGGCGGCGAAGGCGCCGAATCCTTATGCCAAGCCCATGCCTGAGAAGTGCTACAGGTGTCAAAAGCCTGGGCACCGTTCTAGTAATTGTCCAGAACGAAAGTTGGCCTTGGCAGAGGAAGAAGAAGAAGATGCTGATGGAGCAGTGGGTGACTGAAATGATGAGTATGAAGTTGACTATGCAGAGGAAGATGGGGATCGAGTCAACTGCGTGGTGCAGAGGGTACTGTTTGCGCCAAAATCAGAAGATCACACTCAGCGTCACAACATCTTTCGGTCAAGCTGTTCAATCAACTAGAAGGTGTGTGACCTGATTGTAGATAGTGGCAGTTGCGAGAATTTTGTGGCAAAAAGACTGGTGGACCATCTGAAGTTGCCGACGGAGCCCCATCCTTCACCTTACAGCATTGGGTGGATCAAGAAGGGCCCAACAGTAAAGGTAACCGAAGTTTGTAAAATTCCCCTTTCCATTGGAAAATTTTATAAGGCTGAGGTTGCTTGTGATGTTATTGAGATGGATGCTAGCCACATACTGTTAGGAAGGCCCTGGCAGTTTGATGTGGACGTGGTGTTCAAGGGTCGTGACAACACCTACTCTTTTAATTGGGAGGCCCGTAAGGTTGTTATGGTTCCTTCCAATCAAAAGGTGTCGGTCAAGCCAAAGGTGCAGCAACCATCGTTTCTAACAGTTGCCAGTTCAGAAGCTGATTTTGTGACAGATTTTAAGGAGTCTAAACAGATTTATGCTATGGTGGTGAAATCGTTGGTGTTAGAGGATAAGACCATGGTTGCAGTTGCTGTACCTAAGAAGATACAGCCCTTGTTGGAGGAATTTGAGGAACTGGTTACAGATGACGTGCCAAACGAGCTTCCGCCAATGAGGGACATTCAACATCAGATTGACTTGGTGCCTGGGGCAAGTCTGCCCAATTTACCACACTATCGCATGAGTCCGAAGGAGAATGAGATTCTGAGGGAAAAAGTAGAGGAGTTATTGCAGAAGGGCCATATACGAGAGAGCTTGAGTCCTTGTGGGGTTCCGGCATTGCTGACACCAAAGAAAGATGGGAGTTGGCGTATGTGTGTGGACAGTCGCGCCATCAACAAGATCACCATTCGGTATAGGTTTCCAATACCTAGGCTGGATGATATGCTAGACATGCTGGATGGGTCCAAGTGGTTCTCAAAGATTGATCTACGAAGTGGGTACCATCAGATTCGTATCCGGCCTGGAGATGAGTGGAAAACTGCGTTCAAAACCAAGGATGGCCTCTATGAATGGTTGGTTATGCCATTCGGCCTTTCTAACGCTCCAAGTACTTTCATGCGGGTGATGAACCAGGTGTTGAGACCTTTCACGGGACAGTTTGTCGTCGTTTATTTCGACGACATACTTATCTACAGCAAGACAGAGGATGAGCATGTGGGGCACGTGCGACAAGTATTGATGGTGCTGCAAGAAAATAAGCTGTACATACAACTCAAGAAGTGCAGTTTCTTGACGAATAGCTTATTGTTCTTGGGCTATGTGGTGAGTGCTAATGGTATACACGTGGATGAGGACAAAGTTCGCGCCATTCGTGATTGGCCAATTCCCAAAACAGTTACTGAGGTGCGAAGTTTCCATGGATTGGCCACTTTCTACAGGCGATTCATTCGAAATTTTAGCACTATTGTGGCGCCAATCACCGAGTGCTTGAAGAAAGGAAAGTTCTTGTGGGGAGAAGCAGCGAACAACAGCTTCATGGTGATTAAGGAGAAGTTGTGCACTGCTCCAGTTCTAGCTCTACCTAGCTTCGAGAAGGTTTTTGAGGTTGAATGTGATGCCAGTGGAGTTGGTATTGGGGCTGTTCTTTCCCAAGAAAAGCGACCTGTGGCCTTCTTCAACGAGAAGTTAAGTGAAGCAAGGCAGAAGTGGAGCACTTATGACCAAGAGTTCTATGCAGTGGTTCGTGCTCTCAAACATTGGGAGCATTATTTAATTCAAAGGGAATTTGTGTTGTACACTGACCATCAAGCGCTGAAGTTCATCAACAGTCAAAAGAAGTTGGATAGCATGCATGTGCGGTGGGCCACTTTCATTCAGAAATTTCCTTTTACCATTCGGCACAAATCTGGGGTAACAAATCGAGTGGCTGATGCATTGAGTCGTCGTGCCACATTGTTGGTGACTTTAACCCAAACGATTGTGGGTTTTGAGTTCTTGAAGGAGCTGTATCCAGAGGATGAGGATTTCAAAGAAATTTGGGAAATGTGCAACCAGAATCGACCTATTAGTGACTTTCATGTTACTGATGGGTATTTGTTTCGAGGCAATCGTCTTTGTATTCCAAGGACTTCGTTGAGGGAGAGCTTAATCCGAGACCTTCATGGTGGAGGATTAAGTGGTCATTTGGGGAGACACAAGACGGTTGCAAGTTTGGAGGAGAGGTATTTTTGGCCGCAATTGAAGAGGGATGCTGGAAATTTTGTGCGGAGGTGCTATACATGTCAGGTATCTAAGGGTCAATCTCAAAATACTGGTCTTTATACTCCTTTACCTATTCCTAATAACATTTGGGAAGATTTGTCTATGGATTTTGTGTTGGGGCTGCCTCGTACCCAGCGTGGTATGGATTCTGTGTTCGTGGTGGTAGACAGGTTTTCCAAGATGGTGCATTTTATTGCGTGTCGAAAGACATCCGATGCATCTCATGTGGCCCGTTTGTTCTTTCGAGAGGTAGTACGCTTGCATGGGGTTCCACAGTCTATTACTTCTGACAGGGATGTGAAGTTCCTTAGCCATTTTTGGGTCACTTTGTGGAAGATGTTTGGGACTTCACTGAGGCGGAGCTCTACCGCGCATCCACAAACTGATGGACAAACGGAGGTGACTAACAGAAGCTTGGGTAATCTGATTCGAAGCATATGTGGGGACAAGCCAAGGCAATGGGATAATGCATTACCACAAGCTGAGTTTGCTTTCAACAGTGCAGTTCACAGTGCCACGGGAAAATCACCTTTTTCCTTGGTTTATGTGACGCCTCCAAAGCATGCAGTGGATTTAGTTCGTCTTCCGCGGGGTCCTGAAGTTAGCGTTGCGGCTGAGGCAATGGCTAAGCAGTCCCAAGAGGTGGTTGATTACGTGAGGCAGAAGTTGGCTGAGACAAATGCGAAAAACAAGGCAGCTGCGGACAAGGGTAGGCGTGTTAAACTGTTCAACGTAGGCGATGAGGTGATGATTTTTCTAAGGAAGAAGAGGTTTCCCGCCGGCACCTACAACAAGTTAAAGCCAAGAAAGTATGGTCCGTACAAGATTTTGCAGAAAATCGGGGACAATGCTTATGTGATTGATCTTCCCGAGTCCATGCAGATCTCCAATGTGTTCAACGTTGCGGATATTTTTGAGTATCATGAGGAAGAGTCGCTCAATCCAGATTTGAACTCGAGGTCGAGTTCTTTCGAAGAAGAAGGGATTGATGTAGAACAAGTAGCGGCCCAATTCTATGATCAATTGGACCAGTCAAAGCCTAAGAGGCCCAAGCAACTTCTAATAGAAAATTGCCAATTTCGGCAATTTATCGACGAGCCCGGAATAGGCCCAAACTTGGTGGGCTGAAGCAGAATTACAAGTAGTGTTTTAAGTTTCCTTATTTTTATTTTATTAATTTTGTTAGGAAGTCTCCAATTTTAGAAATAAGTGTTCTAGAGTATTTTTATTCCTAGTTGGATTAGGGTATGTTATTTGATTCCTAGTTGGATTAGGATTTGTTATTTCATTCCTAGTTGGATTAGGGTTACTTTGGCCCTATAAGTATCATTGTAAGCCTATGGCATATGGAACTTTTATTATTCAATCAATACAACTTTGAGAATTTTCTCTCTTTTCTTGTGGATTCAAGAACATCTCGTGGATTTGAGAACCTATCTCGTTTGGAATAGTACGTTAACTATTCTCTCGTGAATTCCGCTGCGTCACTTTTTCTTAAATTTTCCCACAAAATTTAGGTAATTCTCATAATTTTTATCTTTTTTGGTTCCTAACGTCGAAACGAATCAATAATCCATAAAAATTTAGTGTAAAATTAATAAATGTAAAAGAAAATTAAATCAAGACAAAACCAAGAATTAAAAGGACAATTCCACTGGAACAACTCCCTTCAACACAAAAGTAGCATTAAGACCGTGAAACAACTTCCTTCCCCCTTAAATTGAGTTGATAATGTCAAATTGTCAATAGTGCACTTGAAACATCACGTGCGTTGATATTGTGTAACATTATTGTTATGTTGTTTCTGTGCCCATAAACTGCAAATGTACAGATCGCCTCGGGGACCCACTTTTGGGTCTCACATGAACAATCCAAGCCCTTCATTCATCTTAAAATAATTTTTCGAGGAACGCTACCAGAAATTAGCTCAATCGGGTGTGCACAAGTGCTTGATCCAAAACTCCTTCGCTTCATACTAAATTTTTTATAATGAAACGGACGAGTTTTGAATCAAACACCTACGCACGTCCGATTGAGCTGATTTCTTGAGGGACCCCTCGGAAGATCATTTTAAGAAGAAGGAACGGCTCGGATTGTTCTTGTGGTACCCAAAAGTGGGTCCCTAAGACGATCTGTACATTTTCTATTCCTACACCTTATGCACCCTTAGAAATATCCATAATGCTAAATCATGGTTTATCCTAAACCAGGTAGTCTCCGCATGTATCGGATAAGCTTTGTCCTGGTAGGCTGGTAATCTGCCCACAATATTTTCTAACGGTTTTTCTTGACGGAATTAAGGTGCTAGCTTGTCAATCTTAAGCTACGGGTTCAGACTCCAGGGGTTAGAATCGTATCGAACTCTTGTGGGATTCACTTTAGGTTCCACACAAAGATCCGAACCGTTCATTAATTTAAAATGATTTTTCTAGTATTTAAAAAAAAAACCTCCCAATTGTGCATGCGCAAGTTGTTGATTCAATATTGTCATGTTTTATTCAGAATTTAGGTCCCTGAATTCTAAATGAAATATGGGTATATTGGATTAACATTTTAGGTATATCGAATTGAGTTGATTTTTTTCTAGAATAACTAAAAATATCATTTTAAAATTAATGAACAGTTTGAATTATTCGTGTGGCACCCAACCCAAAAAGATTGAAACAGGAAATTGCCACTATTCAGATCCCATCAATTTAACTTTGTGAACCCTGCAGTATTTTTAAGCCCATTTTTTTTTATACCCGGATGTCCGAGCCAGTTTATACACATCCCGACTAATTTTCGGGGCTCTGTAAGTAACAGTCGGGCATAACCCCCCAGTGGCCCAAAGAGTTTGTTCGGAAGGGGAATCGAACCTGAGATTTTAGGTGAGAGCAAACCCCTAAATTTTTAAGTTCCAAGACAAGACGACTTTGTCAACCTCTTAAATTTATTGTTAAGCCCTTTTATAATTTAAAAAGTAAAATGATTTTTACACACTGTCTTTTGGCAATTGCATTTCTTTGTTTTTAGTGAAAAAAGTGCACTACAAAACAAGAAAGAATGTGTAATTATAAAAAAAAAGGAGTGCAAAAATCATTTCCTTCTAAAAACAAATGGGTATAATAATACCCAAAATATGTAGCTTCGTCCGTGTATGTCAGTCTATTTTAGGGTTTCCAACTTTTTTATGGAACATCATGATTGCTTTGTACAGTTCTTGTCTTTTCAATTTTACCTTTCAATCATGATTCATTTGTTAACTAAATATTTGAAGACAAGGACAAAAGAGTAAAGTGGACCTACGAACATGGACGGAGAGAGTAGTAGTTAGCATGCATGAGTAAGTATTCAAGCTTTGTAGAACATGCATTATTGCTAAGTCGTTACTTATAATTTAAGGGAAGTGTTATTGGCACTCCCATTTTCTCTATTGGCACTCCTTTTTTTTTGTTTATATTAGGTAAACTTACTCTTATACTTTACATATAAAGACAAAAAAAAGGAATGTTAATAAAGAAAGGGGGAGTGCCAATATCAATTCCCTAATTTAAAATCCAATGACTATAGTAAGAGCAAGTGCATCAACTTAGGTAAATTTTGAGCAAAAACACCCGGTGAACAGTGCACTTTTTACCCTTTACCTAATCACATCTCTTTCAACACTCCAACAATACTATCTATTTTACCTATTCCCTACTAAAATATTATTTTTTTCTTTTTTGTTATTTTCCTCTTTCCAATTCAGGTTTTTGTCTTGGGCTTACAGCCTTACACCTGTATTGCGGCTTGAAAGGTAAGAAAGAGTCCTGACACAAAAATAATAAAGAAATGGCTACAATACATACCTCTTATTTGGGTGTGTATGATACAGACCCCTATAAAAGTTACGAATTTTTTGTAAAAGTTTGAATTTTTTTATAAAAGTTACGAGACACACTAAAATGTCACGAATTATAGAAAATGTTACGAATCATATTGCTGAAAATTTACGAAAAATTTAAAAATGTTACGATTGCCTATGAGGTGGCACAATCTGGACCATACAATATGTGCATATGGTACACCCAAATAAATAGTGTGTATTGTAGTCATTTCCTAAACTAATGGATTCATTGTGAACAGTTCTTAGCCATACTTACCTAAGCACTGTAGATAGGGCAATCCTTTCGAGGTGAATACAGAGACTGCTGGACCACGATTTAAATCCTGCACGCACACCACAATTGCACCCCATTTGCACACCGCATGAGGTGGCAGCTGAGGTGGATTAAAAGGAGGGCCCCACCGCAAATGCAATTGACCCTTTCAAAAATTGGCCCAAATTGTGCCCGGGAAACCCAGTGGAGAAAACCCATCGAAGCCCCCCTCTCTCTCTCTTTCTCTGCTAACCAGTGACACCACCCCCATCTTCGGCCACCAGTGCCGCCACCCCATCTCCAGCCACTAGATCCACCTCTCCAGTTTCTCTCTCTACCCTTCCTTTCTCATTTTCTCCATCAAACCCATCTCTGGAAGTGTATGTACAAAAAGATGGAGCTGAATGCAACATTGAATTCTTACCCAAATCAAATGAATTTAAGGATAATTCTCCTAAATTTCCCTCAGATTTTGCTCTTCCGATGGGTTTGTGAATGAAAGTGTTTGTTTTTGCACTGAATTGGGAGGACCCAGAAGCAGAGGGAGATAATGGTGAGCTACAAAAGAGTGAGTTGAGACTGTGGGGGCGGTGACTACTGTATACGATGGAGGTATGGTGTGTGGAGCAATTGTTGTGGGATTTAGTGGGGCGGAAGTTTTTTGTTGGATTTTCTGAGGAAAGGGATCAAATTACTGGTGTTGATGTGCTTTTGAGTAGCATTTGAGTGTGTTTTCTTCTCTTTTGCTTGAGATTCCGTGAAAGATGTGACCTTTGAAGAAGAAAGATCATGGTCGGGGGCAGATTCTGGTGGCCAGAGATGGGGGTGGCGTCAGTGGTGGCCGGAGATGGCGGTGGTGTCACTGGCCGGGAGAGAGAGGGGCTTCGATGGGTAACGACTTGGGGGTTTTCTCCTCTGGGTTTCCCGGGCACAGTTTGGGCCAATTTTTGAAAAGGAGTGAATTGCATTTGGGGTGGGCCCTCCTTTTAATCCACCTCAGCTGCCACCTCATGCGGTGTGCAAATGGGGTGCAATTGTGGTGTGCGTGTAGCAGGGTTCTAAGGAAATTGGGGAAAATGCACTTTACCTACTTGTGGTTTGTCCGATTTGCAAATAACCTACCTCACGTTTAAAAATGAGCACATTAACTACACATGGTTTTGGACTAAACTGCAATTGTAACTTCGTTAACGGTAAAAGGCAAAAAGACGTTTGTACCCCTTTTAAATATAACCCTTTACAGTCGACATCGTACACCAAACCCTTCCAACACACTTCAACAGAAGTTGAGAGCACACAGTTATGGAGATCGAGATTTGGGGGAAACCCTAGGGTTCGAAGTCCAAAAATCAAACGATCGAAGGTTCGAAGGCAACAAATCTACCCTTTTTGGACCACGTTTAAGTTGTTGAGTGACAAAGATCTCTTTCCAGGTACCATTTTTCATAGTTTGGGTATATTTAATCGCATTTTTTGGTTTTACCCAAAAGATCTAGGGTTTTTGCTTACAACCTGACAAAGATTTTGAGGTTAGGGTTGTTTTTTTGCTCTTTTCAGTTTACTGAAAAGTTCTAGGGTTTTAAAACCAAAAAAAAAAACTAAAAAAGATGTAGGGTTTTGTTTGGACCTGACAATGATGCTTTCTCCCTTGTTTGTTTATCCAAAAAGATATACGATTTTGTGGGTGAGAGGTCCCTTTGTGTAATAAAAAACCCAATCTGGTGTGCTATGGTCAATGCATGTGTTGTGTGGTCCCAATTTTCCATTGTGTGGTCCCAATGTTCACTTTGTTTATGCCCTTGTTTCTTTCAAATAATTGAAGGGGCCATAATTGAATATTGAATACACATATGCATGCATTTTGTGCAGGATGTCTAGTTGGATGTTTACAGGGCCGGCCTAAGAGTTTTGGATGCCCTAGGCCTAATCTAAAATATGTGCCCTAAATTTTTTTTCCTGGCAACAATCACATGAGAAAGTAAAAAACGTATAAAGTTCTGCTAATTATTACATAAGAGCACAATGGGCCAAAAACAGCTTCGATGTAAATTGTGCAAGTTAAAAAAAATGTAAAAATGTTCCTTAGATAAGCCAAGTTCATCTTTAGAAAATAATTTTGCTCTACAAGCCAAGTTTTATGATGCTCGGGTTCGGCTTGCTAAAAAAATACTTGAGTTCGAACTCTCATTGGTATCTTTGTGAGTTTCATTAGTCTCATAACGGAAATTAGTGTTTAACAACCATTCCTTTTTCCTATAGAGCTACCCCACTCCACTTACTTTCATGTCAGCCCCTAAATGTAAAAAAAATTCTTACTTGGCTACCTCATAATTTTTTTTGGTTTGGAATAACCTTGAAAAAGACTTCTACTCAAGCCTAACACTAAAATTTATGAGGGTGCCACTAATTTTGGGGATTTTGGGAGTACCCTAGGCCCAGGCCTTGTAAGCCTTGGGCCTGGGCCAGCCTTGGATGTTTACTATAGAATTGTATGTGGGGGTAAATTTGAGTGGGAGCCACATGTTGTGTACAATGAGGGCACTGTGGTTTTAATTGACGATTGTGACTTTGATAGAATGTCTATGTTTGAGATTAGAGACTTGTACATTGAAGCAGGAGGGTCAGGAACAATAGTAGATTTTTACTTTAGGGTTCCTAGGTATCCCTTAGATGTTGGCATTATAGGGTTAAAATTAGACAAAAGATATCACCAGAATGCTTCAAATGTACACAAAGCTCCCTGTGGTGGTTTTTTTTTTTTTTTTTGATCCGCCCCTATGGTGGTTTTTTTTTTTTTTTGACAAGGCAATTGAAGATATTCCATAGCACAAGATCAGGTTACAAGACCAGAATACACATTAAACAACAACCAAGAGAACTTGGACAGTGATGTGCCCTTAACGCACAAACCCAATCCTACACCGGAATAACGCTAGCCAACCAAGCAAGGCAAACCACGAGCCGATCCAGGAATGTTGCCATTTCTGGACATTACGATCCCCACCAACACGGCCGTGGCCGGCAAGCGCACACAAACCACCCCTATGGTGGTTATTTATGTAGAAAAGGTGGGGGACCCTATTTATTGCGACCAGTGCATAGAATATCAAAACCCATCCATATCCACTTTTTGATAAAAATCGCATGTCCAAACTACTCTAATATACTGTAATATTTATCATTCTTGTCAGTAAATTTAACAGCATGTGATAATTCGTACCTAGCAGGCGCATAGCACGTCTTCGAAAAGAGTAAGTTCATTTTTTTTTTTTTTTTTTGTAAAAAAAAAAAACAAAGACAGATCCGGAAATGGGATTAATAAGTTGAAGAATGTGAATATGCACATTTATAATTAATCAAATTAGTACTCCTATCTATAATACAAAAGATGTTTAATTACAGTGTAAGTTCAATATAAAAAATGTTTGAAAATAAAAAATTGAGGTTTGGAAGAATGTTGAATGCTTGAGATAGGAAGAAAGTATCGGGTCGGAGTTTATCCTCTTAAATGAAAAAGAGGTAAAATTGACGTACTGGAAGGCCAGATTAACTGGATTCGGGGGCACGTAGTGAGCTTACTCATTACATTTCTGTAGTGAGCAATCACGACCGTCTCTTCGGCAATCAACGGTCTCGATTAAATACAATTATTCTACAGGTAAGACACTTATCTTTTATGTAAGATAATCCGGATCATTGATTGCCAAACGGACGGTCGTGATTGCTCACTACACTACAGGGGTGTAGTGAGTAAGCTCACTACACGCCCCCCCGATTCAGATTAACCACATATAGAAATTGAGCCGTCTTCATATTCTGAGAATGATTTTGTTCACTCTAATTAAAAGAGGATTGAGCGTTATATATTGTCACTCGGATTCGAGGAAAAAAAAAAGTGGGTCTCACTACAAACTAACCACATTATTATCTAAAAACATGTATTGATCTTTTGGACCCTACACAATTTTCACAAATCAAAGTGAGGATAATGTTGACTTTCTTTAACTAAAAGATGAACAAAATTGGACTCTCATATTCCTTATCAGGATTCAGGAGTGGTGCTTATTTGGAGACCAAGAAATTTGATCCTTCTTTATCAACGGTACTTGAGAACCAAACCAAAATTCATCAAATTCTTAGGGCAAGAGCACCAATAACTAATAAGGCTGAGTTGTCATTGTCGTTTAGACGGTATTTTCGGTATTTTTGTTTCTTGTTTACAACGGAAAGACAAGTTATTCTTCTCATACATCACAAAAATATCATTTAGCGGAAATTACTTCCACTTTTAACTACAATAGAAAGACACTAATTTTAATGGAAACTGACCCTAAGAAGCAATCTCATGCAAAATCTCAAAATATAATGAAAGACTTCTCACCACAGTTATTTTACCTCTTCCTGTTTGAACAATTAAATTAGCCAACACAATCATTTGCTAAATTTAACTCATATACTAGCCTATATCTTGCATGCTAAAAATACATAAATACTAACCAAAAATTTCTGAATAATCTAAATTTCCATCCCACTACTATCGTAAATACCATAGATTGGACCTGGGGGACTAGCATGGTGGCTTTGCCCAGAAAGACTGTCGCTCCGATCAAATAAATGTGATCTGAACCATTCACCATTTATTGACACATGGAACAAACTTATAAAAAATAAAATTTGCCCACGTATAGTTTTCCGGACATTTGCAACACCCTAAGAATGTGATTCGTTCACCGAGTTTTTGATATCCAAAAGATTCAATTTTTTACAAGTTTGTTACGCATCAAGTTTCATCGAGTGAACGATTCAAATCACATTTTTAAACTCGGAACAATGCCCATTTGTTGAGCACCGCAACCCTGCCGAAGGGACATCAAGCTCCCCCTTCCATAAAAATCACCGGTTGTTCCTGTTGGGATTTTTCCCAAGTTAAATGTGGACTTTGGAAAAGAAAAAGAAATAAAGAAAAGGAAAAAGCTTTTATTGTGGCATTGGAATGGGTTGGCATATGTTGGGAATCCTCATAAATCATTGAA
Organism: Vaccinium darrowii; assembly: GCA_020921065.1. NCBI lineage: Eukaryota > Viridiplantae > Streptophyta > Magnoliopsida > Ericales > Ericaceae > Vaccinium > Vaccinium darrowii. The sequence continues at coordinate 28,668,433 of CM037152.1, forward strand.
TGGTGGTTGCCGTGCATTGTTCCAAGATAGAATTTGCTACTGCCGATCTCGGGATTTCTAGAAGTCTTGAATGCTTCTTTAATCAGCCATGCATTGTTTATAAACTGTGCATATGTGTTTATGCCGTGAGGTGTAAGAAAAAAAAAGGAGAAGAAAAAGTGAGGCAGTGTGTGTATCGTGTATGTGTGTTGAGAGAGCAGTGAAAGAGTGGAGAAAATTTGTGAGAGAGTTGTGTGAGTGTGAGAGTGTATCTCCTCCATTGTAACTCTCTTGTTATAGTGAAAAAGTGTTCTCTCCCGTGGACGTACCTGATTTTGGGGAACCACGTAAAATTGTTCGTGTTTTTTGTTTCGGTTTATTTGTGCGTGTGGTGTGTTTATTTGGTCGATCCATAACAGTTCCAATTTCCAACTAGTAATGGGAATGGGAATAGAGTGAACGAAAATCTACTCCTACTTAGGTGTCTGGAAGTAGGTAGTGGATGGAGGACAATGTAGTATAGGGACAGGTGGCTTCTATGCAAGCAAAAAACCAAGAGGCACCGTGGTACAACAGAGTGGAAAAGACAAAGTGGATATTATTGGTTGCGTTCTTCTAGTAGAAACATACAAATAGGTATGAAATCCTAAAAACAGAAAATTAGCCTAAAGGCTTGAGGTTTTGAGGGGTGTTTAGTCTTGTTTAATTTATTTTAAGGTCTCTAATACATTGATGTAAAATTTTTAAGGGTTCAAAAATAATACTAGACAAAAACATCCTTAATGATAAAAAAAAAAAAAACAATTACAAAGGAAAGTTGCTACAACGCCTCAGCCCATCACTTTTACTTTGTTGCTGATCTTAAACCTTGAAAGCCATGTCATGCTACTGGCCTACTGCCGACCGAGTAACCTTGAAATTGCTACCCACCCGCCACTTTCTCTCTCTCTCTCTCTCATATTCATGAGTGGGACAAAATTAGTTCTCCCTCTTCAATTTAGGGGTTAAATTTCAGGAGATTTAGGCTCTTTTGAGTAGGGTATAGTGTGTTTAAGTATTTTGGATTTAAGCACTTTGGGTGAACTTTTCAATTATAGGGTTTTAGTGGGTTAGACACTTTCATAGGGTACTTTGAGGTTTTAGGTACTTTCATAGGATACCCTAGGGTTTAGGTTTAGGCACTTTCATTAGGTTTGAGGGTTTAGGCACTTTCATAGGGTTTGGGGGGTTTAGACACTTTCATGGGCTAGCGGGGGTATTTTTGGAATGTGTAGGTGATTTGCCCTCTTAACATTAAAGAATTAGTTTGTGTCCTATTTCAATGATTAACTCCTATATCATGTCCTTGCCGAAGAAAGACTCTATTAAGAAATATTAATACTAAGGCTAAGTTCTCCAAAAAATTTTAGCTATGTCCAGATTCATTGGAGATAAAATCACCTCTCCACTTCAAAAGATAAAATCATGCTTGATTTTAGCAACTTGGTTGCTAAATTTTTTTGGAGAACTTAGCCCAAGAAAATTGATATTGCCACTTCCAAAGTTGCTGATGACACTCTAAAGTGGGAGTGCCAATATCCAGTCCATATAAGGATTGATATTGGCACTCTCCTTTTGAGGTGTCATTAACGATTAAATTTGGAGGAGTGCTAACATTAATTTCCAATATTAAATGTGTTTCTTGTACTGATTGGTTTTACCTAGATTAAATTGTTATTGGTGTTCGGATTAACTTATGCATATTTTAACTAATTTTTTCTTGGCACTTGGTTCTAAGAATCAAATCTGTTCAATTAGTTGAGAAGCAAACCCGTCAATCAATTGAACTTATCCTTGGGGGCTTAGATTGATTATGCCGGTCGATACATCTGCCTTTCTTTTTCTCCCACCATGTATATATACATCACGCCCTGGCCTCAACCCAATTTCTTCGCACAAGATTTGAAAAGAACCACATCTATCCCGCATATTCGAAGAAAATGACGTCGTTTCTCTCCACTGGTCAGATCATTCGGTGCAAAGGTACAAGCTCGAAACCACTGTTCTTAATGAATTTGGCATGGAAAGTAATTATATTCCTGGGTGAAATTGTAAGTTAAAAATGCTGATTATTACAGGTGAAAATAACATTCCTGGCATGAAAACTTCAGTTGATTGGCAGGGATTATTCGCTATGTTAGGGTCAAGTCTCTATTATGGTTCTGTCTTTATCAGCTTTCTTGAAATGGGTTTTTGCTTGGTGTTCTTTTTACATCTTGTCTATTGAACAGACCCACCTCTGTAAGACTGTAAAAAAAAAGTAAAAAGTAAAAAATGAAAATGATAGAAACAGAATCACAATTATTTGTCTTTTGTTTGTACTCATTTTACTTTTTTTGATTTGAGATTCACCAGGGGAAAGGAAATTAGAGAAGGAAGGAGGTGTTTGGACTGAATTAACTACTATTTTTAAGCAACTAGTTATCTTTTTTGTTTTGTTCGTTATTATGTAATCAATATGTTTGATTTTTCAGATTTGTTCCAGCGGGATAAATTGGAAAAGTAAAATAATGTTTACTGAAGTTGAAAAAAAAAAATTCGAAAAGATAAAAATCTTTCCATTTTGACTTATCAATATTTCTAATTAATCTTTTTATTTTAGTTATATATATTTGTTTTAGGCGATCGGGAAATCAAATAAAATTGACTTCAAAAAAGTTAAAGTATGATTGACTTTCTATAGTTAAGATCCCTAGGGCTTATGTGACTTAAAGTATTAAATGCAATATATCTTTTCTTCCAAATTCTTTCACAATCCCAAAGATAATTTAGTCCCAAAGTCCCGTACATTAGAGAAGTTAATTTTTTTTGTTGTTTGTTGTTGTTTTTCTGTTAGAAAATTAACATTCAATTTTCCATGAACTTTTATGGGTTGGGGGAGTTTCAGTAAAATAACACCAGTGGATTTTTTTAAAAAAAAAAAAATACCTAAACAGTCTGGGAAATTCAAGAGAACCTAACCTTAATTGGAAAATACTAATTACCCTGAAAAGGTGCCCGAAAATTGTCCCGGAATTAGATAATTATTCAAGTGAATTTGAACTTCTGATTTCACTTTCGGGTAATTTTCAAAGGTATATTTCGGGTACATAGCATTGCTGAACCTTAATTATTACTGTGGATTTATGTGAATCAACCCACTGAACATGTACACAATGCTGAACATATTTATGTTGCAGCTGCGGTGGCATGGGAAGCAGGGAAGCCACTGGTGATAGAGGAGGTGGATGTTTTACCACCCCAGAAAATGGAAGTTCGCATCAAGATCCTCTGCACGTCCCTTTGCCACACTGATGTTTACTTCTGGGAAGCTAAGGTACCTCAGGCCCTAACTTTCTCGGGACGAAGTCCGATATTCGACTCCGGATTGCCAAGATTAGTGTTGTAAAGATTCGTTTTAGACTAGTATTAAGCAGGAATATTTTCATTCGCACGACGTCGTGATTATCTCATAATTCCATCGAAACTGTAGTGTAATAGTACAATTGAAACTCTTGTGTGACACGAACAAAATTGATCAATACGTATTAAAAAACTTAGGGCGCCATTAGGGATATGTAATGGACAGCATTGGAAAGTTTCAAAGTTTCTGGAATGTTCGAGTGAATATCGAAGAATTGAGGGTGTCGTGGCCTCCCGGATTCCGCTTCGTTCATCCGTGAACCTATTGTATAGGCTCGTGTTTTTATAAAATTAGTTGTCCAACTAATTTGTAATCTCTCTACCAACTATTGCATTCAAGTTTAGGAAATATGATCAGGCACGATTTGTAAGTCGATCTCACGTCTATTCCGACCAAATCAAAGAGGACTTTACCAGTTAATACCATTTTGTTGATAGAGCAAGCACTCAAAAGCCCTCTCTTGTGCTGAAATTCACTGCAAGTAGAAGTATTTTCAATTTGTTTAGCATTGTTTTTGTGACTGAAGATGATGCTTTTATGTTGCAGGGACAAACACCTCTGTTTCCTCGCATATTTGGTCATGAAGCAGGCGGGTATGAAGGTCCATAGTAACATAGTAGTGCACATAGGAACTTATAGCTGAAACATTAAATCAACTTATAGTGTAATGAGTTTGCTTATATTTCTTTTATGACAATCAGAATTGTGGAGAGTGTGGGTGAGGGGGTGACTGAGCTCCAGCCAGGGGACCGCGTCCTCCCCGTTTTCACCGGGGAGTGTGGAGAGTGCCGCCACTGCAAATCAGAGGAAAGCAACATGTGTGAGCTCCTCCGAATAAATACCGATAGAGGGGTCATGCTTAGTGATGGCAAGACAAGGTTCTACGTTGATGGAAAGCCCATCTATCACTTTCTTGGCACGTCCACGTTTAGCGAATTCACTGTTGTCCATGTTGGTTGTGCTGCCAAGATCAATCCGAGAGCTCCGCTTGACAAGGTTTGTGTTCTCAGTTGCGGGATATCCACAGGTAAGGAATTGATGAAGAAATTAAACTGCAGTTGAAAATGTTCAAAATGGCTTGACACTGGCATTTTGGTTTGAAACTGAAGGACCGTAAAAGGCCACTTCTTTCTATACGGGAATTCTCTTTGAAATTTGTCTTGATTCTTTTTTATTGTTGGATTTCGCTTTTGCATTCGTTTGAAGGACTTGGTGCAGCATTAAATGTAGCCAAACCACGACAAGGTTCAACTGTTGCTGTTTTTGGGTTGGGAGCTGTAGGGCTAGCTGTAAGTAAACAAATTTTTTGCTCTACCATATATATGAATTCTGATGAGTTCTTTAGAACATCACAATAGGCAAAATTTTCAGGCCGCTGAAGGGGCCCGTATTTCTGGGGCTTCAAGAATCATTGGAGTCGATATGAATCCTAATAGGTTCAACGAGGGTGAGTTTCTAGTCAGTGTTTTCTTTTTCTTTTTGTGGTTGGCTTTGTTACCTATTTCAATTTCTGATGTCAGTGATTTTTCCATTTATTTACCCCTACAGCCAAGAGTTTTGGTGTTACTGAGTTTGTGAACCCAAAAGATCATGACAAGCCTGTTCAACAGGTTATTTACAACACTCTTTTGTATGTTTGTTACGTTGATTCCTGTGTTTTCCTCTTTGTTGTTCCAAGCAATTCAATTCTAAATTTGTTGCTGATAACCTTAAAACTTGAAAGTGTGTTGAAACCTTGATTTGAGGTTGTCATTGTAAAAAAAAATGGCTTCTTTGTACACTTAATTTGGTGATTTAAATGTTGATTGTCAGGTGATAGCTGATATGACTGATGGAGGAGTGGACCGTAGTATTGAGTGTTCGGGAAACATCGATGCTATGATCTCTGCATTCGAATGTGTGCACGATGTAAGCAAGTTGCTTTCGGAAACAATCCATTGTTGAATCTTACCGTTTTTTCTCTAATCCTAGAAGTGGAAAATCATTAATCTTTATTGCCATTTGATTTTTTAAAAAAAAAATCTAATAACTGGATATGTTTTTACAGGGCTGGGGAGTTGGTGTGCTTGTCGGTGTTCCAAACAAAGATGATGCTTTCAGAACTCATCCTATGAATTTCTTGAATGAGAGAACTCTCAAGGGCACCTTCTTTGGGAACTACAAACCCCGCTCTGACCTCCCGTCTGTCGTGGAAATGTATATGAACAAGGTAATCTCAAGTCCCACTCCCACATGTAGACGTCTACGTTGGAACGTTTATCAAAAACCTGGTTGGGTATTAATTTCCTATCCCAGACAGATCTACCGTATTGCAGTAGTCATGCCTGCTCAACGTGTTTTGAGGCCGCGTTTGGATTTTAGGGATCGACATGGTTTTTCGTTGGACTTGAAAATAACTGTTTTCATAAGTTCTTATGGGAGAATACTAAGGATTCTAGTTGTACAATGCACCTGTTGAAATACTAGGTTCCAGCTCCAGTGCTTCCACCGTCTTTCACTTTAATTTCTCAATCTACCTATGATAGCCAACTCTTCTGCATTGTGTAAAATTTAACATAAAATGCCTTTATTTGGAATCCATATATCCAAGCAGAGCCTAAATTCAAGCAAAATACATTTATCTAAAAACGTCGCGCTTTTTTTGATTGGTGTAGGAGCTGGAGCTGGAAAAGTTCATCACCCACCAAGTTCCATTGGCGGATATTAACAAGGCTTTCGAGTACATGCTCCATGGTGAAGGCCTCCGCTGCATCATTCACATGCCAGCTTAGATCATCCGAGTTGAGAGTTCATTTCCAGAAGTTCTTCCAAGTTTTTACGTTTTACGAGCCTCGCAGTCGGTCTCAGATAGTTGTGAATGGAGAACAACTTGGAGGCTATCTATCTTGTAAATAGTATAGCATGTTCTGTATCACTTCCCTTGCATTTGCCTGGTTCCCTTGTTTTGTTTGTTCTTGGCATGCTTTCAAACTTAAGGGTTTTTAACCTGCATAATAATATGTTTGATGAGAAGAAAATGCTGTCACATGGAAATCTGATGCTAATTAAGTGATAAAGATGCACAGATGTCTCAAAATTTAAGTTCAGTGCTAGCAAAAAGCACGCGGTTTATGACAATTTGCCCGTAAATGTGAACCCATACATAAATTATGTTGCAATTGCAGAACCCTTTCTTTTCCAGATCTAAGTATGTATGACTCAGGAAGATGATTAAGCGCCAATGTCTATTATGGAAAAGCAAAACCTTTTCGAGGGCTTTACATCTTAGAAGATTGTGGAGCTCTTTTAAAGTGCATGCAACATGTCAAATTAGTGTTCCACCAGGAAAAAAATAGTCTTTTCCAAAAACCGACACACGTCATTCTCTTACAATACATCACATGAAAAATCGTGAAAAGTTAGTTTATTTTAAAAACGCCCTTAGCGGAACATCCCCAATCCTCTGGTGCAAAGCTTTGTTACAACATAAGCCGTCCATAATATATATGACAAAAACACAGATTTTAGCAATTATCCTTAAAGAGCTGGGATTAAGTCAGTTACATGGAAGCATGTAGGTAGAGCAAAACACAAGGGGAAAAAAAAGAATATAAAGAGGAGCATACCCACAACACATAGTTACTCAGTAAAGGAGCTTACAATAACAAAAAACATGCACTTGCTCCAAATGTAACATCTATATGATAATTTTGCTTCTCACTGACGCGGTCAAGAATGAGATGGGACTGCATCTTAGAAAGCATTTAGACCTTGTTCAAATCCCAAGTCTTATTTGGATTTTAGATTGTGCTAAAATAGCACCAAATCAGTGAGCAATATTGTTATTATTTTAGCTTTTTGACACTGTATCAAGCCAAAAAATGACTTTGGCAATGTCATTTTGGCATCAATAGTGGACTTGCTCTTAATCTTAAAAATTTCCCCATTTAGCTTCTATGAGTTCCAAGTTTATGGAAACATTCTTTTACGTACCAACCCACTCTTTTAAAAGGCTCAAATTCACCTCTACGGCAATCCCCCAAAGCACCAACATTTTGGAAGTCATTTAACCTGGAACTCTTGCACAGTCAATAACTCTATTCTTAAGAAAATTCATTCTCACCAAAGCCTCACCTTCACATGCTTGAATTGCATAATTACTTTACTATTTTATCCGCTTTTACAAAACACATTGAAGCACCTCACTCTCTCTCAATGCATTCTAAATGAATTAGAGATAGTGTAACGCGGCTTAAGCAGGAAAGAGCATAGGTCTTCTTTTGTGTAGCTATTTTAGAACTTATAACTGGTTTTGACTAAAGATATAAAACCCATCAAGAACAAAGTCAAAACATACATTCCGTGACTGAATACACATCCTTTTATTTAATTACCAAGAATTCACCTTAATCAGACCATCACCAAATATCCACGCTATATAACTCAAACTCAAGATAAACGGATACAATTACTAAAATACCTTTCTGCAAAACTAGTGAATGTTCACTAATAATGAAAATCAACCATCTGCCATTTCCAGTAAACTCCTCCTCCCGCTGACCACCAACCCACCTCCAGCTGACTACCACCCCACCTCCAGCGACCACTTTTGGCAACCAAAAAATTAATGACATTTCACTAATTTTGTTACAGAAAATTAAAAAAAAAAAAAAACAACTCCTACCTCCGCCAACCACCACCCATCTCCGGCCTACAACTTCCACAATTAATGACATGTCACTAATTTTTAGAAGTTCCAGTTTTGGTACCGAAAATTAAAAAAATCAACTCCTACCTCCGGCCGACCACTTTCAGCGACCAAAAAAATTAGTGAAATGTCACTAATTTAAAAAAATTCAAATTTCATACAAAAAATTCAAAAAAATTAACTCCTACATCTAGCTGACCACCACCCCCCTATGGCCTATGACTTCCGGCGTCCAAAAAAATTAGTGAAATGTCATTAATTTTTGAAAGTTCTAATTTTGTGGTGAAAACTCAAAAAAATCAACTCCTATATCTGGCTGACCACCGCCCTACCTCCGGCCGGCCACTTTCAGCGACCAAACTAGTGAAATGTCACTAATTTTTATAAAGTTATAATTTCGTACGTAAAATTACAAAAAAAAAAAAAAAAAATCAACTCCTACCCCCGGCTGACTACCAACCCACCTCCGGCCAACCACTTTCGGCTAACAAAAATTAGTGAAATGTCACTAATTTTCAAAAAGTTTTAATTTAGTACAAAAAATTAAAAAAATCAACTCCTAGCTCAAGCCCACCACGAGTCTACCTCCGGCCGACTACTTCCGGTGACCCAAATGACATCTAGATGTTGAGGACAAATGAATTAGACTCACGCATGAATGGAATTCTAAACAAATGCGTTGAGGATAAAAGTAAAACCACTAACTTAGCTCAGCTCATGTGCAAACTCAAGCATGTTTTTGTTAAAAAATATTATCCCACATTATTTAGGAGTAGAATAGATGATCACTTAATATGTGCTGGGACTTCTTCACTCATTGCCAATTGGTTTTGAGATGGATATGAAATTTCCATGGTTTTAGCAGTCTGTCAACTTCCATACCGGATACCACCTCTTTCATACAACTTTGTTCCAGCATGAAGAAAAAGGGGAAGGTAAAACGTCGAATTGATTTTCTAATCAACAATTGGAACACCAATACACGTGGTACGTATTGAGAGAGAGAGAGAGAGAGAGAGAGAGAGAGAGACCTAAGTGAGAGTCATTGAGGAATTTGTCAGCGTAAGAATCAACGCCGACGATGTAGAGATTGTTGCGACAGTTTTGGGAGGCCCATCTTGGGAGGGGTTGCTGGCCTGTTGGTTGATCTCCACCTGGGCGGTGGAAGAGGAAGGAGGAGCGGGCTGGTAGTGAGAGAGAGAGAATTGAAGAAGATGGGGATATTTATGTCCAAAATAAATAGAGTAGGTGTGTTTTGTCCTGGATAAATCAATGCTAATAACAATATCCTTATTTAATTTACATTTCAAAAGATGAGTCTTTCCCTTCAAAAAAAGTAAAATATGTTATAGTTATGACTAATTTTTCCTCTTTTTATTATTATTTATATTGTTATGCATGTAATATTCTGCCGGTGTATCTTAGTAGTCAAATTTTTAAAATCAACGATGACGATCATTATTATGAGCCATGTAGGAGCCCACCCAAACTGGACCGGAGTGTTGAGCAAGCACAGTGTGGAATTTTATTACCTAGGGATACTTTATGAGAGTCGCAAAATACCATGGTTACCAAGACATGGGAGCGGTTTTGGCACCGCCTATGGTATTTTTATTACGTTACTTTTTGACAAATGATGGTTAATTGAACACCACGAAAATAATATAATATCGTGAACAGCAAGTCAGCAATCCGTAAACTAAATCTCTCATTCGATCATCATAATCTTCCTTCCATTCGCGGTATAAATAACCCTCAAGAGAAGTCCCTTGACATTTCATCGGTTTTCCTGTAAAGAAGAAAAGGAAGAGATGTCGAGCACTGTTGGTCAAGTCATACGTTGCAAAGGTTTGTGCATGATCTCATGGAGCTTCTCACATTTTATTTGGTTATTCTTTTATCATTTGGCATTTATTGGCTAATCAACGATGGGATTGTTAATCTGGTGTCAAATCATACTGGTTTGACATTTGATCACTATCATTCCTTCGATATTTCACATGTTATTGGGTTCTTCTTTTATCCCTTTGATTTCATTCGCTTAATTCTTATGATTCACGTATGGGTTTTGTCAATTTGGGCTATTAAATGATGTAGTATTCGGGTAACTGAATGCGGAAATACGGATTTGGTATTTTTTAGATTCAATTATGATCATCTTTGAGATTTTTTTTTTTTGTTTTGTTTTTGAACTGATCATCATTGGGATATTAGTTTGAATGTGTGCCTATTCGTTTTGGTAATTTTACTATTTGTGCTTCATTTTCATTGGCGGACGTGGATTCGCTAATAATGGCTTCTTCATCGTGGGTTGCAGCCGCGGTGGCATGGGAAGCAGGGAAGCCACTGGTTATCGAAGAAGTGGAGGTGGCGCCACCGCAGAAGATGGAGGTTCGTCTGAAGATCCTCTTCACCTCTCTCTGCCACACCGATGTTTACTTTTGGGAAGCCAAGGTAACTAAATTTCAGTTGGTATTCATTTCCTTGTATTAGATTTTGATACGCGACTTGTTCCATGATGTTTGTTTCAATTTTCAGTCATATTTCATCATGCCACCTTGGTGACTCATATGTGTTTGAAATATTTCAGGGTCAGAACCCTATGTTTCCTCGAATCCTCGGACATGAGGCAGGAGGGTGAGTGAATTTTCTTTCCGGGAAAATCTCAATCTGATTATCCTTGGCCACCTTGATCCTTTAGTTTCTTTTATTTTCGCATTTGTTTTTTTAAGTAATTTTATTTTTGGATCGATACTTGATCTGACAGAGAGGAATTCAATTTTGAACTTCTTTGTCACACCATCTTTCCCCAAAATATGAACATAACAAAAAGGAACTTTTTTTTTCTTCTCTTCTAACAGCTTTTGTATGAAAGAAGAAGATTATATACTATCTTTACTCTTTTAAATTTCATAACATATCGGACATATGACCTTTGGAAATTGGATTGTCCCTTGATTTGGTACGACTTGATGAAAGGGTTAGAGATCTTTGTTTCTTTCTTTTCCACCTTATTTCATCGGGTTGAATTTGATGACGGTTGGAGATGCCTTTATCCACAATGCATTTCCAATGCCTAAATTGCAATGGCTTCTCTAATCATGGAAATTTTATTTGTATGTAGAATTGTGGAGAGTGTTGGAGAGGGAGTGACAGAGCTTGCACCAGGAGACCATGTGCTGCCAGTGTTCACTGGTGAATGCAAAGAATGTGCTCACTGTAAGTCCGAAGAAAGCAACATGTGTGACCTCCTCAGGATTAACACTGATAGGGGAGTCATGATCCATGACGGAAAATCAAGATTCTCTATCGGTGGAAAACCTATTTTCCATTTTGTTGGAACATCCACCTTCAGCGAGTACACAGTTGTCCATGTTGGTTGTGTTGCCAAGATCAACCCGCTTGCTCCTCTTGACAAAGTCTGTGTTCTTAGCTGTGGAATCTCAACAGGTACTAGACAATGATAGCCTGATTTTAAAAATCTGTTTGGCAATGTTTACATTTTTCGTTGTTTGTCTTTTGAATGGAAGATTCGACAAAACACTCGTAGTTAAGTTGTCCACATTGTTTTGCATAAAAGAATTTTCCCAAAAATATTGAAATCTTTGTGGCATTACTAAAAATTATGCACGTGAAAAGTTAAAACTGTTGCCAAACAAGTTTTTCTTGTTGTTTTTTTTTTGTTTTGACCACAAAAGAGTTCTAAGAAATGACAATAAGCAAAAGTTCTGCCTGATGCCATTTCTGATAAACAAGCTTTTGCTTTTTTGTTTGGTTAGGCTTTGGTGCTACCGTAAATGTTGCAAAACCAACAAAGGGATCAACGGTGGCAGTTTTTGGGTTGGGAGCAGTAGGCCTTGCAGTGAGTATCTCTAATTGCCATATGTGTACTTTGTTGCCTGTTAGGTAGCATTATATGATCTCGATAATTTCGTTTGATAGGCGGCAGAAGGAGCCAGAGTTTCCGGTGCTTCAAGGATTATTGGTGTGGATTTGAATCCAAACAGATTTCAGCAAGGTTGGTGCTCTTATTAACGGTTTGATTTATATTTGCACTACCTGCAACAATCTGAAACAATTTTCTTGTCATAAATCACTGTAGCTTATCTTGATTCCATTAAGATTTACTACATGTGATTAATCCAAAGTAGTTACATAACTGTCCCAAAAGTTGATTTCATTTGGAACACCAGCCACAGCCAATTTCATGTCCAACTGCATCTAATTCTATCTAGAAGCTATTTTCCAAGCATAAGCGGCGTAGGCCACAATCATTGTGATTTTTAGACCTTGGTTTCTAACATGGCCGTTATTTATTTATTTATTTTTTTAACAGCAAAGCAGTTTGGTGTGACAGAGTTTGTGAACCCTAAAGAATATAACAAACCAGTTCAAGAGGTACTTTTCTGCACTTCTACTTTTCAATATTAGCCATTCCCTTGCATTTTTCAGTACTTTGGTCAAGTTTCTTAGGTTCACGACTTTCTCTTCAGGTCTTAGCTGAGATGACTGATGGAGGAGTCGACAGAAGCATCGAGTGCACTGGACACATTGATGCTATGATTTCTGCATTCGAATGTGTCCATGATGTAAGTTTTCCCAAATCTTGGATCTTCCATTATCTATGCCAAAGTTTACGGAGAGGATCGGTTTGGCGTTCTCCCCGGTTTTGGATTCTTGTAACATTACTGTATAAATGCTTCAATGTTCTGCTATTTTCTCTTCTTTGTCTGATTTTCGCACTGCTTTAAATTTGTTTGTGAACGGTTCAGAGGTTTGGATTCATGACGTACACCTTGTATATGTGAATATCTGTAATATTCATTCTATAGCTGACATAAGTACAAACTTACCATAACAGGGCTGGGGTGTAGCTGTTCTAGTGGGAGTCCCCCACAAAGATGCTGTATTCAAGACGCAACCTATGAATTTCCTAAATGAAAGGACACTCAAGGGAACCTTCTTTGGAAACTACAAACCCCGGTCAGACATTCCTGCTGTCGTAGAAAAATACATGAGCAAGGTGAATTTCGAAATGCCCACTTCGCTTTAAGGAAATCTATTATCCGTAAATTAGGCCTTAGTTGGTCCTAAATTTCTAATAACAATATTTGCAGGAACTTGAACTGGAGAAGTTCATCACTCATGAAGTCCCTTTCTCGGAGATCAACAAGGCCTTCGACTACATGCTCAAAGGGGAAAGCATAAGATGCATTATCCGCATGGAGCATTAGAATGAAAGGGAATCCGTGGTAGCCGATGCAATAGATTTATCAATCTTTTGACATATTGCTAATAAAAAGCTGTTGTCCTGCTGCTTGCGGGCATATCTAATAGAGTTATCAATCTTTTGAAATATTGCTACTAAAATTTGTTGTCCTGCTGCTTGCGGGCATATCTAATAGAGTTCTCAATCTTTTGAAATATTGCTAATAAAAATCTGTTGTCCTGCTGCTTGCGGGCATATCTACGTCTGGGTTTTAATTTCCTCTAGGTGTTTCTATGGTTTCTTTACTTTGTTTTATTTTGCTTTGACATGTAATCAAAGAGAATGCTAGGAATTTATTTTATGGTCTGGCCTCTGATAATCTGTTTATGCAAATTAAAAACGAAGGCATAGCCCAACAGCAAAGCTTTCCGTCGGCATCCGTGATGGTGCTTCGAGTCACACAAAATAGTCCAACCAAATGGGAATAAGGTTGCACACATTGTTACCTATCAATAAAAAGTAGTATAACATTCAGAACCCAAAGGGATTACTATTTACAACTGGGAAAATGCCCTAACTTATGCTTACACCTTAGCTGCCAAACACGGGATGCCTGTTTGGCACACTCCGTATGCATTCTGGTAGGTGACAAGCAAAGCAATCGGCCAGTTGGTGAAGTAGATGAAACACAGAAAGCCTTACACCGACGAGCTCCACAATTCGTCCTCGACTATGCAGAAAAAATCACAAGAGAAGCAAGGTCAACAGGGTAGGCACGTTTGACCACATTTCTGGAGTACTACATGTTAATGGAACTCCCAAGTATTTGGCTGGAAACCACTGAATCAATGGGAAACCATCACAAAAAACACATATTCCCAAGTATATTGGTAGTGTCATAACTAGGATCCCGTGTTAGAAATGATACCCCGTCTATGGGAAAGATAAATTCCTAAAACGACGAGAACCAACACAAGGGCTGAAGCAGAGGGAGAGAATTGTCCAAATGCTATTATTTACAACTACGGCCCACTAACGTACCCTTTTTGTAATCTCTCTACATCCAATTGCTTTTCTGGGTTGGGCTTTCCCGGACCCATCTCAAACGATCCATCAGTATTAGCTTTCGCGGTAAATAGCATATAAGATCAGCTGAACCACTCTGAACGCGCTCCAAAACCAGTTAGGCACCTGCATAACCAGCAATGTATATATTCACATAACAACCAACAGGTATGGACTTTTGTATGAGACAAGCTCTTATGGCATAATCAAACAAGAAGTTCACCGGCTTAATAAGACGTAAAGGAATGTTTGTCCATTTATGCTTTGAATTTGGAAAACATGTTTTTGCTCGGTGCAGACTGGAGACTGAGAGGATGGCTGGAGGTGGTAGAAAGGGAGGAGAACAGAAAATGTGTTGGAATTGAAAGTATTGTCTACCAAACAAGCCAAAGCTTGAAATGTAGTAATGCAAAAAGAAACTAGCAGTCTGCGGGGTTATAGTAGCAGACATTCTTCGTCATTTAGTTGGGTTTTCGAGTGCGGATACGGCTTTTGTGAAGCAGAGCGGCAATGGGGCAGCCCATAAAGAGGTCCTATTTTCTCTACATGGCAGTTTAGGCCTCCTTTGTGGCTTCTATGTCCTCTTCAAGGGGATGGATGCCCATTTTGATTTATGCGGCTTATGATTATTAACAAAATGAGTTCTATCGTTAGACAAAAAAAAAAAAAAAAGAGTAATTTTTTACTGTCTACAGTTATTATGCCCCAAAATGGATATGCTGCTTCACAAGCGCAATGCCATTTCCAGCGCCTCAGTTCCCTCCATTTTCATTTAGATTTCACCGACTAACTTTCAAATAAACTACATTTCATAAATTGAAGTAAAAGTTACAATTTTAACATAAATAAAATACAAATGCCATCACTTTATTTCTTCACATTTCCTAAGCATTCTTGAGGCTCCTTGTTGGACAAATCCATATGCACTATTAATCTTCACTTTCTTTCTCGTTTCTCTTCACATCTCTCTCTTCTCAAGTTCAGCTTGCATGGCTTGTATTTTCTTTCATCCATTTCTGCATTTCTAGCTGCTTTAACACCTGCAATCGTGTTAAATTGCTCCACCCAATTAATAAATAGGGTATGATCAACTTCGATTATCCTTTTAACTAAAGTTTTCTTTTAACTGATGGGCCAACTTTGCGTTTGGTGTGCTCTTCTAATATTAGTGGACACATTGTAATTTCTCTCCTAGTATTTTCTAAACAAAATGGCCCAACAATTTGGACCTATACACACACATATATAATCTGCGACATAATATCACTTGTTACTTTATGATTTAGCAAATACTCCTTCCATCCCTTTTTACGTGTAGAGCCTAGTAATTCTAACTTATTGAGCTGACGAAGACCTCTGAACTGAGGGTTCGGATCATTAGCCCTTTCTGTTGGAAAAATATTATAGGATATAATGTTTTTTATTTAGTGTGTGAATGTGAATTGACTTGATTTGAAATCATGGCTTTGTTCTCTTTCCTTTTTCTCCCCTTTCAATTTTTTTTTTTCAAAAAGATTCTTTCTATTCAAAAAAATTCCCTCTCCACTCATTACCTTATTATTAATTTCTCTCTCTATCTCTCTCTAATCATTATCTCATTATTCTCATTTTCAAAAACTCAACCAAACACTATCTCAAAAATTCTTCTCAAAAATTTCTTTTCAAAACCCATCCAAACACAGCCCATGTCTTTTCAGTGACACATGTTCACCACGAACAGATACGCCTTTTGTGAACAGATGTGTCTCTCTTCCCTGGTAACTATCTATTCATATATATATATGACATCCATCATTCATTTTATGGGGTTGATTTTTCATATGATTTGGTTGAGTAGGAGTCCTTTCACAAAAGAGAGCACAAACACAAATTTAGTTCTGTTCGTCAGGCCCTCCAATTGTAGTTTGTCAGGCCGTCCACTGATGGTGGTAGCTTGGTAGGTAGGGTGCTTCACATTTCCAGAGGAGACTCGATTTCAAGTCTTGCCAGTGGCAAGGCATACTTATGCTCACTTGTACCTAGGTGGTACCATGGTGACGGCCTTGTCCTTATGGACAATAGTTATGGCTCGAACATGACATTCCACTGGCGGGTTGGGAGTCCCTATGGTCATGCCTAAGGGGATTGCTACGTTGGTTGCTCCCTCCCACCCTTTATCGGATAAAAATAAAAATGTAGTATTGCTTTGAGGGAATTCCGATCAAGTAGTGTTGACTATTGAGAGAGTCATCCAATGCAAACCGTAAGTACTGTAGCGAAGGCGAAATGTGTTATGTAAGTG
This sequence comes from Vaccinium darrowii, assembly GCA_020921065.1. Taxonomy (NCBI): domain Eukaryota; kingdom Viridiplantae; phylum Streptophyta; class Magnoliopsida; order Ericales; family Ericaceae; genus Vaccinium; species Vaccinium darrowii. Next base: position 28,685,096 of record CM037152.1, read on the forward strand.
TCACACTCGTTTTACCCATTAACTTTCAAAGTGATAAATTAATAACTATATAAATTTTTACCCATTAACTGATCAAAATTTAATACTTATTAAGGAATAACTCAAATTGGAATACTAGACTTTGGGATCACGATGGGAGTGCTGTTTTACGAGCAATTTGCAAGTATGTTTTTATGGTCTTCTTAAACAAGGAATTTTTCAATAAAATGCAAGAAAACAAGTTTCTAAAGTCATTGAGGGGAAAAAATTCTGGAAAATAGTAGCATTATGGATACAACAGTAAAAAATCAACTAAAAAACAGGGTAAATCGTTGTGGAAAATAATACTCCTCCCCAACCCTCCACTACCTTTTTAGAAAGCAACGTCAAAAGGGTCTTCTTTGTCACTGTTTGGGATAATATTCCTTTTGAATTTGCAGTTTCATGCTTCCTTGGTTCCTCCAATGATTTCCATGTCAATTGGATCTCATCTTTTCAATGACTTTTGAGTAATTAGGCCATCTACAGCCCTTCCACTTTTTTATACCAAATTTAAATTAAAAAATTGATCAAAAGTTTGATTTTATATTGAAGACTCCAATGTTTGTCATTCAAATTTTCATCAAATCATTGATTGTCTACTACCATGTCTTTGACTTGACCTATGCCCGACCTCAAGTTGGTCTACTTTCGCAGTATGTGCCTTAAGAGCCAGCCGATACATGTGCACGTGATAAGTGTCGAAATGTATACATTTAGGCTGCCTAATATACATTTGCTATGTCCTTTATTATTATCATTTGATGTCTTTTATTGTGTTTTTGTGATTTTAGTTTCCAGGAGCAGGATACTGCATTTGGCCTTAAATCAAGAGAATTGCGTGTCACGTGAGCGAGTAGCACTAGATCATTTTTCTAGCCCACCATCCGAATCACCATCCCTCTGATCGAACTTCACCAATATGGATCACCATTTGGCAATTGTTTATTCTAAAGGATTCCATGGTTATTATTCTAATGTTTAGTGGGGGAATAATTTCCCAAAAAGAAAGGTTGGTGGAAGACCACCACTGGGAATTGAGGAAATGGAATTTTAATTGCGGAGTCCGGATGATATCTTGTTTCGCTCTACGAAACACATGCCAAGCACAAAAATTACAAGATTTATACCGTTTTGTTCCCGGAATTAAAATAAGAAGTTTGACTGTTTCTGCGCCCTAATCGGACTCTGTTTCGAACATCAGTCGAGAGCGTCTTGTGTGTGCGCCACACCGAATCATCTTTCTCTCCATGCCTGCCGTCCATTTACTTCACTGAGATTCAAATATTCAAATCATGGGGAGAATTGCATTGCCTTTAACAGGATGGCATGTCAGATTTTGGCCCAAGGTGCAGACTTTTGCAGCAATGCTCCCCATTTGTTTATTGAAGTCACCCATTTTGTTTTGCTTAAAGAGGAGGGCAGACCCCTTTGAGAGAAGAACCGAACAGTCCGAAAGAAAAGAAGAGAATACTCCTTTCTCATTTTCAGCAAAAACCTAGAAGCTCCACTGCCATTTTCATGGCTCTGATCAGTGTCTCCATGGCCAACTAAATCCTTTCTTAGGGTGTCGGTAAGCCCTAACTTTGTAAATATGGTTTGTTTTCTTTTGTAATTTTATTTTGTGGCTAGATCAATTAAATGTGGTGATTGTATAATCCAGACTTTGATTCAAATAAATTTCATTGTAAAATTCAGTGTTTGTTGTATTTATTTTCTGTGATTATAAATACAACGGTTATGCAATTGTTTTCAAGCTACCAAATATTAAGTGAGTTAAAATTATGCCTTGCTTGAGATGAGACGGGCTGTGCCTATGATCTTAGTTTAGCGTAGACAGGCCGTGCCCATCCAAGATGGTTTATTTTTGGCTCACTTCTATTTGAATTTCTAGACGATAGTACTTCGGCTTGTAGCCAGGAGTACATCACTACCACATTAATTGGTGTAGTTACGAGATTGTTACAAAGTTTGTAGACCATTGAATGCAAAGTTAGTGGTGAAACCAGTACCCTAAGCTTCCTCTCATTCACTAAAAAACAGTAAATTTAAATTCTCTTTTAATTTAATTAGCTCTAAATTGAAGTCACAAAATCCTCACCTTTAAGTTACTTTGAAAATCAGTTTTAAAATTTGAAAGTAACACTTAGTCCCTGTGGTTCGACACCCGTACGCCCATTTTACTACTAAATCCATTTTACGCATTTTACGGGTTATAATAATTTTGATTTTGACACGATCAGCACGCGTCTAGAAGTTGGTAATTTTGATATACTCCTATATCTTGTGATATAATCTTGTAATGTCTTCGGGCCTTTGCCTTTCGTCAAACATTTATGCACATTTATTCCCCTTTCTAAAATGGATTTATTCCTCAGCACATCATACTTCAAAGAAAAAAGAGAAAGCATGCATAGAGCATAGTGCTAGAAAAGAAATTCTGCAATGTTCAGTGTTCAATGTCCTGTAATGAGGTTGGAATTTGCTCATGATTATCACCTTCCAAATTCTACAGAATCCTACATTAATATCTTCTAATATGACAGTCTTATTCCATGCGTTGTGGATTCTGACACATTGTAGAATCTAAGTAAAGGAGAGGATCTATTAGGTCACTACCCAAATATTTCTTTGCCACACTAATTGGTTTTTTGGTGGCATGCATAGAGAGTGTACCGCGTATTAATTCTAGAAAAGTATAAATTCAATGAATCATTGAAACAAAAAGGCTGTGAAAACAGCTACAGACTCCGAATCGAATTCCTCGGAGGGGTGTCCACAACAGCAATGCTATATACCCATAAACAGTACCCATAAATTGTTCAGAATTTGAAATTAGTGGTTCAGATTCACTCATATAAGCAACTGATTTCAAATTCTTGTGAAAAGGGCTAGGGGAAGGGCTGTAGCAATCCAAGTGCAAGCAAGCTGGCTAGGACACCCTGCATTATCAAAAAAAAGAAAGGTTTCCTTTTTTATACGACTCATGTCGTGAAGGCGGTGTTATATAGGAGTTTGAACATGGGTTGAATGATGATCTATGATGAATCTGAAGCCATGGATAATAGATACATACATTACAACAGATGGAGCAATAAGGGAGAATTGGAGGCATGAGGTAGAAGATAGAGTAATGCGATTTGATGTTCTAAATTACCCACCTTAATTTGCTGCATTATTTGATTATGAATACTAATTACGGTTCTGATAAAGTTGTCATACGAAAATAATCGCGCATTGAAAGCCACATGATAAATAGCATGAAATAATTACTCCTTTCTTTGATCCAGTGTCCAGTACGGCACAAACGCACGATAGGGTTGTAGTGCACCTCGGTTGGACTATTCAAAATCTCATCATCATGATCATGACTGTTCATTTCATAGAGGTCGTGGAGCATGTTGTTCATTCAAAACATCAGATCTTCAGATATTGACAACCAAGTGATCGACATAGATTTGTCTTGTCGTTCATTGTCTATCAGGTTTTCAAGAAACAAATATTGTCAGATCAATCTAAACTTTGTACAACTAAGGTTTTTAAGATCCAACAAGTTACCCTACAATCCATACTTCTTAAACCTTGTGAGGAATGGTTTTCGTATGGTTTACAAAAACCGGTTGATCAATCAGTTGGTGTATCTTTGTAGAACAGAACTAAACCCAGATGTTCTTGTCACGCAATATAAAGGGGTGGAAGATTTTGTGTTGCAGTCACTATCTTATCGCACAATCATGAGACCACGTACCAACTTTCTAGCTGTTGGATCCATGTCGCGCACAGTGGCCAGTGTGGGCACAGGTCCACACTGGATTTTGGGGAATTTTTTTTTTTTTAACATTCGCAAAAATAAATATATTACAGGTTCAACTAGAATATCATTTTTTAAAAAAGATAACTTATTTAGTGTTTTTGGAGTGTCAATACATGGTGTCACAGTACCCTTTTTCTCTATATATTTATGTGGGAATCAATAATCAACGTATGTGTGTCACCTAAAAATGTGATAGAAAAGAGTGTTAGGATACCAAGTGGGGATGCCCCAGGATGAATTACTTATAAGCTTGCAATCTCAATTCACCAATTTTTGCCTCGAAACGATCTTGTGTTACAAAATGATGATTATTATGATAAATGCAAGTCAAGCGAGAGTTCTTTTTACATTTGCACTTATTTCTCTTCTTAAATCTTCAATAACTCCTCTCTTTTATGTTGAAGACAATTCGTTGAGAACTAAAAATTAAATTATTTTACTTATAAAAAACAGGAAATTGTCTAAAACATAAAATTATTTTTTATTTTTCTTCATAGCTATTTTATTTGATGTAATAGTTAAATAATTTTGAAATTGGAATATATGTTGAAGAAAAGTTTAAAAGAAAATCAAGGCATGTTTGCTTCTTAAAAAGGAGAGATTTTTCCCCACAACAAAGAGGTGTGTATGGATTGACAGGATTGTGCCATCACTCATACAAAATTCTGGCTACACCAATTGTCGCGCATATATAGAAAATAAGACGAACAAATCTTTCACGACTCCGAAATGGGCATTTCCTTTTCACGTATCTCACGATTCTCGCTTGAGATGATTTTCAAAAAGGCAAGGAAAAAAAGTGGGCTCTGTCCCGCATCGATCCTACATGCAGGGGCCGCCCACCTCTTGATGTCTTGCTGAGGTCCAAGATAAACTAGTACAGACATATGCACATATATGCCTATGCTGATATTAGGGGAGATGAAAACCTGGCCTTCTGAATGAGCAGTGCCATTGGCATGAAAATTTACATTCTATATCTGCAATTTAGCACCAATTATACGACTTTGTGCTCCAATGATGGCAATATGGTTGTAAAATGGCAAAGTTCTATAATCGGGTCTATAATTTGGAATCAATGATGGCTATGTTGGTAATCTGGTCTTCAAAAATGTTGATGGCGTCGTCTCCATAGAAAAATCTGGAACATTAAATTACATTCGAGGCACGTTGTAACAACGCTTTCCTAAAGACAGTATTTGCCCTCACCAATTCGAGTGAATTTGGTGTGCACTGGGTTAACATCAAATCCGCCTTCAAGATACAACGAAACCGAACTCTAAGTTCTTTCTGACTGCGTTTGCACAAACGAAGACAGACAAAACATCCGTTAAGAAATAATAAGAGAACCAAGAACTGACATTCAATTTCTCGAGAATAATTGAATATCAGTATGCCGAAAATTCTAAGAATAGAGTGTGTCGAGAGAGAGTAATTTGGTAAGGAATTTTCCGGTGTCCCGAATGACTTTACAAAGTGCCTATTTATATATCTACAGGTGTTTATATAAAATTAACCTATCCAGTAATTAATTGACACGTAATTGAGAATGTCAAACGTTGGCGGCTCATCGTTGATGAAAATTACTAGATAAATAGTTTATAAATATAATGATACGATGTCATATTAATATCCAATTTGATAGGCGATTATTGGCAGTTATAAGTCAAAGGATAAATAAGAAAATTGACTTCGAAGCCACACTTTTAATTGCTAAATGCATGAGTTACACGTGTAAACATACAAAACACGACAGTTGATAGTTGAAACACGTGGAACAAGTCGTGTAAGGCATTCCTTAAAATTAATCATATGATTTGTTAAGTAACCGTGCAGGTTCAAATTTGAAACTTTTGAAGGAAGATCAAAGTAATTAAGGTCAGATGCTTTTGGAGGGAAGAAACTGCTCGTTTGAAATGCAATGATGAAGTTCGAAATCAAGAGATCAAGCGTGAAGTTCAAATTACAAGCAGTGCTTATAAATAGAAGAAGTTAAAGAGTAAAAGCCCCCGGATAAATCTTCAACAAACAACACACAAAAATGATGCTTGGTTTGTTCATTGGCAAGTAGAAATATAGTTTTAGGAATTCGATTCAATTCGAAGTATATTAGGAAGTAGTTTAGGAAGTAGATGTTAGTTGTTCCTGTAACAATCAAGTGTTCGGTCCCAAAATCACCTTCTCCCTGAAATTACCAAAATATTCTTACTTGCCTTTTTGGCCAATTTACCCAAATAGAGTCAGTCAGGAAATGTTCTAGGGTCCATCTAGAACTTTTTCCCGTCCCGAAGTCAGCTCCATGTCAAAATTATTAAAATACCCCTACTTGTCTCCCTAGCCTATGTTTCCTGTCGGAGTCAATTAGGAAATGTCCTAGGCCCATTCATAACTTTTTTTGTTCTCAAAATCTGCTCCACATCAAAATTACCAAAATACCCTCTGACAAAATTGATCCGGAAGCTTCCCAGGGTCTGCCGACTACACTCTGTGGCCTCGACACTAAAATTTTCAACTTTTTACCAAAATACCCTTTAAGTTTCAAATACTCGTTTTTAGTCTCAAAATTCAGTCGGGAGATATCCTAAGTCTTGTCAGAGACCTTTCTTTAGCTCCGGGCGGCAACATTCAACTTTTTACTGAAAGATCTTCTGAGTATTCAACACTCGTTTTTACTCTTTGAAACTATACCGGAGATATCCCGGGGCTTGCTGGCTGCCAATTTTGCTTCGGTTGGGAATTTTCAACTTTTTCCTACAGACTTCTAAATAGTCTTTTGGTCTCATGTTCGGAATCGAAGCCCTTCAAAAACATTTCGGGATCACGCTTTAGCCTTCGAAGGCCCCGAACGACTAGTTTTCCAACTTTCTCCAGCAGAGTCCTGGTGACCTCTCAAACACATTTTGAACCTCAGAACCTTTGTGGAGTTACCTTGTTGGCTAAATTTCCTTGCAAGTCTAACTTCTCTAACTTTTTTTCTAGACTAGTGAGATCTAATTCTCCTTAGGCCGAAGATACGTTGGCAGCTTTGAGACCGAGCTCAATTCCAATTCTCAATTTCTGTTTTGTTTTTTGAATTGTGTGATGACATGATTCTCTTAAAGCCGATAGCCCTACGGCTGAACTCGATCAAAATCCTTCTTTTATTTAAATTTTCCTTTTATTAAATGTCTTTGCAAGAAATATATTTTCAGACAGAATATCATCTTTCTTCTTCTCATTACATGTATATCATCTTTTTATTGCTCTCACAAGTCTCATATCACTCATTTATTTTCAAAGAGTTTGTTCCGATTACCATAAGAGCAGGATATGGTGCTCCGGCTTCCTTGCACTTCACAGTGAATTACTGTACTCTTTCTTCTCTAAAATCACATACCAAACAAAAGCTTAGTCATTTATTTTAGAACAAAACCGGGGCTCTTCAACCCGAGATACCTTTTCTTTTCAAAATACTTGAATCGTCTTCGGATTATTCAAGGGGTGACTTGGCACACCTAAACTCCTTGACAGGTAGTGACTTTGAGTTATTTTTCTATCTATTAAATATGTTTTTAAAAAGTTCAACTCAGGTCACAACTCTAAAACCTGTGGTTTATAAAACCACGTTGCTTTCAATATCATTTGGATCACTCGACCATAGCCCTTTACCTATTGGTCGAAATCCTGGGCGCGACACAAAAGTGGGTGTATTTTTCGTCAAATAGCATTTTGGTGATGCACGTGAAAACAATGACTTATTTTCGCACTATTGACAATTATCAAAAATACCGATAATACCGCCTAAACAATAGTGAAACTCCTTAATGGGTAACAACTCGATCGTGTACTTTAAAGTTCAAGTGAATTTCCTTGGTTGGTCCCCAGATCATTGAAGAATTTTCCAATTGTGTAATTCGTCCAAACAAATTTGGCATGCACAAAATTTACTTTATGGTACATTCCTAGTAGCTTGAGCGAATCACATACCTACCACCTTTATGAAAAAATGAATTAATTCTCCAAAAGAAGATGGGATTCAGTCCACATCTATCAAAGTCTGTTGATCTGGATTTTAAATAAACGATAATGTGTCGAAATTGTCCTAAAAATCCCTAACTTTTTATGGTCTCAATAAAAATCTCACATGCACGTTTACTCAAGTATCTACACTACATATAAAATGAGGAGCCGATGGCAATGGTGGACACAGGATTACGAATTTGACCTATTTTGCGGGAACCACTCAGTAGTTTTACTAAAAAATTCAAAAGTTTACTTAAAAGTAGAAAGAAAATTAGGCAGAGTGTGTAACGCGCATATTCGAGTCCTGAAATAAAGACAAGAAAAAGATGCACAAAATATATTTTTATTGATTTGAATTGAATAAGGGGAGGGGGTACATTCCTCTACTAAATGCTCTTTTACAAGAAAAAGAACAAACACCACTGATTCGATCTCCGATTAAAGTTGAAATCCAACTGCTGTAAGCTAGTTGTTGAATGGAACTGGTTGAGGTTCTTCAAATCTTCGAGTTTGACAAGGTTGAAGAAGGCAAAGCTTGATTGATGGCTTGAATGGCTTTATCTCGAACAAATGATGAACTTGAGTAAGCTCCACATGATTAAACACGAAGCATGTTGTTGTGCAGACGAAACGACACTTAGCTTACGTACCCGTTGATTCTCAACAAGAGCTTGAAAAAGGAATTTGAGAAGAACTTTGAGAGAGCTCAGAGAATGCTTGAGAGCACTCTTGGATTTCTCTTTGCCCAAAAGTCTCTTTCTCCTTCATGTGAGCCTCTATTTACAGGCAAATGAGAGGTGTTCTAAATATGGTAAGATCTCTAGAGGATATCTTTATTTCCTTTAAGAGAAGATATTTGATTCTTCTCTCCTAAGTCAATGTAAATAATAATATATAAATATGTTGATATTCCCTCCGTCTCTTTTTAAGTGTGTTGCTTCGTAAATCTAACTTATTAAAGAAACATCATCATTACACCTTTACATCAACTTTTACCATTACTTCCAAAATTGTCTTCCACTTTTAATCATTAACTCTTTGTTCATTAACTTTTTAAAAGGGGAAAACAATAATTGTACAAACTTTTATCAATTAACTTTTCAAAATAGACACTTATTAAGAGACAGTTCAAAATAGAAAGTTAAACAGTATAAAAGGGACGAAGAGAATATTATTCTTTCCACCAAGAAAAATTTGACTGGGCCCCTATATCTGGCGTTGGCCTAAACTTATGACCCAGTTTGCCTGCTAAGTCAGTCCATCCTCTTTTGTTCATGCCCATGATTGAACCCTTATTTTCGTCAGCCCATTTCAACTAACTAAAATAGCCCACCTTATTTTGGTCTTTACCGTTTCTCAAATGGATTGAGCCCAATAAATTTGGTGAACCCGTAAAGCTTTGACCATCTTTTGATTTCAATTAATCAAGACAATTTTATTTGGCTCAATTAATTATATGGGAATTTATTCGTATTAAAATTTCAGTGTCTATAGAGTGCAAGGACCAAATACCCCGGCACACCCCATTCCGCCCCTGGCTGATGGAATCTCCCGACATGAAAAAGTCATTATCCAATTTCCTTACTTAGGCCCTGTTTGGCCGCCAGTTTTTTTCATTTTCCCATTCCCATTTTCGTGTTCTGAGTGTTTGGGCGACTGTCCCTAAAACTCATTCTGGCAAAACTGTTTTTCCAATTTCGTCTTTCCAGGCCAGAAGTAAGAAAGAGCTGGGGACCTCCTTTTCCATTTCTCATTCTCATTTTGATTTCCCTCTCCTTTCTCTCTCCCATTCCTACCCCTCACCCCTTGTTCTTCAAGCGTAGTTTCATATCGTAGAAAGTAGAAACCCAGATATGGAAAAACTATGCTCGATGCATCAGGACTGCAAGTCTGCAATTGGTAAAACCCAATTGCTTCCCACTTCATTTGATTTACACCAACCAGTGCTCAGATCCATCGCCTACCTTTTGATTTATACCAACCAGTGCAATTGGTGAAACCCAATCAATTGGTGAAACCAAGTCTGCAATTGGTGAAACCCAACCCATCGCAATTACTAAACCAAGTCTGCAATTGATGAAACCCAATCCATCGTCTACCCTTCGATTTATTACACAAACAAGTGCTTGGATCTGATTGATAAATAATTTGCTTAAGAAAAGGTTTAAATTGAGAGAGAGAGAGAGCCCAAGGATATTCTGATATTTTCGAAGGGAAGAGAGAGAAGCAATTGGGTTTTCTCAAACAAAACGAGAACCTTTTTACGTTTTGACTAGATTATACATTTAAAAAGTGGAAAATAAATAAACAAATTTGCAAAAAATACCAAAGACGGAAAAACACGCATGGCAAAAAAACAAAAGGTCCATCTAATAATATTTTCCATAAAAAAAAAAGCCTCAAATCTCAAGGTTTTCTTTAACAAAAAAATTTCCAACCATAATTTCCAAAAAAAAAAAAAAATCTTGTTGTGGCCAATGATTTCCCAAAGATGCATTGTCACGCCCCGCCCCGCAAATGGCACCCGTGGTGGGTCCGAAACGGTGCGGCCACGTGGCATTCCAACACAAGACTCAACATCAGCTTAATAAACTCTTATAATAACAACACAGCGGAAGACTTCTTCACATAAACAAAAGTGCCAACGTTAAATCACTAACTCAACACCCACAACTGTCTACTCAGAAACAACTTAAGCTTTACATAAACTCAAAATGCTTTATATTACAAACCATAAAAGCACTAGATGACAACATGTCCAAAAATCCACTCGACACCAACTTCATAACCCAACGCTGACCGGTAGTGGACCCCCTCTACAGCTCCTGCTATCTAGAAAACCATAAAGGAAATCCAGAGTGTGTGAGACATAGATATGCTCAACAAAATACAACCAAATCAACATGCCAAAACACAACAACGTTATACATCAACTAAACCATCATTCAAAACACAACATCATTATACAACAACTTTCTGCCACATCCTATGTATCCTAGGTCACTGTGAGAGCACACCCCGCTCGTTGTCACCGGTAGCTAGCCGACACAACGTCCTCGCGGTGCAACCCAATCCACAACCCCTTCGCAGATACCATCTTTCACACACAATATACAATGTATCCTAGGTCACTGTGTAACTCAATCCACAGCCCCTTCGCAGATACCAACTTTCACGTACATCATACATGCATATCCACAGCTAAAACATCTATTAGCATGATATACATACATCTTCACAACAACACGCCACGTACATCCGTCTTTACAACAATACATCATCAGCAGCTAAAACATTTATTAGCATGATAACATCCATCTTCACAACAACACATCATCATCACATAATTTACATCCGTCTTCACAACAATACACCATCAACTCAGTTATATGTTATTGAACATAAATATATCAAACACACTCACCTTGATCTCCAGAGATAAAGGTAGATTTGATTATTGTATTCGGCATCCCGGATGTGCCCGTATCTGCCTCTGTACACGTATCCTCAATTAACTCAAAATCATACACAATCAATGGTAGACACTAATTAAGACCTTAGATAATCCCATGAATTTACGCTCAAACACAAGCAAGGTGCTCAACACACTTAGGACAACTCGACCCCTTTGCGGTCCACGAATTTATAGAATTAATCCACCCGTCCAAACATCCCAACATTTTAACCGTAGACCATAGACACAAGCAGAAACAACATACTAAAAACTCAGAATTTTCTAAGCTCTGCAACTATTTTTAATCAACCGTCATACTAGCCCAGAACCTGCTAAAACCTTCCCAAAACAAATTTTCCCCCAACTTCAAATTAAAAACTGCTATTACTGGGAAATAATCAAGCTACAAGGCCTATCAATTCTGAAAGCCTTACAAGTCTAGTTTCATAATCAAAAGACGGTGTACCAATCGGATACCTGAGCTAAAAGTTATAACCGTTTTCCCAAAGAGTGTCAGTGCTGTCTGCACAGACGCGAACCCGACAGCAGCTCGGTAAAACATTTTTCATATTTTCTGTACTTCTCATAAAATCACTAAAATTTAACACAAGGTCTAGAACTCATATGGGTACCTCCAGTTAAATTTCCAGAAAATCCCAAATTTGGGAACCATATCTTAAAATTCGCCAAAAACCATGGCAGATTGTATTCCATAAAACTGTCAGTGAACACCCTTACGTTTCTTCCACGAATTTTCGGAAAAACAGACCCCAATTCACTCTTATGAGATGCAAAACACCAAATTAATTTGCAAATACACAGCATAACTCAAGAATTCTGACACTAAACTCCAATCCGTACCTTAATTTGGGTTTTCCCCAATTTTCCGGTCCATCCTCCTTCTCCTTCCTCTATTTCTTCTTCTTTTCCTTCTTCTCTTCTTCCTCTGCCCACTTCTCCCTTTCTCTCCCTCTCTCTCTCTCTTCTCTGATTAATCTCCCACTCAAATGAAAAGAAAGAAGGAAAAACAAAAGAAAAGAAGAAAAAGAGAGAAAGAAGAGACGACTTAGGGGGTGGGGTAGGACCCACTCCCATAATTGAGAAATTTCCACTTCTAGCAGGCGGCTGGAACTCCCGCGACCGCGGAAACAAGCTCCGCTCCGACCGTGCAGTCCAGATTCGATCTCAGAAAATTCTAAAATTTTTATCATAGCCCAAATAAATTATTTTGAGACTACCCCCGGTCTCGGTTTATCCAATAACATTCTCGAAAAGTAAAATTAACAACCGTATGAATTTCCAGACCAAGACATCATCCCACCAATAATGCACCCCACACATGAAAAATTATTGGCTATAATCACACCACCACTCAAAATTGCGAATTAAATTCTAAATATCTGGAACGGGTATTACATGCATGTTCCCAATTTGTGTGAAAATGTCCAGTTAATTCCAATGGCATGGTTTATGGGTAGTTTGCCCCAACGGCATGGTTTTAAGGGTAAATTGGTAAAATTCAAACCAAAACTCATTTTCATCATTTTTCTCCCAAACACTACTACTTTTGCAAAATGCATTCTGCACATTTCTCCCAAACACTCCTGGCCATAATTCAAAAAGCCAAAAAGCCAAAAAACCAAAAATGAAAAGTTGAAAAGTTGGCTCCCAAACACCCTCTTAATGAAGGTGAGTGGTGGGAATCCTGAATCTATAAATACATAATGTAGTATAACAATATCGGGACCTAACACATTCTGTTTTATAGCATATAATGAACTAGTTATGTGGAATTCGCAACATTAAATTTGGATTCATTAAGTCACGAAATTTAACATGATGGTCAAAAAAAAAAAATTCGATGACGGAAACCGCATAAATAGTTACTGAACTAGATTGACAATACTAAAAAATGAATCCAGTATTATGGGACAAAACGTTAAAATCTAGATGGACAATGGAGATGAGGGCTTAGCCAAGTAGCAAACACGGTCCATGCCACCGAGGGTTCGGAGTTTTGGCCGAGGGACGTTGATATGACGGATGTTGACACCCAAATTTGGCCCGACCACTCGGGATTTCAACATTGAACGACACCAATTTCACTATATTTATCTCCGCGTCGCAACAAAAAATTTAGCTGTCTTTGGGTCGCAATCGGACACCGGCAGAGAGATCAATCAAAAGCATTGCGGAGCATTGTGTGTCACAGGAGCGTGCAACACTGGATCATTTTCCAGGCCAACTCTCCTGACCGAATTTTGCATAAACAATTCAAATGGCCATCATCAAATAAACAATTCAATTGTTTATGTGAGTGGAGGGCATTTAAAAAAGGAAAAGAAAGAAAGTGGCGTAACCACCACTGGGAAATACAAATGGAAAAAATATGGAGTCTGGATGATATCTTGTTTCGCCCCACGATTCACATGTCAAGTGCACAAATCACGTGCACCATACCATATTATTCCGGGCATTAAAACAAGAAGTTCGGCTGTTCCTGCGTCCCAATCGGACTCCGTTTTGAACATCAGTCGGGAGCATCACAGACCTGGTAGAGCAGTTGAGGAATCCCAGTGGAACAACAATTGAATTAATTATTCAATTTTCCCTTGCAATTGCCGACACATCAGTGGAGTAAATTTCATTGTTTAAACAATGAAATTAGGTGGATCAATATTCAAACAATCCCAGTGGGGATTTTCTTTGTTTATGCAAAAGGGAACCTCAGTGCAGCACCAAATTGGATTTTCCAAAGCTCGGTGGAGCTTTTGCCGACACCCCTTGTCAGTGAGGCAATTGTTTATTCCAAAGGCAAATTCAGTGGAGGAATTCGGCTCAGTGGATTCAACACCCAGTGTCACGTGTCAGCTTCCAGTGCATCTGATTATCTCCTGCTTCAATTTCAGCCGTTGATTTCCACCACATGCTTCCATGCGCGCGTCACACGGGATCATTTTCCTTTCTCACCCAGTCAGCCGGTCACCAAGCTTTGCACCTGGGTATCCTCACATGCCTATAAAAAGGCTGCCTTGCTGCATTCAAAAAGGAGGGGGAGGAGGCCAGAGGACGCCAGGAAAAGAAAAACCAAAGGAAGAAAGAAAGGAGAAAACCAGGGGGAGGAGGCCAGAGGACGCCAGGAAAAGAAAAACCAAAGGAAGAAAGAAAGGAGAAAACCAGAGAGAAGGGAGAGGACGCCAGGAAAAGAAAAACCCAAAGAAAGAAAAGAAAAGAAGGGAAGAAAAGAAAAGAAAAACTCTCATCTCTCATCCCTCTGTCAGTTCTCTCTCTCTCCCAATCACTCCAGAAAATCCAAACCCAGAACCTTTACTCTGTCTAAAACCAAAACCAGTCCAGAAAAATCAGAGCTTCAAGCTCAACAAAAATAAGCCTCTGCTTCTCCACATAAAAAGCCACAAAGCCTTTGCCTTAGTCCAAAGCCCACAAAAAAATCCAGTCCTCTCTTTTCAATTACAGTCCGACCGAGGTCTTGTAATTTGTATTTTCATACGCGACAACGTTAATATAGCTCGAAAATAGTGAAACCGAATTCGGCACTTTTTCAAGTTATATTTTCGTCTAGCCTATACATTCCAATCAATTGCCACCAAAGGTGAGGAAGATGTAATTTTGCACAGGGGGTTTATTCCCCCTTTCAATTTCAATGTTCAAGAAAACAGTCATTCAATATCCTTCTTTTTTTTATTTATGTAAATAAATATATTGTTAACGGAACCTCAAGGTAGCCTGTGACCGATTGATGACGATTTTCAAAGTAGTCTACAAATCGAGTCCCGGTGATAAAGGATTCCGCTCTATTAAAAATCAGAAATAGGATTTGCAATTGGTCGGTTTCCCCTGGCGAATCTTATTTCTAGAAAAATAACAAAATCAATGCAATGAAAATCCATATGTCGAAATCCGATAACGCGAGACGTGGAAGGTGGGAATCCACCCGAAACATGCTCGGACCTTTAGATTGCGACATATGAATTTCAAAATAATTTTATTTCCTGTTTTCTTTCATTTTTATTTTGCCAAGGATAATTAATTGAAAGAGGCTAAAATTGAGAAGAGCGCTGAACAGATGACGTGGGGTGCCTAACACCTTCCCCACTCGCAGGAAATCCCCGAGCCCAACTCTGCGTTCGCAAACCAAAAAAAGAGAGTCAATTTCAACCCCGTTTGAAAGAAGAATTTGCTCAAATGGAAGAAATAAAAAAGAGAGTTAAAACCGTTTTCTTAAAGTTTGTCTTTGAAAAACAGTTTTAACGGGTGACCTGACACACCCGAATTCAATGTTAGGTGGCGACTCTGAAATTTTAATAAAAAGCGCGAGTCACAGCTGCAAACCTCATAATTCACAATCGTCGCATTTAAAAGTCATGATTTTGAAAACGTCGCCAAAATGCCCACCGAAGTGGAGCAGGCGAGCGGCCGGTAAAAATCGGGGCGCGACAACGGATGATGTCGAGGTTGAGGTAGTGTTAGATGACGTCAGCTGAAGTGGCGAAGCACTCATCACTCGCTCGCGTGCTAAGTCTGGTACGGACAGCGCGTGAGGGTCACAAGTAACGTAATGGGCAGGATTCCCTTTGCCTATAAAAGGGGAACTTGCTCAACTGTTGAAGGGTTCTTCTTCTTCTTCTCTCTCTCTCTCTCTCTCTCTCTCTCTCTAAAAACTACACACATCACATCTTTCACCGCCGGTGACTTACTAAACCGTCGGAGTGCCTTCCCGGACCCCCACCGTCTGAGCTAGGCGCTAATGTGGGTGTTACCTGTCCAGGTCCTCTTCTCATTCGAGCACGTTAGGTTTTAGGCGTGACCCATATCTTTCATCATCCTATCCACCCGTTCCAAAAGGTCCAAAGAGGTCTTTTGGAGAAGCAAACCCCACAATATCCAAACGTTTTAACAAGTATATGGTGAATGACATATATAGATTCGACCCCGATCCATGAGGTCTGCAAATTGGGAGTTTGAGGGAGTCCTTAGTAGAACGGGACTGATATATATATATATACGGGGCGGTTCCATGGACACAACGAATAACACAACATTTGACACAACAATAATCGGAGCCCCACGCTTATAATCGGACCCGTTCAAATTGTTTAAAATATGTTTTTAAGATTACCTGTAAAAAATCAACTCATATTCATTTGAATATCGGTAAAGGCTTGATCGGTTCATTCAAATTTATCTAGTAAAATCTGACAGAAATCAACTAAATGAATTGATCAAGCCCTTACCGATATCCAAATGAGTTAATTTTTTTACAGATAATCTTAAAACCATGTTTTAGATAAATTGAGCGGCTCCGATCATTCGTGTGGGGTTTAAAAAAAATAATTTGTGTCAAATGTTGTGTTATTCGTTGTGTTAACGGAACTGCCCCCGTATATATATATATATATATATATATATATATATATATATATATATATATATTGATAACTCAGTTGTACAATGCACTTTAGTCTACGTGCACCTCAATCAATTTTAGAAAACCAATTCCATCGTCTACTAGCAGGAGTATGTGGTGACAGGTAATAAGCAATCTAAGAGTAAAGGATAGAGAGAGAAAGAGTAACCCCTAGGAGAAGCTCAAATGGCAACAAGGATGAACCGTAAATCTAGATATCTTGACTTTGAAACTTGGTAACTTCTTGGGTTTTGAGACTCGCAAGAGAGAAATCTCTTGAGATAATTGCAGAGTGGATGGCCTTTTGATTGGACCAACCAGGGAGGGGCACTCTTAACCGTTGAGAAAAAAAGAAAAAGAGGAGAGTGACAGAGTGACTGACTTTTATGAAGCAGATACTTGCATTCATGAAGCTTTCTCTCCTCTCTGTTTCTATATAAACCAACCTCTCCTGTCAATACTCTGCCCTACTTCCCTTTCTTCAGACTTGAAAGAGTTTCTTGATCTGGGTTTTGGGTTTCAACTTCTAACTTTGGATTTTCTTTTGGGATTCTGCTCTTGTTCGGTGAAGTAGTAGTAGAAGACGAAAGAATTTGCAAGAAATGGGTCATGATGCTGTGCATTTCGTGTTTGGAGTCTTTGGTGGGTCTTTCAATAAAATTTGTTTTCCTTTTTCTCTATTCTTGTGTCAATTCATTACTAAACTCTCTTGTTTCGTTTTTATTTTCAGGAAATATTAATGGGTTGTTGCTGTTTTTGGCACCGACGTAAGCATCCCAATCAACTTCCCCCTAAAGAACTTCACAATTTCGTTTTATTGTTTCTTCAAGAAAGTGATCAAAATGCTTAATGAATAGAATTTAGTTCATCAATGGTACTAACTAAATATTGATTCCTGGGTAGGATTACGTTTATGAGGATAACAAAGAGCAAATCGACAGAGCAATTCTCTGGCATTCCGTACGTCATGACCTTGCTCAACTGCTTACTTTCTACTTGGTAACTTCTTCAAATTGCTGTCCTATATTCTTACATATATAGATACGCGTATGTACACGTATATGTATATCTAACTATACCCCTTAAGTTTCTTCGTCCACCCACCGCATGCATTTAGACCATGTACTAGTATTATTGGCACTCTCTTTTGTCGAGTTTTGATGAAATCTTTTGGATATCACTTGTCTTGCCAAAAGTAATTTACAAATTAATAAATCATGGCCAACCTCCCTCCCAAAAAAAGAAAAGAATTTCCTAAGTACGAAAAAATATGTGAGAAAAATAAATTTTCAGTGTGTATTTAATATGTCTTTAAGGTCCGATTCTTTTAATTCTTGGTACAACTCTGCCCTCACGACGCGAACTAAATAACAAATCTACCCTTGATGAATGGAACAGGTATGGCCTGCCTTTTGTTTCTAAAAACAACATGCTTGTGTCAACAATCAATGCCACAGGTGCAGCCATTGAGTCCATCTATGTTCTGATTTTCCTCATATATGCACCAAAGAAAGATAAGGGCAAGATCCTGGGGCTTCTCACGTTTGCGCTCTCCGTATTCGCGGCGGTTGCCTTTATTTCTGTTTTTTCCCTTCGTGGCAACAACAGGAAGCTCTTCTCCGGTTTTGCAGCCTGCGTCTTTTCCATCATCATGTATGCGTCACCTCTGTCAGTCATGGTAAGCTCTTAAAACACCGTTGTCTCCTCATTCAATGTGTTGAAGCTTTTTAGTTTCATTGTTCTCTGACCCGAAACAAGCTCAGATCAGTTCCATACAATCAGTTTGTATATGCTTATCTTGCGGAATTGCAGAGATTAACGAGCTTGTTAATGGGTTAAGCTTCTTAACAATTCTTTCCATTGAACTTGTTAATGGGATAATATCTCATATTTGAGAAACAAGTTTTGAAATTCGTAGACCGAAAAGGTTCATGAAACTTGGTGGATTGATTTTGCCCCCTAAACCTAAAACTCAAGTGTCTATTTTCCTTTTTCGCATATTTGTGGCAAAGGGTGATTAAAACCAGGGTCATATCTATTGGAATCTCAAGAACTAGTGTGCAGATTATAGTGATACAGAACAACAGAACATCTTCAAACTTCAGACCCCGTTTGTTTGAGGCAGTAATGGCTTTCTAATTAAGAAACTTTCAAAGAAATTTTGTTCAATTTATGCAACTGGAAATGGTGATGACCACTTAATTGTGCAGAGGACGGTGATCAAAATGAAAAGCGTGGAGTACATGCCGTTTTTTCTGTCACTGTTCGTGTTCTTATGTGGCACGTCCTGGTTCATATTTGGACTTCTGGGAAATGACCCTTTTGTTGCTGTAAGTATTACTAGTTCTGGTTTTGGTAATTTTTACAACTGAAATTAATTGGTCTCGAAATTGTAAGTACAGATATTCCGTTTTAAGTCATTTACATCAGTTCGAATTGTTGTGGATCATTGCTTCTCGCCTTTTCCTAATTACTGCTTCTTTTTAGCATCACTCTATTTCAAGCTTTGGCTTATTTGGTCACGCACAAAATGCATTTCACAGTACTTCATCTTCAAAACTATTAAGGGATTTTCTTTTGAAACACGTTTTGTTTCTCTCCTCCCTCTCCCTTTAGACATGGTATGTAACTCCATGTATTGTAAGTTTGATGAATACATCAATGACTATGCAGGTACCAAACGGGTTTGGATGCGTGTTGGGAGCCGTTCAGCTGATCTTATATGCAATTTACCGCGACAAGAAATGTGAAACCAAGAAAGTTAATGCTAACGGATCATTGGAGATGGGGATGGGAAAACCCGAGCCAGAGAAGCAATCCGGCCCACGACGATCACAAAACGGACAAGTCTAGGCGGCAGTTTATGTTCCTATTTCCCCTTCATCTCTCAGCTTCTACCCTTGTGTTCTTCCTCTTGGTTTTCAGAATGTAGCTCTCCCTTAGGTATATGTTTTGGGTTGGCCGGTTTTAATATAACTTTTTCTCGTGTTGTCCAGGTTATATAGCAACTCAAAAATAAAACTACCCCCGATATGGTCACTTTTGTAGCATTCTTAGTGTTCCCCACCAATGAGATTGCCAATGGATTTGGATATAGGTGATTTTTTGTGATGGTTTTCTTTTAATTCAGTGGTTGACAAATTTGAAAATTGCCGGTAATTCAAAGTTGTCAAGAGTTCGTTAGCCCACCTCTTCATGTTCTGGTCTCCATTTGACCCCTCTGCAATATGATGGCAAAACCTGAAATCCAATGCCATCTGGAAACCATGGTCCTGTTAAAATATGGATAGCACGGGAACATTTGCAGATGAGCTGAGAATTTTACTCGAGCTCGAGTCGAGCTTAGGTAATCTAGCTCGAGCTTGTGAGTGTTAAGATTTAGCGCAATTAGTATACCCGACCTGAGCTCGAGTTTAAAAAGAGGATTTTTAAACCTAAGTTCACAAAACCTAATCGTGTCCCATCCAAAATCTACCAAACAAAGCTTCGATTTTTTCCCTGTAAAAGTCAGACCAATACAATCGAACTTGTCTGTTGCATATGATGTTGCATCTATTAGGGGAATCACAAAGAGGCCCTTTTGGCCTATACCCAAATCCATTGTACTGGTATTTATCATTTCAGTATAGTTCCATCAATTCTCAAAGCCTGTGCTTATTTTTCACTGATTCACAATGGGAAGGCTTCGCACGCTGAATCAATGGCTGATATGTATCCTAATTCTGGTGATACTTCTTGTTTGAGTAAGATGTTCGAAGAAATGCTCAAGAGAAATGCTCTAACATGGAATGCGATGATAGGAGGGTATAGTGCATGGGAATATATATGATGCAGAACAAGTAGCGGCCCAATTCTACGATCAATTGGACCGGTCAAAGCCTAAGAGGTCCAAACAACTTTTAATTGAAAATTGCCAAATTCGGCAATTTATCGATGAGCCCGGAATAGGCCCAAACTTGGTGGGCTGAAGCAGAATCGCGTTACGATCAAAACTCACCACCCTAATCGTGACTGATGGTGGATTTCGGCCAAATTCAATCGTTTAGGCCTTCAATTTAGTAATTTTGTTATTTTAGGTAATAATTAGATTTCGAATTACTCTTAGCGTGTAATTCCGTTTACGTTGTTTCCAATTGGGAATATCTTATTTTTCTTTCTAGTTTTCAATTTTGGGAGTTTTCCCAATTTTCGGGATACTTTATTTTTAGGTAAGTTTTGCTAGGGTTTGCTAGTTTTCCTTATAAAAGGGCATGTAACCTCTATTATTAGGGAACTTTTTCAACAATATTATTTCTGAGATTTTCTCTCTCTCTTTCTTGTGGATTCAAGAATTCTCGTGGATTCGAGAACCTATTTTCGTTTGAACTAGTACGCAACTAGTTTCTCGTGAATTCCGCTGCGTCAATATAAGTGGCATCAGGTTTGTTTGAACGGATGGGAGAAGGCCTGCAGTGACATGGATTAAAATGATTGATGGGTTTGCTAATAGGGGAATCAGAGTACAACACTACATGTGAAGTGGGTTTTACGTTATGAAATGGGGAATCAGAGTAGGTAGTGTGCAGTGAGGTTAATTAGGAGACCTAGTGAGTGAGTGAGGAATAGAGATGGAAGAAGATGGTTGAGTGTTGAGCTAGAATGGGTAGGTTTATGGAGGTTAGAACGTTTTAAATCATCAGCCAATAATGTTTTGTGAGTGTTGTATAACTTGAAGTGTGTGTATATTGTTGTTACATTTGCATATTAAATGAAGTATATTAATTAACCTAAACATTAAAACTAAGTTACGTACATTTGTTTCTTTGTTAAGTTAATAACGTAATCATTAACTTATGTTCATTTAGTGTTTAACGTTGTTAGGTTATGAATACATGCATCAATTTGTGAGTTTATTTGAGAGCTATATAAAGGTTCTCCTGCAGACTCCTTAGTGATATAAGTAAGGAACAATAAGTTCTCTATTGAGATACTTTCTCTATATACTTATATTTTTGTGGGCAAAGAAAGGTGTTTCTTTGGTGGAGCTTTGGGCTCGCACACTTATGCAGAGTGTGTAAGAGCCACACAACCTGATGTTGGGCTGTTGTATCCTGGGGGAGAATAGCTAGTAGTCTGCTGCATCGGTTATTGGGAACTTACCCACCGCAGAGGCTATATCTCCTTAAAGAAAGCGAGATACCCGTGCCTCAGCCTATTCTGGTGTTGTGCTTATTAATTTATTTTATTATCTGTGGTAATTACACCAACAAATTTAAGGAGATAATAGCATGGAGCAAGCACCAAAAAAGATCAATGACGGCACTGGCGACCTCAACAAGCCCTTTAGGTTCAAGGGAGCTCATTTCAAGAGATGGAAAGGAAAAGTCCTTTTCTACCTAAGCCTTCTCAAGGTGGCCTACACTCTCACAGAGAAAAATCCGAACAAAATCTCTGCCGAGGAGATGAATGAGGAAGAATATGAAGCTCATCTAGAGCAGGTGGAGCAGTACAACACAGATGAGTACAAGTGTTGATATTATCTCTTAAATTGCCTTGCTGATCATTTTTATGATTACTATGATACAACTTACACCTCTGCCAAGAAAATTTGGAAAGCTTTACAGAGCAAGTATGATACTGAAGAGGCAGGCGCGAAAAAATATGCGGCCAGCCGATTCTTTCGCTTCCAAATGGTAGATGGAAAATTAGTTGTGGAGCAAGCTCAAGATTTTCAGATGATAGTGGCAGAGATGGCGTCAGAAGGCATCAAGATTGGGGACAATCTTGTGGTGGCAGGCATTATTGACAAACTACCATCATCTTGGAAGGAATTCTAAAAAGGGATGCGCCACAAGCAAAAGGAGATTTCTTTGGAGACCTTGATCAGTCGCATCCGCGTGGAGGAGGGGGCTAGAAACCGTGATGCACAATTGACACAAGAAGGTATTGAACATTCCACAAAGGTGAATTATGTTTCTGCTAATAACCATAACTTACCCAACGGTCAGTTTCCTAAGAATGCTTATATGAAGCCATACAAAAAGACTTTTAAAAAACAGGGAAAACCTCATAACAAAGGATTTAAGAAATACTTGAACCAAGGACACCCTTTACAA
This sequence comes from Vaccinium darrowii, assembly GCA_020921065.1. NCBI lineage: Eukaryota > Viridiplantae > Streptophyta > Magnoliopsida > Ericales > Ericaceae > Vaccinium > Vaccinium darrowii. The sequence continues at coordinate 28,707,907 of CM037152.1, forward strand.
AATCAGCAAAATAGTGTATGTTTTGTCTGTGGCAAAAGTGGGCATCTTGCTCGAACTTGCAAATTTCGGAAACTTGGTCCTGTTCCCCAGGCTAATGTTACCGAGGGACCATATGTGGCAATGATTACAGACATTTTCATGGTTCATTATGTGGAAGGGTGGTGGGCAGACTTTGGTGCTAATAAGCACGTCTGCTATGACAAAACTTGGTTTAAAGTATATACTCCCTTTGATGAAGAGAAAACAGTTATGCTAGGTGACTCTAGCAAAACTAAAGTGTTGGGGAGTGGTGAGGTTGATTTGGAGTTTACCTCTGGACAAGTGTTAACATTAAAAGATGTTCTTTACACTCCGTCCATGAGGAAAAACCTAATGTCAAGTTATCTTTTGAACAAGGCTGGCTTCAAGCAAACTATGGAATCTGATTAGTATGTGATAACGAAAAAAGGAACATTTGTGGGTTAGGGTTATGCATGTGATGGAATGTTTAAGTTGAGTGTGGAAATTAATAAAGCATCGACAAGTTCTGTTTACATGCTTTCTACATTTAATTTCTGGCATGCTCGCTTGTGTCATATCAATAGTAGATATGTGGGAATCATGAGTGGTCTTGGATTAATTCCTAAATTGACAAAAAATTTTGAAAAATGTGAAAGTTGCAGTCAAGCAAAGATTACTAAGCGACCTCATAAAAGTGTTGAAAGAACTACCGAATTGTTAGAATTAATTCACACAGATTTATGTGAATTCGAAGGAATTTTAACCCATGGTGGAAATAGATATTTTATCACTTTTATTGATGATTTTTCAAAGTATACTTACGTATATTTGTTGAAACATAAAAGTGATGCTTTTGAGAAATTTAAAAAATTCCTTCTAGAGGTTGAAAACCAATTCGGTAAAAAGATAAAGAGAATCAGGAGTGATAGAGGTCGAGAGTATGTATCTTTTGGCTTTGACTCGTTTGCTCAGTCACTGGGAATTATCCATGAGATTACACCACCATATTCACCTCAATCAAATGGTGTTGCTGAACGGAAAAATAGAACATTGATTGATCTAACTAATGCCATGCTTATTGATTCAAGTGCCCCCTCAAATCTTTGGGGTGAGGCAATTTTGATTGCTTGTTATGTGTTGAATAGAGTACCACATAAGAAAACTAAACTGATACCTTTTGAGGTATGGAAGGGGTATAAGCCAAATTTGGGACATTTGAGAGTTTGGGGTTGTCTAGCTTTTGTAAGGCTTACAGACCCTAAAATACCAAAGTTGGGTGTAAGAGCTACCACCGGTGCTTTTCTAGGATATGCGGTAAATAGTACAGCCTATAAATTTTTAGATATTAAAAACAATATCTTTTTTGAATCAGGTGATGCTATTTTTCATGAAGATAAATCAGCTTTTAAATCAAGAAATAGTGGGGGTGAAGAATTTCCTGAAAATATTTTGTCTGAACCAAGTTCTTCTACTCCTCTTGTTCAAAGTCAAGTAAAAAGAGCTAGAGTTGAAAAAGATTTTGGCCCTGACTATCATGTTTTTAATGTAAATGATACTCCAATTTCTTTACAAGAAGCTTTATCGTCACCTGATGTTATATTTTGGAAAGAGGCTATAAATGATGAGATGGATTCACTAATTTCAAATAAAACATGGAAATTAGTAGATTTACCGCCGGGCTGTAAACCAATTGGGTGTAAATGGGTCCTTCGAAAAAAGTTTAAACCGGATGGATCTATTGATAAATATAAAGCAAGATTAGTTGCAAAAGGTTTTAAGCAACAAGCTGATCTTGACTTTTTTGACACATTTTCTCCAGTTACACGTGTTATATCCATTAGATTGCTAATTGCAGTGGCTGCAATTTGTGATTTAAAAATTCATCAAATGGATGTAAAAACAGCTTTTTTGAATGAAGACCTAAATGAGGAAATTTACATGGACCAACCTGAGGGCCTTGTGGAGCCCGGACTAGAAAGCAAGGTGTGTAAGCTAACTAAATCTCTCTATGGCTTAAAACAAGCTCCTAAGCAATGGCATGAAAAATTTGATTCCTGCATGATTGAGAATGGATACAAAATAAATGAAAGTGATAAGTGCATCTACTATAAATCACATGAAAATTCACATGTGATTATTAGTCTTTACGTAGATGATCTTTTGATATTTGGCTCTAATTTGCATATTATAAATGAGACGAAGAATATGCTTAATAGCCATTTTGATATGAAAGATCTTGGTGAAGCTAATTTTATTTTGGGTATAAAAATCACTAAAACAACTGAAGGCATTTCTCTTGACCAGTCGCATTATATTGAGAAAATTTTGCGAAAATATAACTATCTTGATTGCAAGCATGTTGTTACTCCTTTTGATGCTAGTGTACATCTTTTTCCTGTTAAAGATGATAAGGAGGTGATAAATCAAAAGGAATATGCTAGCATGATTGGTAGTTTGCGATATGCGACTGATTGTACTAGACCTGACATTGCTTATGCTGTTGGAGTACTGAGTAGGTTTACCAGCAAGCCAAGTATTGATCATTGGCATGCTATGGAAAGAGTAATGAGATATTTATCTGGTACCAGAACTCATGGTTTGTTTTATAAAAAATATCCTGCTGTACTTGAAGGGTACAGTGATGCCGATTGGAATACCTTGTTAGGTGATTCTCTCTCTACCACAGGTTTTATTTTTACCTTGGCAAGTGGTGCTATATGCTGGAAGTCGAAAAAACAAACAATTATTGCTAATTCTACTATGGAAGCTGAGCTTATAGCTTTGTCTTCAGCATGTGAGGAAGCGAATTGGTTAAGAGATTTATTGCATGAAATCCCTTGTTGGGAAAAACCAATTCCTCCTGTGTTAATCCGTTGTGATAGCACTGCTGCTATTGGTAGAGTAAAAAACCGTTACTACAACGGTAAATCCAGACCCATACGAAGAAAACACAATACTGTTAGATCCTATTTGAGTAGTGGGAGCATAAATGTGGATTATGTTAAATCTTGTGATAATCTTGCAGATCCATTAACCAAGGCCTTGGCAAGAGAAAGGGTTTGGAATACATCGAGGGGGATGGGGCTGAAGCCCGTAAACATTCAAGAATCACGTATGAGGATACCCAACCCGGGGACCAGCGATCCTGTAACTGGGTTCAATGGGACAAACGAATCATATGGTGATCGTTAAAGGATGCACTATTTTATTTTATGTCCATCCCTATGATGTAAGTGCATTCATCCTGTAATGACGGAGGGTTGAGTTGTTAAACTCTTAATGAAAATCTGTAGCTCGTATGAGTGGGATGTCAGAATTACAGGTGCATCCTTGACAGATTTCACCTATATAAGCGTGGAAGTGGGGCCGCTTCCTATGAGATTTGGGCTTAATCTAAAAAACGCTTATGAAAACTGGGATAAGCACAAGGCCGTAATGTGCTGGCTATTAAAGCTTATGTCAACACCTGAGTTGTTATGTGTGGGCAGCAACTCTTTATTTCCCCTAAGCAGTCATAGTTCAATGCTGAGCACACTACTGACTCTGGAGTAGAGGTTACTGTCTCACTGAGTGAAGGTTCAATGCAGAGCACACCTGTCATTATGCATAACAACTCTTCTTTGCCCGGTAATATATTTTTGGCGCCTATAGTGGGGGATTGTTGTTACATTTGCATATTAAATGAAGTATATTAATTAACCTAAACGTTAAAACTAAGTTACGTACATTTGTTTCTTTGTTAAGTTAATAACGTAATCATTAACTTATGTTCATTTAGTGTTTAACGTTGTTAGGTTATGAATACATGCATCAATTTGTGAGTTTATTTGAGAGCTATATAAAGGTTCTCCTGCAGACTCCTTAGTGATATAAGTAAGGAACAATAAGTTCTCTATTGAGATACTTTCTATATACTTATATTTTTGTGGGCAAAGAAAGGTGTTTCTTTGGTGGAGCTTTGGGCTCGCACACTTATGCAGAGTGTGTAAGAGCCACACAACCTGATGTTGGGCTGTTGTATCCTGGGGGAGAATAGCTAGTAGTCTGCTGCATCGGTTATTGGGAACTTACCCACCGCAGAGGCTATATCTCCTTAAAGAAAGCGAGATACCCGCGCCTCAGCCTATTCTGGTGTTGTGCTTATTAATTTATTTTATTATCTGCGATAATTACACCAACATATATTCCTATGTACATGTGTAATTTGCATATGGTTGTAGAGTGTGTGTTTCTCCTATTTTATACCCGCGATGGACTGAGCAGTTACAAGCACGTCTCAGGACTGGAATGAAGTCCAATTTGTGTGTAGGTGTGAATGACTTGATCTGACTTCGTACGTAAAGCGACTACGTACGGCCCAAGGGCAAGGCCATATGGTGCTTCGAGCTTCACCTCAACGAGCGAGGACTTCATGACCGTGTGGAAAAAACGAGAACGTGAAATGAAAATCAAGTCAACTCCATTATGGATTAACAAAGTGGATTGGATTACATGGAAATGGAAAAGGAAAGAGAAATAACTAGGCTAGGCTAGATTGAATTAAACACAAACTCAACGGAAGTAAAGTGTGAAACATAAGGACTTTGCTAGAAAGTAGGTTGGATAAAGCGTTGGGCTTGATTGGTGTTGGAACCCCTTTCCCTTTAATTCTTGTATTTATAGCCTCAAATTTGGATTGCTAAGCACTCAAAATGAGTTTCCCGCTCTCTTGACAAGCTGTCATGTGTCCCACACTCATCACCTCATTTGCGTGATGGGTGGTTATAACCGCTTATAACCACCCATCGTGGACCAACCGAGCAAACACCTCAACTTCCCGCCTTCCACTTTCTGTGGGTAGTCAAATGGCGTTGGTATTTTTCAACTAAATCCACAAATCATGGGCTCTCTCCTTGATAACCTGGACCATCAAGAAGTCCAGCCCAACTCCATGTTTCAAAATTGACTGGGCTTTTCTTGGAAGAATAAAGGTTTTATTACGGACCGGTACAAAAAAACAAATACTCCTATTACCACTAACTCCAATCATTCTTTTTAATTATCTCTAACTCCATTAAGGTCAATCACTCTTTTTTGAGGCTTAGGCACTTAAGATGCACTTTCTTATTATAGGGTTTTTAGTGGTTTAGACACTTTCATAGGGTACCCTAGAATTTGAGGCACTTTCATAGGGTACCCCAGGGTTTAGGTTTATGGTGCACTTTCCTATTATAAGGTTTTTAGTGGTTTAGACACTTTCATAGGGTACCCTAAGATTTTAGGCACTTTTATAGGGTACCCTAGGGTTTAGGCACTTTTATAGGATTTGAGGTTTTAAAATTAGAAGTTAAAAAAAAAAAAATTAAAATCTGATGGCACATGGGGATTGACGGGAGAGAGAAGCTGGAGAGCTGTCGGGACTGATGGGAGAGTTCTTGGAGTCACTGGTGTATTCTTTGAGTGGGAAAGGAGTGCATGGTAGATGGTCTTAAAAAAATTGGAGCGGCCTGCCAATAGCCTAAGAATAAAACTAATGTGGTCCACTAATTTCAAACCCACTTAGCCCAATTTGACTTGAAAAGTGCATGATAACCAGTGTGCCAGAAAAACCAGTGGTAAGAGTGAACGAGAGAGCCCCAAAAAAGGTTAGAGAGACAAAATATGGGTTGGTGAGATTTTGTGTAGAAAAATAGTGTCAATTTTGATTTCTGAGTTGAAATATATTGCATGCAGTGTGTGAAGGTAATTTTCTACCCCCAAAAATTACTGTTAAAGAAAAAAATAACTAGATACCATCACTTTGATACAATGTTAAGGCATTCGACTCTTCATATTTTGGTTTGGGAAGGGATATGCACGTATTAGTTTGAAACAAGATCCAACTAGAAGTTACAGCGCAGCATGGTATGAACACATGCTGGAGCGGTTAGGAGGTGTCATTGTTACCGGACCAGAGGCTCCATTTCTCCTCTTTACAGGGAATTATGACTGGATGGGACTGGAAACCGTTGTGCACAGGTCTGGCCCAAGGTATTTGGGTGCCCTAGGCCTAATTAAAAAAATTGTGCCCTAAAAATTTTCGTGTTCCTCAACAAACTTTCTACGTTTTTGTTACTACAATATCCCCGTCAAAAGGGTATTAATACAAGCTAAATTTAACAACGATGCAAAGCATTTACAAATCCTGTAATGCACTTGAGGACATTTTTTGCAGGCTTTCCAGAATAGCATCTCTCAAGGATTGAAAGTGCCTAAACCTAAATCCTAGGGTACCCTATGAAAATGCCTAAAATCCTAGGGTACCCTATGAAAGTACCTAAACCACTAAAAACCCTATAATAGGAAAGTGCACCCTAAACCTAAACCCTAAGGTATCCTATGAAAATGCGTAAATTCTAAATGTATGGTCTAAATTCTAAATGTACGGTCTAAATTCTAAAATGTACATTCTAAATTTAGGGTACCCTAAACTGTAGGGTACCCTATGAAAGTGCCTAAATGGTTAGTAAAAACAAAGAGCAACGACGACGAGGATGGGCAAAAAAGTAAAATCCCCAACCATATTTGTGCCCCAAGACCTCTCCAGCAATAAATTTTAGCCCAGGACCCGGTGGGCCAAAATTCCAAATAATAGGACCGGCCAATAGATTTCTATTGGGTATATATATACATAACACAAATACGTATTGGGGGCCCTAAAAATTTGTTAATTTTGGTGGGCCTAAAGCCCGGGCACCTTGGGCCCAGGGCCGGTGCTGGGAAATATATTCATGATATTCTTCTGATTCGAGAAAATTTGTATCAGCAGAATGTTACTCAAGAAATGCTTTGTGTAGATTCTTGTGCCGGCTACGAATCTTTTCCTCATTTGTTTCTGGACTATCGTTTTGCTCAAACTATGTGGAGGCTGTCGCTGATTAGGTTTGTACCGTGTATGAATGAACAAGCCTCGATCCTAGCATGGTTCGACAGTTTGATTGAGATATAGAAAGGCACGGTAGAAGGGAGTCATAATCTTACTTTGGCATGTTTATTTTGTGGCGAATTCGAAAATGCCGAAACGAAAAGTTCTTTACGGGAACATGGTGGATCCATAGCAAGCTATTTATATGGCAGTAAGGGAAGCAATCGAGTCGGTCCAATCGAGTGCGGGTGATAGCATGGAGGATAATCTAGTAGTGGTTTGACGAGGGAGGGTTGCCGAAAAATGGTCCCATCCAGGTCCAGGGTGGTTGAAGATCAATGTGGATGGCGCATGGTTGGAGCGATCTAGTGCAAGAGGTTTCGCAGGAGCGGGGATGGTGATTAGAGATTCTATGGGGGCGTTGTGGCGGCTAGATTGGTTCAGTGGGGCGTGGTGGGCTCAATGTTGTGTGTAGAAGCTGTGGCGTGGAGAGCGGCTCTGGAATTTGCAGGAAGCTTGGGGTTCGACAAATTTTCTATTGAAGGGGACTCAATCAGCTCATGAGAATCCTGGATATGGAAATGCAATGCCCATCCATTGTGGAAGTAATAGTAGCAGATATTAGGAGAGTCGCTCAAAGTTTTCAGAATGTTACGTTTAAGTTTTTTAAATGTTTTGCAAATGTGGCGGTCGATAAGTTAGCAAGTTGTGGTTTGCGAGGCTCTGGTGTTAAGATCTGGAAGCTAGACCTCCTTTATGGTTATTGAGTTCTTTTGGAGAAGATGACCATCTTTTTTGTTGCATTGGTTTGTTGTTATCAATTAAGTCGTTACCATCTTGACAAAAAAAAAAAAACTGCTAGTGGTGCAAATGCTAACTAGAGTCAACCCAACCCCTTTTCCAAGCCCAACTCACCCCTTAAAGTTTCAAAGAATTACTTACAGCCCCATTACTTACTTTGGTATTACGTAGAAAGTAGAAAATTACGAAGAAGAGAAAATGAGGAGCAGATGTTGCACGGAGAATCGCCTTCGACTTCTCCGTAGTTGCTCCGCGAGGTCAGCATCTCTTATTCTTATACTCTTTTTTATTGTTCTCCGATCTAATGACATACATGTATACACCTATTTTTATGTAGCCATTGAGGGCTCACTTTTTTATTTTCTAGGAACAATGAAATTTCTTCATACTTCCAAATACATATAGGGCTTGTATGTATTTTTCATATTCCAACTCAAACTCTAACCCTTAAATCCAAAAACCCAAAATATATGGAGTAACCTAAAAAATGAAAACTCCAAACTTGTTGCCCAATGTATAAAATTAGGTTTTTGATCCTTACGTTATTTTTTCCTTTTTTCCAATTGATTGCTTATAATGGGTGTGAGCATTTTATTGTTATAGAATTTGTTATGGAAAACACATCAATTGGAGGAAATTTGGAAGCAAAGTACTTTGTAGAAAAAAATTCTACAAAAGATTCAGATTTGAGAGAACAGAACTTTGTAGACACAAATTCAATAGGAAGTTTGAGTGATCCAGAATTTTCAGAAAATGAAAAATATCAACCTATTAAATCATCTTTGAATATGGGTCCTCGAGAGCCATGTTTGGGCTTGGGTCTTGATTTTTCTCGTTATAGACAAGGATTTTGCCATCCAAGTTATCACTAGAAGCATAAGAATGTTGCACGTCGCTTTGAAACGATGATTGGATGTAAAGCAAGGTTCTGAATCTCGTACCGGACAGGGTACCGGTTTTCTTACTGGTACGGTACGGTACCGGTACCGGACTGGTACTGGTACCGTTTTGGATTTAGCGGTATTATCTGTATATATATATATATATATATATATATATATATATATATATATATATATATATATATATATTTATATATTAAAAAAAATCTCATACAATTTATTTATCATAAAAATTCATCATTAAATAAAATAACCCCCTTAACACAATACCTTTAATTAGCACAATACAAGTATTGTAATAGTACCAAAATGTAATTACAAGACCTTAAACCTTAGTTGTCAAACTTCTTGGGGTTAATGTCAAATATTATGATTTTGTAAGGTCTAATATGTGAAATAGAGAATATATATGTACATATCATTATCAGACATCAGTAGACATCAGCCCTTCATTTCCAAGTTGCAACCCCAAACTCGATTAACCCGGCAGCGGCACCCATCTCCGGCAGCGGCACTCCTCTCCGGCAGCGACACTCCTCTCTCTCTCTCTCTCTCTCTCTCTCTCTCTCTCTCTCTCTCTCTCTCGGTACTCCTCCCTCTCTCTCTCTCTCACTCACTCTCCCTCTCTCTCGGTACTCCCATCTCCGGCAAACTCGTTGTTTTCAGATCTGCAATTTCTCGGACGAAATCGCCGGTAAGGGAGTACCTGCCGGTATTGTCCGGATTGACCGGAACCGACCGGTATTGTCCGGAATTGAGGACGGGACGGAATCATAGGGCGAGGTTACCGGTTTTCTTCAAATCCGGTACGTACCGGCCGGTACGGTACGAGATTAACAACCTTGATGTAAAGCAATGATGAGTGTGAGAAGAGACGAGAAAAATGAATGGTACGTAAGTTTGTGGACCAGCATAATCATTAGTTTTGTTCTCCAAAAAGTACAGTTTTACTTCAAGGACATAGAGGAATAATTCTTGCTCAGAAAAATCTCATTAATGTTTTTAATGATGTCGGTGTACCGCCTCGGCAGATAGTGTCAGAGCATCAAGCTGGTGTCGATACTTAACAGCATGAACATGGTGCTTAAGAGAAAGGGAGTGCGAGAAAGTTAGAGAGAGAGAGAGAGAGTGTGTGTGAGTTCAGATCTAGGGTTCCTTGGAGAAGAGTAGGCCCTGGTTTGGTAGTTCGTTCCTTTTGGCGGTGTCTGCCTTTGGTGTGTTTTGGAAGTAGGAAGTCGATGGAGGACAATGTAGTCATAGGCGGCTCCACCCTCTGATAAGGGTGGTCACTTGAACACCCTCAAGAAAAAATTTGGTTAGAAATACATATAAAAATTTCAGTTTTAGTTTAGTATAACCATTGTTGAACACCCTACCCATAAATATTCGAACACCCTACTCAAAATTATTTGAACACTTAACTCAACAAATGAGCCCACAAATCAATTTTTATGTAAACAACCAACTAAAGTCTAAAGTCTATCCATAGATGGGTCAATGCATCCTCTAAAGCCTTTTATATTTTATATTACATATGATAAATTTATATTTCATTTTGTTTAAACATTTATATTGTAAACACTCACGAATCCTGGTAATTCACAATAGAATCCTTAATACCCCAGTTCAAAATAAAGTGCACACTCTTTACGGCAAAATTAGGAAAATCAAGAAAAAATACGGATCTATTGTATTGATATCGTCCTATGACCTTTTTCTGAGCAATAATCAACTCTCTATATAAACAAATAAATATTCGTGCAAACCTATTCGACACACAAACTTCTACAGTAAATATATATTAGTGTATTTATCCTCCGATTTAATTTTACTTGACCCAATAAAATAGAATTCGTCAAAAATAATGGTGACATCTTATATATTTTCATATTATTTGGCCTCATTATTCACAATTTCACACTAATATGAAAATTTTGTATATATATACTAGTTAATAGAGCTAGTAGAGTTAAGATAAATGTTGGACACCCTATCTAAAATTTTCGGAGCCGCCACTGAATGTAGTACTTTAGTGTAGGGACAGTGGATTCTATGCAAGCAAATAACCAAGAGGCACTGTGGTATAGTGGAGCGGAAAAGACAAAATGGATATTATTGTTTGCTTTCTTCTGGTAGTAGTTTCTAGTACAAACATACAAGAGGTATGAAATTAAAAGGGGATTTCTCATACTCATTAGCTTTACTAGACTATGGTTTATTGTTTGGTTCGACGATTACTGGTGTTCGGATCAGCTTATTGTTGTTTTGAGTAATGCTATTTTGGAAAATGCTAACATATGTCCAATAGACTTAGGTTAATGTTGAAAAAATATGATAAATATGTGAAAAATGTATAAAAATAGGTGTAAATGTATTGAAAAGTGAAAAGGTGCACTGGAGTGCGGTTTTTTTTTTTTTGGTTTTCTTTTGTACTTATTGTGTGCCCAACAAGACACGTCTTTTTTTTTTTATTTTTTATAGTTTTGTCAAAAGCAAGGCC